>VZQC01013164.1:202620-369671 GCA_009823505.1 Rhizomys pruinosus | reverse complement strand
TTTTTTGGTCTTTTCGAGACAGGGTCTCCCTGTAGCCCCAGCTGTCCTGGAATTCACTCTGTAGACAAGGCTGGCCTTGAACTCACAAAGATCCGCCTGCCTCTGCCTCCCAAATGCTAGGATTAAAGACATGCGCCACCATGCCTGGCTCGGGATTGATTTTTTTGTTGGTTGTTTTTTTGTTTTTTTAAGACAGGGTCTCACCATGCAGCCTTTGCTGGCCTGGAAATTGCTATGTAGACTAAGCTGGCCTCAAGTTCACAGAGATCCATCTCTCTCTCTGTCTTATGAGTGTTAGGATTAAAGGCGTCCACTTCCAGGACTGGCTAGGAGTTGAAGTTAGTTTGTTTGTTTATTTATTTATTTATTTATTTTTGTCTTCTTGAGACAGGGTCTCCCTGTAGCCTCAGCTGGCCTGGAACTCATTATGTAGACCAGGCTGGCCTTGAACTCACAGAGATCCACCACCTTCTGCCTCCCAAGTGCTGGGATTACAGTGTGTGCTGCCATGCCCAGCTAGGAGTTAAATTTTAAAGAAAATGAGCATGGGATGCTAGGAAGGATGCTCTCCAGACATGGTGATTGAACCAGATGAGATCTCCCCCTGGCCACCAGATCAGGCATGTTCCAGAACTAAGAATTGTTCGTACTAGTAGGAGGAACTCAACATGACTTCTCTTCTCTATACAGGAAGCTTCCTGAATGGAAGGAGGAGCCAAGATTAGACTTGAGAAAGAACAGGAGAAATCAAGACAGATGAGCAGGTCTGCTCACCAAGGAGAGCACCGAAAAATAGAAAATTCTGGGAACTTTGCTGGCCGTGGTGGCGCATGCCTTTAATCCTAGCACTTGGGAGGCAGAGGCAGGCAATGTCTGTGAGTTCAAGGCCAGCCTGGTTTACAGAGTGAGTTCCAGGACAGCCAGAGCTACAGGGAGACATGTGACTTTCAGTGAGGGCTTTTACCACAGGCTAAAGAGTTCAGCTATCCAAGTCCACATGCGGCAAGGGAGGCTGAGGATCTCAGAAGGGCCTCGTGGGAAGAGGGAGGGGCCTGGAACCTGGGTGGAGCCAGGACCGCCAGAGTAGCCCTGCATCTAGGCCTCGATGGAGAAGCCACAACTTGCACATCCATGCTGAAGGGCCCCAGGGAATCCCAGGTTGGCTCGAACCCCCACTGGTTTAGGGTCTTGGCAATAAGGGGCCTGAGGCAGACAAGGTCCCATATCTTAGGGAACTGGAATATCTGTTGTATATATCTTGGCCAGTGCTAGAAAAGCATGCTAAATTCTTGTACTTACAAGACCTTGTCATATCCCACTCTACCAGGGCCACCATCCCTTTTCCCTGAAATGGCTGCTTCATGATGTCCTCTGGAGCCTTTGTCTTGAAACATCTTGTCTCACTGTCAACATATTTGATTAAACTCTGGTTGTCTTTTTTTTAATTTTTTTTAATTTTTTTTAATTTTATTTATTTTTGTATGTGTATGAATATGCTGTCTGCATGCAGGTCTGTGCACCTGTGTCGTGCAATGCCGCGGAGGTCAGAAGGGGGTCTCAGATTCCCCTGGAACTGGAGTTCTCCTGGAATTGGAGTTACAGACAGTTCTTAGCCACCATGTGGGCACTGGGGATCAAACCTGGGTCCTCTGCAAGAGCAGTCGGTGCTCTTAACCGCTAGGCTATCTCTCCAGCCCTTAAACTCTGGTTTTCTATCTTTTGTCATGATTTCCTCATTATACACTTGAGGCCTTTGCAAGGTGTTTTGAGGTCAGAGAGTCCTAGGCTAGTGGGGCTCACTCCAAATGGCCAATTCGGCCTAGCTGTACCCCCATATTTGGGACCCCTCATCAACATTCTCCCAGGACTGGGTCTCCTCCCTCAGACTCTGGTACTAGGCCTTCTGCCCACCTGTCAGGAAAAGTCTTCTACAACCCATCAGGTGAGGAGTGAGCTGTGTCTTGTCTCAGATCTCCAGCCCCAGCTATACTCCTTTATACCTCTCAGACCTTCTACTCACCCCATCTAGGCTTTCTAAGCATTGACCCTGAGACCCGGAGAGATCAGCTGGGGCTAGGGCTATTAATCTACAACATAGAGAGGTCCGCCACAAATATTAGGTAGTGAAGGTTATCCCTTTATACCTATCAGTTATGATCTGCCCAAGAGACAAGATGCCGACAAGGAACTCCTAAAGATTTGGGGGGTTGTATTAGCCTTAGGGCACCACAACAAAGTATCTGAGAAACAAAGAAGCAACTTAAAGGTATTAGGGTTAAAAATGGCAAAATAGGCACTAGGGAAGAAGGCTTCCAGTTGAGGCATGAGATGCTTAAGCAGACACAGATGAAAGGAAGAAGAGGACTCTGGGGGAAAAAAAGTGCTGGATAGCATTGGTGTCAACTTGACACACCTGGGTTGAGGGAGCCTCAAGTGGGGAATTGGCTCCATTGGACTGGCCTGTGGCCACATCTGTGGAGTATTGTCTTGATGAGGAATGTGGGAGGGCCCAGCCTACTGTGGGTGGTACCACCCCTGGGGAGGTTGTTGTGTACAGTATAAGAAAGCAGGGGCTGGAGGGATGGCCTAGCGGTTAAGAGCGCCGACCGCTCTTGCAGAGGACCCGGGTTCGATCCCTAGCACCCACATGGCCGCTGAGAACCGTCTGCGACTCCGGTTCCAGGAGAACTCCAGTTCCAGGGGAATCCGAGACCCTCTTCTGACCTCCGCGGCATCGCATGACACGGGTGCGCAGACCTGCATGCAGACAATACATTCATACATATAAAAATAAAAATAAATAAATTTAAAAAAAAAATAAAAATAAAAAATAAAAAATAAAGAAAGCAGGCTCGGGGGCTGGAGAGATGGCTCAGCGGTTAAGAGCATCGACTGCTCTTGCAGAGGACCCGGGTTCAATTCCCAGCACCCACATGGCGGCTAAGAACCGTCTTTAACTCCAGTTCCAGGGGAATCCGATGCCCTCTTCTGACCTCCTGGCATTGCATGACATGGGTGCACCAACCTACATGCAGACAGTACATTCATACACATAAAAAAATTAATTAAAGAGGGGCGGGCGAGCGGGCTCGAGGTGCGGGCGGAGTGGGAGGAGGAGCTGCTGCCATAAAAAAAATAAATAAATAAACTAAAGAAAAAAAAAAAAAAAAGAAAGCAGGCTAGGCATGGGTCAGGGGAGCAAGCCAGTGAGCAGCATTCCTCCATGGCCTGTGCTTCAGCTCCTGCCTCCAGGTTTCTGCCCTGAGTTCCTACCTTAGTCTCCCTCAGGGATGAACTGTGACACAGGAGATGTGAGCCAAATAAATCCTTTCCTCCCCAAGTTGGAATCGGTCAGAGTGTTTTGTCACAGCAATGGAAAAGTGAACTAGAACACAAAGGCAATCTTGGCAGGCTCTGGTGAGCCCCCACAAAGCCCCTCCCTGATAAACTTCTCTGATTTATACAGTTACAAGTCTCCACTTATTCCAAGAAAGGGCCCACCTGGGAGACCAAAGGAAGGCAGCAAGAGCTGTAAGCCAAGGGGCTGGAGAGATGGCTCTACCGTTAAGTGAACTGGCTACTCTGCCAGAGGACTGGAATTTAGTTCCCAGCACCCATGTAGAACAGATCACAACCTCCTGTAACTCCAGTTCTAGGGGATCTGGATCTGACACCCTTTTCTGGCCTTTGTGGGCCCCAGGCACACATGTGGTGCAGGAACATATGGGAAAACATTTAAACACAGAGAATAAATCTTAAAAAAAAAAAAAAAAGTTAAGGGGGCTGGAGAGATGGCCTAGCAGTCTCGAAAGCACGCACGGCACCTCACCTGTGTGCCTGAGGGAAAGCCACCTTCCGGCCTGCACTGGGGCCACAGGTGTCTCCACTCGGCCCGCCTGCACGTGGAGCCTCTACTCAATGGGAACTACTTGTGGCTCCCAGTGGAGAACAAACAGCCCTGATAGTTGCAAGAGATGAACTGGATGGGGCCGGATGCCGTGCCTGAAGAAACTTGAAAGTGAGACCTAATTGGAATAAGGACTTGCCAGCACTTTTCCCTCTACCTCTGCCCAGGACCTGCAGAAACCAGATCAGCCAGCATGGGAATGACATGGTTGGGATCCAAGAGGATTAGACGAGCACTAGAAAGATGTGTTCGGAAGCCAGCTGTGTGGGCATGTTGGCTTTCCCCTTTGGGGCTGGTAGGATCCTGGTACCTCAACCTCTCAGACTCTGGGTCCCCACCTGTAAATGAAAGGGATTCGGGGCATCTTCACTTTCTGTTGCTGTAACAAAAAAAACCCCAGACCAGGAATTTCAGAGAAGTCTGCCTGGCTCGAGGTTCTGGAGGACAGAAAGTCTCCATCAATGGCGCTGGCCTCTGCTGGGCATCTGGTGAGAGGCTTTACTGAATGGCAACGTGGGGGAGGGCATCACAAGGCAAGAAAAGCATGCCAGAGATAGCTGGACTTTACAACACTGCCATTCTCAGGACAAGCCATTAATCCATGAATGGATTAAACCATTGTGAGGGGCCCTGGCCCAGTCGCCTCCCAAGGGTCCCCCCATCAACACCATGAATATGGAACTTGGGGCTTATGTTTCTCACACATGAATTTCGAGGACACATCACCATCACTAGGGCCTTCCAGAGTTATTATGAAGAGTATATAGGATGATAAGGGAGGAACTGGAGGGAGAAGAGGTGGGAAGTTGATTTAATCACAACACAATCTCAAATAATACTAATAAAAGAATAAATGGCAGGGCAGGGTATGGTGGTTGCATGCCTTTAATCCCAGCACTCAGGAGGCAGAGGCAGGCAGATCTCTGTGAGTTCAAAGCCAGCCTGGTCTACATAGTGAGTTCTAGGATAGCTTGGGCCACAGGGAGACCTTGTCTCAAAAAAGGCCAAAAATAAATAAATAAATAAATAAATAGACTCAGCTGGATGGAGTATGTCACCCTTGATGGGAACTGGCTTTGAAAATCACTGGAGCAATTTCAATGTGGTGTCTAGGGTATTGTCCAGTGTGGTGATATTGTTTGTTCTCTTAATGGAGGAACAGTGTTGTACTCACAGAGTGTATGCTGGTGCACTGAAGGAGGAAGATTTGTGAGCTCTGCTGGTGATCAAAGAGCTCAACAACAGGAAGGTTTACATGGAAATAGGAAAACCAAGCAAATCCTATGAAGTGCTAGCTGCCGGATGACTGCAGGACATGGTGTTTGCTGTGTATTTTGTTTACTTTTCTTGTTGCTGTGATAAAATACCTGACAAAGGCAGCATACGGAAAGAAGGGTTTTGCTTGGCTCATAGTACGGGCCAGAAGAGAGTGAATGGCAGGAGCATGGGGCAGCGGCTCACAGCATCCGCAGTGCAGAAGCACAGCCATGAATGCCCATACTCAACTTGATCTCTCATTTATTCCACCCAGGATCTGAGCCTGTGGTCTGGTGCCCACCCTACTCCAGCATGGGTCTTCCCTACTCAATTAAAGCTCTCTGGATACACCCTCATAGACACTCTTAGAGGTGTGTTTCCATGGTGATTCTATTACATTGACAATAATGATAAACATTTTGTATTCTTTTCACTTTCCTTAATGTTTAAAATTTGTCAATAGAAAACTTGGGAAGAAAATAAATGAGACTCAGTATGGGGAAAAAAAAACCCTGCCCATTGTCTTATTTAGCATATTTATTTAGTAACTACTCCCTAAGCCACTGGGTGACATCACCCCAGAACTGGAACAGGCATGTCAGACCTTGATTTGGAGACACAGCAAAGAGTTTGAGAGAGCCAGAGACAAGCGTAAGTTGACAAACACGAACACATTGGCTAATCATAGTGTTCACTGCTGTGAGGAGCCACAGTGAGAGACTGAGGGCCCTGGGTGGGGTGGGGGCACCACGCTAGTGAAGGTGCCCTGAACCTCTGAGCAGGTGGAACATGGGCTGAGGAGGGGCTAGATCAGGGAGCCCACTGTGCAGGAATTCTCCCACCTTTCCAGGTGCGTGTCCAGGGGCCCTAAAAGGGCCTACAATGCCCCAGAGGATCATATAAACTAAGTTAAAGTGGGCATGTTTACTCCTTTCTGTGGAATCAAGTTGTGGTAAACTTTTTTTTTTCTTTATTTTAATTTTATTTATTTTTGTATGTGTATGAATGTACTGTCTGCATGTAGGTTTGTGCACCCGTGTCGTGCAATGCCGCGGAGGTCAGAAGAGGGTGTCGGATTCCCCTGGAACTGGAGTTAAAGACGGTTCTCAGCCACCATGTGGGTGCTGGGGATCGAACCCGGGTCCTCTGCAAGAGCAGTCGGTGCTCTTAACCGCTAGGCTATCTCTCCAGCCCCTGTGGTAAACTTTTTAAAATATATTTTATTATTTTTATTTTTATGTGTGTGAGTGCATTGTCTGCATGTGTGTAAGTGCACCCATATCATGCAATGCCGGAAAAGGTCAGAAGAGGGCATTGGATTACCCTAGAACTGGAGTTATTTTATTTATTATTTATTTACTTATTTATTTATTTTTGTCTTTTTGAGACAGGGTCTCTCTTTAGCCTCAGCTGGCCTGGAACTGACTATGTAGACCAGGCTGGCCTTGAACTCACAGAGATCCACCTGCCTCTGCCTCCCGAGTGCTGGGATTAAAGGTATTGTTCTAGTTTCTCTTCAATTGCTGTGACAAAACATTCTGACCGACACCAACTTGGGGAGGAAAGGGTTTATTTAGCTTACATCTCCTGGGTAACAGTTCATCACTCAGGGAGCCCAAGGCAGGAACTCAGGGCAGGAACCTGGAGGCAGGAGCTGAAGCACAGGCCATGGAGGAATGCTGTTCACTGGCTTGCTCCTCTGGCTCATGCCCAGCCTGCCTTCTTATACGGTACACAACAACCTGCCCAGGGTGGTACCACTCATTGTGGGCTGGGCCCTCCCACACTGCTCGACAATCAAGACAATACTCCACAGATGTGGCCACAGGCCAATCCAATGGAGCCAATTCCCCAATTGAGGCTCCCTCAACCCAGGTGTGTCAAGTTGATACTAAAGCTATCCAGCACAGGTATACACCACCATGCCTGGCTAGAACTGGATTTATTGATGGTTTTTAGCTGCCAGGTGGGTGCTAGGAATTAAACCCCAGTCCTGCAAGAGTCATCTCTCCAGCCCCAAGTGGTAGTAAACTTGTGCTCTTAAACTATTCCTTCTGCTCACAGTCCAGATAGTATCAGACTCTCTTGACCATGAACTCCATGGTAGGGGCACTGGGGTTCCTGCTGAGCCACTTCCTGAAGCCAGCCAGTGATCTGGAACTGGCATTAGGAAATCTCCATGGCCCTTTAGTCAGGCCACGAGGCTGACCAACACACTCCTCAGGAATACCATTAACAAATGAAAAGATATTCAACCTCACACTCATGCATAATTAAAGAAATGCACGTTGAAATTCAATATTTTCACCCACCCACTAGGTAAAAGCTAAGATTAATAACAGAGTACTCCTGAGGCTGAACAGAACAGGCCTCACACACTGCCCAGCCTCTGATGGGTCATTTGGCACTGCCCATCAAATTTGAAATTATGACCACCCTTCAGCTTGGCAGTTTCACTTTAATTAATTTATTCAGAAATATCATCAGAGATATGCCCTTTAAAAATTAGATACATACAAAATAAATAAATAAATAATAAAAATTAGATACAAAGAAGCTGGAGAGATGGCTCAGTGGTTAAGAGTGCCGACTGCTCTTGCAGAGGACCCGGGTTCGATCCCCAGCACTCACATGGTGGCTGAGAACCGTCTTTAACTCCAGTTCCAGGGGAATCCAACACCCTCTTCTGACTTCTGGAGCATTGCACAACATGGGTGCACAAAACTACATGCAGACAGTACACTCATACACATTAATTAATTAATTTTAAAAATTAGATACAAGGACCTGGGGGGGCGGTGCACACCTTTAATCCCAGCACCCCACAGACAGAGGCAGGCAGATCTCTGAGTTCAAGGCCAGCCTGGTGTACATAGTGAGTTCAGGTCAGCTGGAGCTACAGAGAGACCCTGTCTCAAGAAAACAAAAACAAAAAAAGTGTTTCCTGCTCTTGTAGGAGACCTGAGTTTGGTTCCCAGCACACATGTCAAGTGGCTCAAAAATGTGACTCCATCTCCAGGGTCCAATACCTTCTTCTGATCTTCATGGGCACCTGCATTCACATGTACATACCCCGCACATACTCACATATATACATAAAATAAAATAAAATCCTTAAAGAAACCCCAAGGTACAAGGATGGTGCTTGAGATTCCCTCCAGCATGCAAAGCAATGCAGTAATTTCCCACAGAGTAACAGTTCAAATGCTTGTCAACAGGGGCAGAGCATTGAAAATACAGGTATTCAGGGGGTAGGAGAGGTGGCTCAGAGGTTAAAAGCACTGGGCTGCTCTTACAGAGGACCCCGGGTTGATTCCCAGCACCCACACGGCAGCTAACAACCACCTGTAATTTCAGTTCCAGGGGTTCCAAAGTACTCCTTTGACCTCCATAGGCATCACATGACAGGGATGCACTTATATATGTGCAAGCAATATACTCAAACACACAAAATAAAATAAAGATAATTAAAATTCTTTTAAAAGAAAATATAGGAGTGTGTAGCTATAATAGCAGTGTAGGTTAGTGTGAGCAGTTCAAAACACCTGGGAGACTACAATGTCAAAATATTACTAATAAGGAGAAGGGGAGAAGGTTATGGCCAGGCAGCTTAGGCCAGGGACTCTGAAAGTAGCAGGTAGACTCCAATCTAGACACCTTACCCTCTGGTGGACAATTTTAGAGCTAGATCTCTGGATTTTCATGGTGGAAACATATCTAATATCTAATCCCTAATTTCAAGACATCTCCTACAAGAGACTTCATCTCTTCAGGGGTGAGGGGTGTCGTAGTGTCCTTGATCTGGGGCCTCTATTGAGGCCCATTAACGGAAAACAGTTTCCTTCTGTTCAAAAGAATAGTAAGCTGCTTCTGGTTTCCAGTAGAGACCTAACATTCTAGACACCCAAATCCTAAGACTTAATCCAGCTGGGCCAGGCATGGTGGCTCATGCCTTTTGATCCCAGCACTCAGGAGACAGAGGCAGGTGAGTTCAAGGCCAGCCTGGTCTACATAGCAAGTTCTAGGCCAGCTGGGGCTATAGGAAGACCCTGTCTCAAAAAGACAGAAAAAAAAAAAAGAATTAATCCATCTGGGCCTGTCAATCATCTTAAGCCATGATAAAGACAGGGAAGGAATAATTATTCCTTTAATGAGATAATGTACTCCCCCTAAGAGAACCTACAAGAGGCCCTCTTAAGTCTACACCCCTTTCTAAGTGAATCCTGACTCAGAAAGATGTAACCTTTCCTTTTTCTTCTTTTCAGTTCAGAATCCTGAACTGTGTCAGGGTAGGTAGAGAAGTCCAGCTGAGCCCAGGCGAGCAGGGAAGCAGGCAAGCAGGAAGCAGGCCTGCATTCATTTCTGTCTGCTCTTGACCGTGGGTGCAATGTGACTAGCTGCTTCAGGTTCTTGCCTTGAATTTCCCCTCAGTGCTGGACTGTAACCTGTTCCCTGAGTGGCTTTTTGTCAGTATATTTTATCATAGCAATAGAAATGAAACGAGAACACTAACCTATAGCAAGAAGGGGCATATGTCTGGGAAGGATGCACAGTGTCTCATTAAACCCAGAGACCTGAACCCACAAGCCCAAAGGCCAACAGAAATCTAATGAACCCTGGAGTCTTGGGAAGGAGTTTATAGATCTCCCTGGAGCTGTTCCACAGGTGATTCTGACACTCCCAGCTCTGCCTCTTAGTCACATCAAGTGCCAGACATCCTTGAAGGAATCCCTGCATCATCTGGCTGCGGCAGCTACAAGAAATGGCGGGTGCCACAGGCACCTGGCACGAACATACTGTTCCAGGGAGGCAGCTTTTTCTGGGGAAGTAACTCCTACTAGGTCTGAAGGGTGTCAGGGCAACGTTCTGTAGACTGAGTGGCTTCACAACTACACAAGTGTGTCCTCAGTTCCAGAGCCCAGACGATCGAGATCAGGTGTCAGTAGGGTTGGTTCCTTCAGAGAGTTCTTTCTTTGTCCTTCGCCTAGCTTCTTGTAGCATGCTGGCTATCCCTCAGGTTCCCGTGCTTCTGGATCTGTCACCCTGATCTCTGCCTCCATGATCTCGGGACATTGTCTCTGCTCACAGGTCTCTGTGCAAATGTCCTCTTTTCATAAAGTCATGAGGTATATTGGATTCCGAGTCTGTCGTGGTTTGAATGAGAAATGTACCCCATAAGTATTTGAATATTTTGTCCCTTGTAGTTACCGCTTTGGGTGGGGGATGGAATCTTTAGGAGGAAGTACATCTCTGGGGGTAGACTTTGAGAGTTCATAATCTCACCACGTTTCCAGTTTGCTCTCTCTTATTATGTTTGTGGCTGAAGATGTAGATGTGATCTCTCCGCTTCCTGCTCTAGCTGTCCTGCCTCCCCACCACGATGGACTCCTACCCTCTGGAACCACAGTCCAAATAAGCCCTCCCTTTATAAGTTGCCTTGGTCTGGGTGTTTTGACACAGCAACAGAAGAGTAACTAATATAGTGTCCATTTAACTCTAGTGTGGCCTCTTAGCTAGTTACATCCCAATAGTTCTGTCTCCTGCTGAGGTCCTGGGAGTGAGGCCTTCATCACGTAATCTGTTAGGTGAAGAGCTGACCTTCTTGTAGTTGTCAGAGGCAAAGCCAGGAGAAAGTTCGGCACTTGAGTCTGACAAATGGAAAGTGAAAAGTCTCAGTCTGCATTCTAAGAAGAGAACCATGGGCTGGAGAGAAGGCCTAGCGGTTAAGAGTGCCAACCGCTTGTAGTTGTAGTTGTCAGAGGCTCTTACAGAGGACCTGGGTTCGATTCCCAGCACCCACATGGCAGCCGAGAACGGTCTGAAACTCCAATTCCAGGAGAACTCCAGTTCCAGGGGAATCCGACACCCTCTTCTGACCTCCGCGGCATTGCATGACACGGGTGCACAAACTTGCATGCAGACAGTACATTTATACACATACAAAAAAAAAAAATCTACCTCTTCCTTCCTAGTGTCTCTCTGTATCCTCAGGTGTCTGGTCCTCACTTCAAGGTGAGATTTGACCNTAAAAAAAAAAAAAAAAGAAGGTAGAACTAGAGAGCGGACGAAAGCCAGGACCAGTTGGTGTTAGGAAAGGTGTGGGCGGGAAGGCTTTGAAGACAGGAAAGTAGCCAGATGTGCTGATCCAGGTCTGTGACCCCAGCATGTGAGAGGTAAAGACAGGAGGATCGTGAGTTTAAGGCGTCTTTGCCAGGTAAACCTGGACCACAGGAAAACTTGCCTAAAAAAGCAAAGACATGCGGGGTGTGGTGGCGCATGCCTTTAATCCCAGCACTAGGCAGGCAGAGGCAGAGGCAGGCAGATCTCTGTGAGTTCAAGGCCAGCCTGATCTACAGAGGGAGTTCCAGGACAGCTGGGGCTACAGGGAGACCCTGTCTCAAAAAGATAGATAAATAAATAAATAAATAAATAAATAAATAAATAAATAAATACACAAAGACATAAAAAGCCAAAACAGAAGAGAAAAAAGGAGAGTGTCAGAATTATTAAAAGCTGCTAAGAGACACAAAAAGTACTGAAAAGCACCTGCTGGATTTGGTGACAAGGGTGCCCTTTACAAGAAAGGTTTTGGCAAGGTGGACAGAACAAAAAACATGTCAGTGGTTTAGGATGAACTTGGAACATGAAACAGAGACAGCAGGTAGGGACAATGCTCTTGTCAAAGAAGGTTGATGGTGCTGGGGGTACCCTAAGCACCCAGGGCTGCACTCAGGCCAGGTATGAGCCCTACCACTGAGCTACACTCTTTTATTAGTCACTTTTCTGTTGCTGTGATAAACCACCACGAGCAAGGGAACTTATAAAAAAGAAGAGTGTATTTGAGCTTACGATTGACGGTTCCAGGGAAACAGAGTCCACTGTGGCGGGAGGCATGGTGGCTGGGGCTGGAGCAGCATGGGTCACGTCTCACAATGAGCACAGGAAGTCAAGAGAGAGCGAGAGGCTGGAGACCGCAAGGCTTGTTAAACTCACTAAGCCTGCCCCAATAACATACTTCCTCCAGCAGGGCCACACCTTCTAAGACTTCCAAGAACAATGCCACCAACTAGAGACAAAATGTCTGAATACTTAAAGCCTATGGGGGACACTCATTCAAACCACCACAACTCTCATTGGTTGGTGGGTTTTTTGTTTTGTTTATATTTTGTTATATATTATTATTTTTTATGTATATGAGTGTATTACCTGGACGTGTGTGTGCCCATGTTGCACAATGCCCACAGAGGTCAGAAGAGGGCATCAGATCTCCTGGAATTAGAGTTACTGACGGTTGTCAGCCACCATGTGGGTGCTGTCCACTGCAAGAACAGTCAGAGCTCTTAACTGCTGAGACATCTCTCCAGCCCCTTTGTTTTGTTTTTTTTTTGGCATTTACCTCAGGTTGGCCTGGGAGTCACCATGTAGCCCAGGGTAACCTTGAGCTCCTGATCCTCCTGCGTCTACCCCTCAAGTTCTAGGGATTACAGGTATTTACCACAAACCCATTTTGAGACAGTCTTACTATGTAGCTGGCCTGGAACTTGCTATGTAGACCAGGCTGGCCTCAAACTGAAGAGATAGGCATGTGTAGTAGCCAGTATGCTGAGAATTACGCTTGCGCAGAGCTTGCCCCTCATCAACCTAACCTGCCCTGGGCAGGCGAGACCATACAAGCAGCTGAGTTGTAGACCTGGGCCAATCACAAGGCGACACGACTCTGCACTAAGAGGAGAGCAGGAATGCAAACAGCACATAAACCCTAACCCTGCCCCCAATAAACAACTCTGTGACAGCTCGCCCTCTGCACTCACCCGATTCCCAGGGTCTGGGTCTTGACTCTGTGCTTCTCACTCCCTCACGGTCAGACCACAAAATTCCCCAGCAGGCCTGGGGGATTGTCTACAGGTGTGCCTCTGTCTTCTGAGTATTAGTGCTGGGACTAACATGTGTACTACCACACCCAGGAGTTCTACGATTTTATTTTAAAGATTTAAACGATTTATGTGTGTGAATAGTTTGCCTCTCTCTCTCTCTCTCTCTCTCTCTCTCTCTCTCTCTCTCTCTCTCACACACACACACACACACAAAAGCACACACACNGCCTGGGATTAAAGGTATATGATCTAGTTTTCTTATCTTCAAGGTTGCTGTGATCAAAAAACATTCTTCGGGAGCGACACAACTTGGCGAGGAAAAGACAGGTTATAGCTTACATCTCCTGGGTAACAGTCATCACCAGGGAGCCCAAGGGCACGGAACTCAGGGCAGGAACCTGGAGGCAGGAGTGAAGCACTAACGGGGCCATGAGGAAGGCCGTTCACTGGCTTTTTTGCTTCCTCTGGCTCATGTGCCCAGCCTGCCTTTTCTTATACGGGGTTAACCAACAAACCTGCCAGGAGTAGGTACCACCTCCATGTGGGCTGTGGGCCCTGCCCACCACTGCTCAACAATCAAGTACAATACTCCACAGACGTGGAGCCACAGGCCAATCCAATGGAGCCAATTCCCCCAACGGAGGCTCCCTCACCCAGGTGTGTCAGATTGATACTAAAGCTATCCCCAGCACAGGTATTAGTCACCACACGTGCCCTGGCTAGAGACTGTATTTAATTGGATAGGTGTTTTTAGGCTGCCCAGTGTGGGTGCGTAGGAATGTAAACCCCAGTTTTCACTGCAACCGAAGTTTAAGTTCATCTCTCGCCAGTGCCCCGAAACTTGAGGTTAGTGAAATTGTTGCGTCTTAAACTAAAAAATTTTCCTTCCTGTCTCCCACAGTCCAGATAAGTGTATTCAGACTCTCTGTGAGCTCCATGAATCCAGATGGCTAGGGCATAACGTTGGGGTTCCGTTGCTGTGATGCCCACTTCCTTGAGTAGCCCAGCCAGTGATCTGGAGCTGCACTGCGCATTAGGAAATTCTCCCATGTGCCTTTAGTTCAGGGGCCACCGAGGCTAGGACAATAACCCCCACCTTCCTTTCAGGAGATACCATAAACAAATGAAAAGCATTACATTCAACCTCACACTCAATGGCAGTAATTAAAGGAAATGGCACCCGTTCATGAAATTTCAATATTTTCACGCCACCCACTAGTTACAAAGCTATGCAATTAATAACAGAGTACTCCTGAGGCTGAACAGAACAGGCCTCACACACTGCCCAGCCTCTGATGGGTCATTTGGCACTGCCCATCAAATTTGAAATTATGACCACCCACCCTTCGGTAAGCTTGGCAGGTTTCACTTAATTAAATTTATTTCAGGAAATAATCTCATCAGAGATTACTCCCCTCGCATTTAAAATTAGGATCATACAAAATAATTAAATAACATAATAAAAATTATGATATCAAAGAAAGCTGGGAGAGATGGCTCTAATGGTGTACAAGCATATACAGTTCGTCCGGAGAACTGCTCTATGGCCCTCGAAGAGACTGATGGGAGTGTGCCCGGATCGTTCTGTCGTGTGATCAATACGTTTGAGGCCTCCACTGCGCACCTCCAAAACCCCCCAGCATCCTCACATAAGGTGGCTGAGAACCGATCTTCTTAAACTTTCCACGTTCCAGGGGTTAATCCATACACCCTCTTCTGGATCTGGATCTCATCTGCGCACTAACAAGATGGTGCACTATATAGGAACTGACCATGCAGACACAAATGCATACCACTCAATACCATATCAACAGTTGTAATTAAGTTACAATTATTCAAAAAATTTAGATACCGACTAGAGGAGATCTCCTGGTCGGGGGCGGTGCACAATTCCTTAAATTTGCTCCAGCAAACCCCCACAGACATTGAGGCAGGCATAGACCTTCTCTGAGTTCAAAGGGCCAGCCTGCGTGGTACATTAGTGCGCTTCAGGTCAGCTGGAGCTACAGAAAAAAAAAAAAAAAAAAAAAAAAAAAAAAAACGAAAAACAAAAAAACAAGTGTTTCCTCTTGCTCTTGTAGGAGGACCTGAGTTTGGTTCCCAGCCCAACATGTCAAGTGGGGCCTCAAAAGAATTGTTACTCCATTTCTTCCAGGCTCAATACCATTCTTTCTGATCTTCATGGGCACCAGACACAAATGTAGTACACATCTATACACTCTGGCCCCACACATATACACACATATATACATAAATAAAATTAAAAATGCCCTTAAAGATACAATAACCCAAAGTACATGAGGATGCTGGTGCTGAGATTCCCTGCCAGCATGCAGAACGGCAATGCAGAAATTTCTCCACAGTGCTAACGAACAGGATACCATCAAAAGTGTGGTACTTTGTTATGCACCAATCTCGAGGAGGATCGCGCCATCGAGCCATATTATAAATGAACAAAGGTATTCAAGGGGTTAGGGAAGACGGTGGGACTGTCAACCGAGGTGTGTAGAAAGGCACTGGAGCTGCTTCTTAACAGAGGACCACCGAGTGTTTGATCCCAGCAACCCATCCACGCCGCACAGCTAACAATGACCACTGTAAATTTCAGATTCTCAGGGGTTTCCAAGATGCTGTACTCCTTGACCTTGCGCAGTAGGCTGCATCATCCATCGGATCAGTGGCGAGTGCACTTAGTATATGTGCACAGGCAATTATTACTCAAACACCACAAAATAAAAATAAAGATGTAGATAAACCAATTATCTCTTTTAAAGAAAATATAGGGACGTGTGTAGCTATAATAAAGGCAAGTGTCAGGCTATTAGCGCTGTGCATAGCAGCTTCAACAAGACACCTGGGGAGACTACACCTGGTCAAAATTTACTAATAAGGAGAAGGGGGAGAAGGTTATGGCCCCAGGCAGCTTAGGCCCAGGGACTTTCTGGAACGAGTAGGCAGGTAGACTGCCAAGTCGTAGGAACCTTCCCTCTGGTGGGACAAATTTTTAGAGCCTAGATCTTCTGGCGGCATTTTCAGATCGCAGGTCGGTGGAATGTAACATATCTGAGTATCTAATCACCTAACTCGCCTTAGCAAGGACATGCTCCTACAGGACTTTCAATCTCGTCTCAGGGGTGGAGGTGTTGTGTCGTTAGTGTCCTTGATTCTGGGGGCCTTCATTGAGGCCATATTAACGGAAATAACATGTTTCCTTCTTTCAAAAGGAATAGGTTTAATGGCTGCTTTTCTGTTTCCCAGTATGAGACCCTTGAACATTCTTAATGACACCTAAATCCTAAGACTTAATTCCAGCGTGGGCCAGGCATCGGTGGCCTCATGCCTTTTTAATCCCAGAGCTCCAGGAGACAGAGGCAGGTTGAAGTTCAAGGGCCAAAGGCCTTGGTTTACATAGCACGTTCCAGGCCATCTGGGGAGCTATAGAGAATGACCCTGTCTCGAAAAAGGACAGAAAAAAAAATAAAAGAATTTAATCCATCCTGGGCCTGGTCAATCAACTCTTAAGCCATGATAAAGAACGAGGGAAGGATGCAATCTGATTCCTTTAATGAAGATAATGATACTCCGCCGCTAAGAGAACCTACAAGAGGGCCCTCTTAAGTCTACACCTCCCTTCTGCACAGTGGAATCCTGACATCAGAGAGCAGATCGTAACTCGGGCTGTTTCCCTTTTCTTCTATTTTCAGTTCAGAATCCTGAACTGTGTCAGGGTAGGTAGAGAAGTCCAGCTGAGCCTCTCAGGTGGCGCTGACATCTAATCGCCGACATATGGTGACAGGGCAGGCTAATGCAGGAAGGCAGGCCTGCCATCTCTTCCTGCTCTGCTGCTTGACCGGGTGGGATGCAATAAATAGTGACTAGCTGCTTTCTAGGTTCTGTGCCCTTGAATTTACCGCCTTCAGTTGCTGGAGTGCTAGCTGTGAAACGTGTATCCACTGAGTGGCTTTTTGTCTCTCAGTTTTACTGTCTCCTCTTTCTTTGAACATTATCATAACGCAGACCGGAGCAAGAAACTGTAGCAAAACATGAGTGTCGACGGTAAAATCTGACCTTCGTATTCGAGAAACCGACCTAAGCCTACCTAGGCAAATGAAAGGGGCATCGCATGTATGCATCGACTGGTGGAAAGGATTACGCGTACAGGCACAGTGTCATCCATTAAACCAGAGACGCGCGCTGAGACCCCACATAAGTCACAAATAGGCAGACAGCTAATCTCATCTAGACATGTGCAGATAACACCCTGGAGTCTTGGGAAGGAGTTTATAGATCTCCCTGGAGCTGTTCCACAGGTGATTCTGACACTCCCAGCTCTGCCTCTTAGTCACATCAAGTGCCAGACATCCTTGTTAAGGAGATCCCTGCGATCAATCAGTCTGTGGTCTGCGGCAGCTACTAAGAGAAGAGATGGCGGGTGCTCTACAATGGTCACGTCCTGGCACGAGACATTGTTACTGTTTCCAGGGAACTGAGGCAGCTTTTTCTGGAGAGTAATCCCGTCCTACTTTAGGTCTGGAAAGGGTGTCAGGAGGCAACGTTCTGTGTAGGAGCTGAGTGTGCTTCACAAACTACACATGAGTGTGTTTCCTCAGTCTGCGTCAGAGGCCGCAGGACTCTACCGCATCGAGATGCAGGGTGTCACGCTTTAGGGTTGGTTCCTTCAGAGAGTTCTTTCTTTGTCCTTCGCCTAGCTTCTTGTAGCATGCTGGCTATCCCTCAGGTTCCCGTGCTTCTGGATCTGTCACCCTGATCTCTGCCTCCATGATCTCGGGACATTGTCTCTGCTCACAGGTCTCTGTGCAAATGTCCTCTTTTCATAAAGTCAGTGGAGGATATAATGGATTCGATGTTCTGTCGTGGTTTTGAATGAAGAATAAATGTAACCTCCATAAGTATTTGGAACATATTTTGTCCCTTTGTAGTTTCCGGCTTTGGGGTGGGGGATGGAATCTTTTTAGGAGGAAAGTATCATTCTGTCTGGAGGGTAGACTTGAGGAGTTCATAATCTCACACGTTTCCAGTTTGCCTCTCTCTTATATATGTTTGTGGCTTGAAGATGTGGAGATGTGATTCTCTCGCGCTTCTGCTCTAGCTGTTCCTTGCCTCCCCACCTTACGATGGTACTCCTACCCTCGAACCAACAGTCCATAATATAATAAGGCCCTCCCTTTTATAGGTTGCTTGGTCATGGTGTTTGACACAGCAACAGAAGAGTAACTAATATAGTGTCCATTTAACTCTAGTGTGGCCTCTTAGCTAGTTACATCCCAATAGTTCTGTCTCCTGCTGACCCTGCGGTCTCGGGAATGTTGAGGCCCTTTCATCACGTAATCTGGTGTAGGGATACGACGCTGGACTTCTTATAGCTTGTAAAGATTGCAAAGCCAGGGAGAATAAGGTTCTGGCACTTGAGTTCTAGACAAATGGGAACCAGTGATAAATAGTTCTCATTTCTTCTGACACTTCTGTAAAAGAAGAGAATTCCATGGGCTTGGCGAGAGAAGGGGCCCTAGCGGTTAAGAGTGCCCAACCGCTTGTAGTTGTGAGTTGTCAGAGGCTTCTTACAGAGGACCTGGGTTCGTAATCCCAGACCCACATAAAAAAAAGGGGCAAACCTTAACTCCAATTCCAGGAGAGCTCCAGTACCAGGGGATATCCGACACCCCTCTTCTGACCTCCGCGGCATTGCATTCGACACGGGGTGCACAATACTTGATATGCAGAACAGACATTTATATCATAACAAAAGAGAAATAATAATTAAAAAAAGAACTATTACAACAGAAAATAAAAAAATAAAATAGAAGGGTAGCCACGGAGGCTATCGCATGGTGGAGATTGGCGAAGACGGGTAAGTCTCAGGACCAAAGTTGGTGTTAGGAAAATGGATTGTTGGAAGTCTGGTGAAGGCTATTATTGAAGGATCAGGAAAGTGAGCCATGATGTTGCTGATTTCCAGGTCTGTGATCCCCCAGCATGTGAGGGAGGTTAAGACAGAGGGGAGATCCGGTGAGTTTGAAGGCTGTCTTTTGCAGGTAAACTGGATCGCACAGGGAAAACTTGGCCTAAAAAGCAAAAAGGGGACATTGCCGGAGTGGTGGTGAGGTTGGCTGCCAGAAGCCTTTTGAATACCTCAGTCACTAGCAGGCATGAAGGGCAAGAGGCAGGCAGATCTCTGTGAGTTCAAGGTCCAGCCTGATCTACAGAGGGGAGTTTCCAGGACAGCTGGGGGCTAAGGGAGAACTCTCTTGTCTCAAAAAGATAGATAAATAAATAAATAAATAAATAAATAATAAAATTATAAATAAAATTAATAAATACAAGATTTAATTTAATAAAACAGAAGAGAAAATAATAGTGAGGAGTGTCAGGAAATTTAGTTAAAAAGCTGCTAAAGAGACTATCAAAAAGTACTGAAAAAGCAACCTGGGCTGTATTTTGGTGACTAGAAGGGTGGTGCCCTTTACAGAAAGTTTGGGCAAAGGTGGACAGAACAATAATACCATTGTTCAGTTGAGAATGAACTTGGAATACATGAAACATGAAGACAGCATGGTAGGGACAATGCTTCTTGTCAAAGGAAAGGGTTGTGGTGACTGCGGGATCCCTAAGCACCAGGCTGCAACTTTCAGGGGCAGGGTATGAGGTCCTTACCACTGGAGCTACACTCTTTTATTTATCACTTTTCTTGGTTGCTGTGATAAACCCCACCACGAGGCCAAGGAAACTTATAAAAAAGGAAGAGTTTAATTTGAGCTTACGATTGACGCTTCCAGGGAACCAGAGTCCACTGTTGCGGGAGGCTATGTTGGGCTGGGGCTGAGCAGCATGGGGTCACGTTCACATGAGCACATGAATGTCAAGAGAGAGCGAGAGAAGGGCTGGGAGGACGCCAAGGCTGTTAAATCTCACTATAGGTGCCTGCCCAATGAGACATACTTCCTCCAGGCAGGGCCACACCTTCTAAAGGACTTCCAAGAACAATGCCACCAACTAGAGACAAAAATGTCTGAATACTTTAAAGCCTATTGGGGGGACACTCATTCAAACCACCACAACTCTCATTGGTACCGTTGGTGGGTTTTTGTTTTGTTTATTTTTTGTTATATTAACTATTATTTTTTTATTGTATGATGAGTGTAATTACCTGGAACGTGCTCTGTCGCCCAACTTTCACATGTTGGGCACAATGGCACCACAGAGGTCCAGAATGGAGGCATCCAGATCTACCTGGAATTAGAGTTTACTTTGACGGTTGTCAGCCAGCCAATTGTGCGGTGCTGTCCAACTCGCGCAAAGAAAGCAGTCAGATGCTCTGTAAATCATGCTGAGACATCTCTCCAAGGCCCCTTTGTTTGTTTTTTGTTTCCTTTTGGCATTACCTCAGGTTGCCCTGGGTAGTCACCATGGGTGGCCAGCGAAGTAAATCCTTGACAGCTTCCCTGATCCTCCCACGTTAGCCTAGTCAAGTTCTAGGATTACAGGGTGTATTACCACACAACATCCATTTTGAGAACCAGTTCTTACTTAGTGTAGCTGGCCATGCGGAACCTTCTTAGCTATGTATGTGCGACCTAGGCCTGAGCCTCAAAAGACTGAAGTAGGATAGGTGCACCTGTTAGTAGCCCAGTATGCTGAGTGAACTTTACCTTGCTGTGGCGCAGCAGCTTCCCTCACCAACCTAACCTTGACCCTGGGCAGCGAGGGATGACCATTACAAGTCAGCCTGCATGTTGTAGGGACCCTTGGGCCAGATCACAGAGGGCGCGGATACTGACTTCCTCGCACCTTATGGTGAGGAGAGCTGAAGCAGGAATTGCCACGACGAGCAGGCACATAGAAACTCCATAATGCACCCTGCCCCGCGACCTAATATAACTGTCACTCTAAGTGTGTGACAGCCTTCCGCCCGTCTCGTGGAGCACTCACATCGCGAACCGTAGTGTGCGCGAGGTCTGGGTTCTGATCTCGAGTAATGGTGGATCTTACTCCACTCCCTCACGCGCGCTTCAAGACCACAAACAGAGTCTCCCAGCAAGGCCCTGCGGAGTTGATCCTACATCCAGCGTGTGCCTGTCTTTGTCATTCTCTAGCTGGGACTTATCAACGGTATGTGCCTCTCGAGTGAGCATAAGCATCGTAGCCACCTGTTCACGAACAACCATAAGAGCAGTCGTTACCGAATTCCTGTCATTACAGACGACGGTTAAACGACAGTGCCCGCTCTAATGTGTGCAGTTCGGAAACTACATCAGGTTACTGCGGCGCTTTCTCTCGTAGCTCGTCTCTCCGTCTTCTCTACTTGCTCATCTGCTCTCTGCTGCTGTACTCGAGGTCTCTACTATCATAGTATTACCTATATTCTGACTAGTGTATGTAGCTACGCCTGATAATTAGGCTGGACCATATACACGATGAGGTATCGAATATTACTGAAAGTGATTGCATTATCCATGATACCACTCGTGGCTCACATCTATCTCGCGATCTGGCTGGCCTCGCTTCTGATCTTTTGCTATGGAGCACTGCCCAACACCCAAGAGCGACTTGTTCGGGATTCTTCTAATATATATATATATATATATATATATATTCTGCCATGTGCATTCCTGGGCCCTTCAGAGTCCAAAAGAGGATGTTGGATCTCCTGGAGCTGGAGTTACAGACTGTTATTAGCTACCATGCAGGTACTGGGAACTGAACCCAGGCCCTCTGGCAAGAGCAGTAAGTGCCCTTAAGGGTTGAGTCATCTCTCCTGCCCCAGTTTTACAATTTTTGTTTGATTGTTTATTTATTTGTTTTTAAAACAGAGTGTCCCTGTAGCCCCAGCTGACCTAGAACTCACTATGCAGACCAGGCAGGCTTTCTGCTCTCACAGAGATCCCCCTGCCTCTGCCTCCCGAGTGCTGGAATTAAAGGCGTGCACTTACCCCACCCAGCTAGTTCTACAGGTTTTGTTCTTGTTTTTGGTTTTGATTTTGGGGTTTTTTTGGTCATTTTTTTTTTTTTTAAGGCAGGGTCTCCGTGTGGCTCTAGCTGGCCTGGCACTGAGTATGTAGACTAGGCTGGCTTGAACTCAAATCTACCTCTGCTTCCTCAGTGCTGGGATTAAAGATGTGCACCACGGTGCCAGGCTTAGTTCTACAATTTTTTTTTTAATTTTTTTTAAACTTTATTTATTTCCGTATGTGTATGAATGTGTTGTCTGCATGCAAGTTTGTGCACCCGTGTCGTGCAATGCCGCGGAGGTTAGAAGAGGGTGTCGGATTCCCCTGGAACTGGAGCTCTCCTGGAATTGGAGTTTCAGACGGTTCTCGGCCGCCATATGGGTGCTGGGGATCGAACCCCGGTCCTCTGCAAGAGCGGTCGGTGCTCTTAACCCCTAGGCCATCTCTCCAGCCCCTAGTTCTACAATTTTTAAAAATATATTTGGGAGCTGGAGAGATGGCTCAATAGTTAAGAGCACTGACTGCTTTTGCAGAGTACCTGGATTTTGTTCCCAGCACCCATATATGGCTAAAACTGTCTACAACTCCAGTGCCAGAAAATCCAATGCCTTCTTCTGCCTTCTGTGGGCATTGCACAAAACGGGTGCACGCATGCAGGCAATACACTCATACACATAAAATAAAAATAATACACAAAATATTTTAAATAAAAAAATAAAATGCAGGGCTGGAGAGATGGCCTAGCGGTTAAGAGAGCTGACTGCTCTTGCAGAGGACCCGAGTTCGGTCCCCAGCACCCACATGGCGGCTAAGAACCATCTGTAACTCCAATTCCAGGAGAACTCCAGTTCCAGGGGAATCTGACACCCTCTTCTGACCTCCGCGGCATATGCACGACATGGGTGCACAAAAAAAAAAAAAAAAAAAAAAAAAAAAAAAAAACAAATAAATCAAATAAAATTAAATTTTAAAAAAAAAATAAAATAAAATGCATTTTGATGGCACTGGGGGGAATAGTTCATTTTGGTAAAGTGCTTGCTATAGGCCAAGCCATTGAGGGTCTGCAGATTACATCTCCACATTAATAGTACAAGCCAGGGGCAAGCTTGGTACTCGGGCTTCGTTACTCGCCAGCACTGGAGAGGAGAGAAAAGATGAATCCTTGAAGACTGCTGAACCAGCCAGCCTAGCTTACATAAGAAGAAGCCCCAGGCTAGTTGAAACGTTCAACATATCAAAAACCGAAAGTGGGCTGGTGTGGTGGGCACGCCTTAAAAGCCTGCACTTGGGAGGCAGGAGAGCGGCAATCTTTTTCGTGATAGTTTCAAGGCCAGCCTGTGATCTACAAGAGTGAGTTCCAGGAAGCTGGGGCTACAGAGGAGACCCTGTCTCGAAAAGACCAAAAAAAAAAAAAAAACATAAAATCAAAAAAACAAACAATAACAAATAAACAAACCAATGGTTGGGCGGCAAGAGGCTCGGTGACGTAAAAGGCGCTCGCTTTTGCTGTGGCAAGGCCTTGGTGTCTGATTATCTTACATAATATTATATATATATACTAATAACATGCATTAATATTATCAGCTCATTATATATATATTATCAGCTCATTATATATATTTATATATTGATATATCAGCGTCATATATATATATATACTACTATATATTATATATATATCAGGGTATGATGGCTTCTGAGGGAGGAGCCTGTGGATATCTGAGGGTCCTCCTGGTCTTCCACACGTTCACCATCCAATGTGCACGCACAATCCATTTTCATGCATATAAGTACATGTCCCCACGTTCAATATATAGTTTGAAAGCTTGAAGGGACTAAGCACAATGAGCCCTCTGCTAGACTCTCTTCGTCTTGTCTTCCCTTCCAGTAGTTTAACTGTCTCTTAAGTCCTTTCCCTCATATAAACAAGTTCATAATATCTCCAAATTCTCTTCTGAAGACCACTTTATCAGAATCCTGTCTTTAACACTTTACTCTCATCTACCCCAACACACACACACACACACACACACACACACATCCCTTGCTTATCTGAAATTTAAATATTTATTTAAAAAAATTTCTAATTCTTTTATTTAGGTATTTGAAATAAAACTTTATTCTGATCGCAAATGAAAGGAATGGGAATGACAGGAACAAACAAGATTTTCATCACTAACCACAGTCGCAGTCTTCTCTCTGAAATTCAGGAAGGAAACAACTTGTTCCAAACAGTTGGGTATGCAAGTTCAAAAAAATGAAGGTATGTTTTTAACCGCCACATTCACTCCAAAGCCCATTCTTCTTCAGCACCCCAGAGATGAAGCACACGTTCTGCTTAGCTAGATAAGTTGGCACTCACGCTGCACAGCTGACATCACAGACAGTTGCCTGTGAAACCAAACTTCTGGCTGGGGAGGCAGCATACACCTTTAGAAGCACTCAGGAGACAGAGCAGAAGGATCTCTGTGAGTCAAGCCAGCGCTGTGTTCTACATAGTGAGTTTCCAGACCATTCCTTGGAGCTACAGGGAGACCCTGTCTCAAAACATTATCCACACACATAATACCACAAACCACACCACAACTTTTGTTAATTTACTTTATGTGTATGAATGTTGCTGCATGCAGGTTTGTGCACCTGTGTCACGCAACGCCGCAGATGGTCTAGAAGGTGGTGCTTCATTCCCCTGGAATTGGAGTTACAGACGGTTCTCAGCCACCATTGTAGTGCTGGATTGAACCCAGGTCCTCATGCAGCAGCAGTCAGCACTTTCTTTACCGCTAGGCCATTTCTCCAAACCCTTTTTTTTTTTTTCTTTTGTAGACAGGGTCTCCCTGTAGCCAGCTTGTCCTGGAACTTGCTCTGTTGCGGCATCCACGTCCGCGTTTTGCCCAACCACTCCAGTGTCGCTTTGTAAAGTTAAGATAGGAAATCATATCAAAAACAGGCGGGGGGATCAATGTCCTATGGGGCTGGACCCTCCTTGGAGGTCCCTGGCAGAAACCTCGGTCTAAAGATCACCCTGAGATTGAGATGCTTCTCCTAGTTATTATTACGTTTTTCTGGTGTTGGACTTAGCATAACACTGAGCAATAAAGATCTTTTCTTAAAGCCAGCTTATAGATACAAAGATAAATTTTTGAATGTGTCAAGACACTGGCAATTAAAATGCCTCTCTTTGGGCAGCAGGGCTTTTTTCCTTGCGCAGCAAGAATTTTGCAGATCCATAGTAAAAAACAGACCTTTCTCCTTACACAAACAATGTAATGTAGGCTGTTAAGTATATGGACAAGGTTAAAAACTTTGCTTCAATCAAAAAAAAAAATAAAATTTGCATGACAATTTAATGTTTCTTGTCTCTACTGAGATGTCCTTAAAGGAAAACAGATTCCATTGTGGTAAAAGATGTATGATGAAAAGACATCTCTTCATTTAGGTTAAAACAAAAATTCCCTTAAACCAAAAAATAAAAGAATTCATTTTTCCTCTGGTCCCAGACAAAGAGGTAGATAAGACAATTCTCTTGTTAAAGCCTGGATTCTAATACTCCCAGCAAAGCAAGCAGAGACTAAGTCTCCTTACACCAGCCACTATCTGACAAAAAACAGGAAAGCTGTTATGGCAAACAGTGGGACAGCTCTTGGTTCTCAGTAAAAAAATTTAAACCTTATGATTAGCAGTCAGTAGTTAGAAAACTATAGCTAACTTAGGAATACTTCATGGAATATATTGCTATTTATGTCTTCTTTGTGTTTTACTTCAATAGAAAACTTTATAAAGAAAACTACTCAACTTTAGACTGTATTTACTCTAAGCCTCAGAATGGAGCATAAGACCAAGTATCTGTCTGTTAAAGATACTTAGTAGTTACTTACTTTTTTCTGTGAGCATGACTTTTAAATTATGACTTGTAAACTATTAATGTTCCTTTTTCTTCTTAGATGTTATTTCCTCAGTAAAGGTTGTCTTAAGATTTCTACATTTTACTTCAAAGAAAGTTTATTTCCTAACCAAACTTTGTGATGTTTTAGTTTCCTGCTCTGAGTGCTCTGAGCTTTTTAGTTAATGTGTAAATCTTGACTTTTTTACCTACCTATGTAATTGTGAAGCTTTGCCAAAATCCTTTGTTCTGCCCTCTCCCAAAGATCACTATATAATCACTGCCCGTGTTCAATAAAGCTGCTGTAGATCTGGAAAACTTCCCTTAGTTCTTCATTTCTACACACCGTTCAAGCTTCCCTGTGTTTTCCTGCCAAAGGGACTCTCCCAGAAACCCGCGACCCCCCGAGGAGAGCTAGCCGGTAGCAGGCAGCCGGGAACGGTCGGCAACAGTACGGTCGGCAACACTCTGTAGACCAGGCTGGCCTTGAACTCACAAAGATCCGCCTGCCTCTGCCTCCCAAGTGCTAGGATTAAAGGTATGCGCCACCACACCCGGCTCACACAAAACTTCTTTCTTCTTTGTTTTTTGAGTAGTTTATATATTCTGGGAATCAGTGCTTTGTCAGATGTATGTGCGGTGAAGGTTTCCTCCCACTCTGTGGGTTTTCTCTTCACTTTCTTGATTGTTTCTTTTGATGTACAGAAACTTTTGAGTTTAATGAGGTCCCATTTGTCAATTGTTGACCTTAATTCTTGAGAAGCTGCTGTCTGATTTAGGAAGTCTTTTCCTATGCCTCTGCCTCGTAGTCTGCTGCCAAGTTTTTCTTCTATTGCCTTCAGAGTTTGGGTTTTCATATTGAGGTCTATGATCCATCTGGAGTTGACTTTTGTACAGGGCAAGAGGTAGGGGTTTAATTTCATTCTTCTACAAGTGGTGATCCAGTTTTGCCAACACCAGTCGCTAAAACAACTAGACTTCTGAAGCAGGGTTCCAGTTTCATTTTCTCACATCATCACTGTCACCCGGGAGGACAGTCCTTTGGGACAACCTCTAAATCATGCTGGTACTGTGCCACACCAACTCCAGTGTCGCCTGTGTGAGCAATGACGAAAGTCATAATAGCAGACGGGAGATACGTGCCCTCCAAGGCTAAGCTCCCTGGAGGTCCCTGGCAGAGTGCTCAGCTTTAGATTCGAAGATCACGACTCGCTCTAAAGATGTTACGTTTCCTGGGTATTGGGCTTTGCATATTGTCTTTTGATTCTTTTCCTGAGTACAGCACGACCTCAGTTCCAGCTAATCAAGCTATTTTAGAACAAGGGGCTGCACCTGACAAAATTAGTAAAATAGGAATTCCAGTTACAGTCATACATGGTAAAAAAAACATTACTTAAATAAAGGTAGATGGTGGGCTCCTTCTTTAGGAAAATATAGTAAAGAAAAAACAAAGCCAACCAAAAAGACTCTCCCAGGCCATGGCTCGAATTGCAGCCTAAAGATAACAAATGGCCTTGGGAGGACAGGAAGATTGGGAAGATCGGGCGCCAGGGAGGACGGGAAGAAACCAAATTGAAACTTCAAAGAAAAACAATGTCTCACATCTCACAAAATAAACTATTCATGGTTTGTGGTTTTATGACCACTGCTTGTTTCTTATCTCCCCTGCCAAGATGGCGTGAGCAATATACTATGTATAAGTGCTTCTGATTGATGTGTAAATTTAATTAGCTTGTTGTCCTTGGAAACCCAGGTGTGAATTCCTTAGCAATGGGCTTATTGTTCCTGGAGACGTGCCAATCCTGGCCCATTTTCCCTGCTCTGTACTATATAATCAGTGGCTTGCTCTTAGTAAAATGCACCAGATTCAAAACCACCCTGGTGTCATGTCTGTCTGTTTTGTTTTGTTTTGAATTTTTTTTATTAATTTTATTTATTTCTGTATGTGTATCAATGTACTGTCTGCATGCAAGTCTGTGCACCAGTGTCGTGCAATGCCGCGGAGGTCAGAAGAGGGTGTCGGATTCCCCTGGAACTGGAGTTCTCCTGGAATTGGAGTTTCAGACGGTTCTCAGCCGCCATGTGGGTGCTGGGGATCGAACCCGGGTCCTCTGTAAGAACAGTCGGTGCTCTTAACCGCTAGGCCACCTCTCCAGCCCCCATGTCTGTCTGTTTTTCGCCAAACCTGTGCCCTCCTTCCAAGACCCTGATTCCCGCGGTCTGAGGGACCCCTTGGCTGGGTCGGTCCACGGCAGTACTGTCCTGCCAAAGCTGGGCACATGATCACCTCTAGTGAGGTGCCCAGAGCCCACATGCAGCAAACTCCAGTTATGGTCTCCAATGAGCTTTCTGGTAAACCAGAGAAAGGCTTTTCAAAGATGTAGTTACTTTTAGCAGAAATATCATAGTACTGAAGATTCTTCTACTTTTAGCAGAAATATAGTACTGAAGAAGAAGAATAGATTTAGAAGACAATAGAACACTTTCCTGTCCTTAATATCCACTTTGTTGCCACACAACGCAATGGGGATGTTTTCACACACACTACCAGATCTCTATGCCAGCTAGGCACATTCTTGTAAGTAACTCTTTTTTTTTTTTTTTTTTTTTTTTTTTTTTTTTATTTAAAGACGGTTCTCAGCTGCCATGTGGGTGCTGGGGATTGAACCCGGGTCCTCTGTAAGAGCAGTCAGCACTCTTAACCACTAGGCCATCTCTCCAGCCCCGTAAGTAACTCTTGATGTTACATCAAACATAATGCACATAGCCATCGCACAGATCCTGGTTGATGTGGAACACTGGGTCACCTCCACACCCAGGGTGGCTACATACTTCTCAAACTCCCGAGTCAAGTAGTTCTTCACAAACACTATCTTCCCAGTATGTCACCAGGACAAGCTTGAACTGGGCTTGTGGCTCTCCCTGCCCAGCCATCATGAAGCAATTCTGCAACCTCCCACCGAGGCTGAAAAGATGGTGGAAATGCGATTCAAAACAATCTATTTTTTAATTTTATGTGTTTAAATGTATTACTTGCCTTTATATAAGTGCATCTGTGACTTGCAATGCCCATGGAGGTCAGGATGGCAACATTCGTAAGGTCGTTAGCCACCATGTGAGTGCTGGGAACTGAACCTAAGTCCTCTGCTAGAGCAGGGCTGAGCCACCTCTCCAGCTCCTTATCTGAAATTTAGATTTGACCAAATGACCTCTTTTATCCGCTAAATAAAGTTCTGGGATACTTCTTAAAGTCAATGACCTCATTTCCTTGGGAGATTCCAGAGGCAAGGACGCAGCCCGGTCAGGAATTTGTATTTTTAAATGGGCATTCTTCAAAGTCAGGCATGGTGGCCCAGATCTTTAATTGCAGCACTTGGAAGGCAGAGGCAGGCTGATCTCTGTGAGTTGGAGGTCAGCCTGGTCCACACAGCAAGTTCCAAGCCAGCCAGGGTTACAAAAGGAGACCCTGTCTCAAGCAAAAACAAACAAACATCAGCTAAAACCCACGTTACTACCAAGTGAAGGGTCCAACTCCTTGTGAAAAAGCGGATGTTCACTCTTACACATTCTTCACTCTTTAAATGAGTCGAGCCTCCCAGAACTGCTAAAACGGGGACTTCAGCCGTGGGGCGTCCTTCCAAGAACGACACCCCCTGCTCTCAAACTGTCCAGACACCAGTGACCACTTTCCCGCAGAGTACCCGGATTTCTGAGGTCCCTGATCCACCCGGATTTAGCCCATCGCTTCCTGCCCAGTCTGCAACTGAAACCACACTGCGAGGGAGGGCCTGCGGGGAGGAGGGGCAG
This sequence comes from Rhizomys pruinosus, assembly GCA_009823505.1. Lineage (NCBI taxonomy): Eukaryota > Metazoa > Chordata > Mammalia > Rodentia > Spalacidae > Rhizomys > Rhizomys pruinosus. Next base: position 339,977 of record VZQC01013164.1, on the reverse strand, counting down.
GGACAGAGGAGAGGGAGGAATCAGCCAGACCCGGGTTCCCAGTTCTGCTTTTCTATCCAGAGCCGCCGCCCAGGCTGTGACCAGCTCTGCCCGCCTCGCCGCCCCTCCCAGCACCCTGTGCCAGGGGAAGGCGGAACCGGTGTCGTGAGAGGCGTGGCCAACCGAACCCTAGCCACAGCCAATCATAGAGGGGTCCTCTAGAGGGCCGTGGCCTGACCGGCTGCCGGGAGGCAGCCACGCGCACTGGGTGCTCTAGACCCGGGCCCAGGTGCGCTCCGTGCCGCATCTCCAGGGCGCGATGGAGTGCACCCTGGAGGCCTCGGCAGAAGGTCAGACCGAGGCCGCTTCCCCGGAGCCCGTGGGAAGCCCGAGGATGGAGCAGCCTCAGCCCGGGAGTCCCGAAGGCAGCCCCAGGCCGGAGAGGACCGGGCGGGAGGCGGACGGCGCGGACCCGGAGACGCAGCAGCCTCCCGGCCGCCGCCCGCTCAGCCTGGGCTACGGCGCCTTCCGCCGCCTGGGCTCGTGCAGCCGCGAGCTGCCGTCGCCGCCGTCGCCGCCGTCGCCGCCCGCCGAGCAGCCCCGGGACGGCGAGGCCGCGCTGCAGCCCTGGGCTGCGCCTGGAGAGCCGGGGCCCGGGCCCTGGGCGCCCGTGGAGCTGCAGGTGGACGTGCGGGTGAAGCCGGTGGGAGCAGCGGGCGGAAGCCGGGCACCCTCGCCCGCGCCGTCCACGCGCTTCCTCACTGTGCCGGTGCCCGAGTCGCCCGGCTTCTCCCGCCGCGCGTCGCCCGCGCTCCCGCCGCTGCAGCGCGCCCCGTCCCCGGGCGCCACGTGGGGCCGCGGCTCGCCACTCGCCGCCGCCCTGGCCGCGAGCGCCGGCCCCGCCGAGGGTCGCGTCGGCATCCCGGGCTCCCCTGCCTGCCGCTGCCGCTGCCGCTGCCGCGACCCTGGGCTGGCCAAGGAGGACGCCGCGCTGCTGCAGCGCGCAGGGATGGACGGCAAGAAGCTGCCGCGGGCCGTCACGCTCATGGGTGAGTGTCCACGGAGCCCGCGTCCCCTTCCCAGTGCCGGGCAGCCACTGCGTCACGCGGGAGCCCATCCCGATGCCCGAAGCCCACCGGGCCCCTCGGTCTTAGAATTAGTAAGACCCGAACCAGGATCCTGCCCCTCCCCTCTGGGAACTTGCTCATTCCTTCGTTGTGTGCGCATCTTCTTGGAGAAGGAGAGGCAAGTGATTCAGGATCACGTGGCAGTGGTAGCCTGAGCGCCTGACCTGGGTACACCTCCAAAGCCCCAGCTCCTTTCTGTCCACTCTACTGATGAGGGTTAGCCATAAGCACGCACTGAGCTGGCTCGGGGCCAGACTGTTGGGAGTCTGGCACTAAAGAAGAGCCCCTAGAAAGACTGTAAATAGTCCTGGGAAAGGAATCATGCTGAAGTGGTGGGTGAACTTCACCATCCTGGGTCGAGAAGTGGTAGAAATTCATTAGAGATTGGGAGGAACGGAGGCCAGAACGGGCTAGAGCCTTGGCTAACAGGCAAACTGCCCAAAGCCGTGGCACCTGAGGGACAGGACAGGAGCTCCCTCTCCCCCTAGGGATCCTCAGATATGAGGGGCTGAGATCACCAAAAACTCTTTACAGTTTTGTGTGAGCGCATTTTCTGCATGGTGGAATATTAGTTTGCTGTTGTTTTTTTAACAACTTTCCACACAGGCAGTGACTTTGGATTACATAAATTTATAAACTTGCAGGTGTCTGCATCAGAAGGAAGGCGTCAGGAGGGCTGTGCTCCTGTCTGGGGCTCCAGGAGAGACCTCTCTTCTTTCCTTGGCCTTTTTCTGGCTCTGTTGTCAAACCCAGCCATGTTAGGGCTAGATCCTCTGCCTCCATTTCTCTCGCTCTGGTGCGTTTCGTCTCCCTCGAGTGTAGGGAAGGATCCTCATGATTACACTGGCATGCTCATGATTACACACACCCCAACTCCATTCTCCATCTCAGGATCTGCTTGTCAGGTCAGCAACCTCAGCTCTCTCTGATCCTTAATTTCTCTTTGCCACATAGCCCAGCGTCTTCACCAGTTCCAGGGATTAGTATGTGGACGCCTTTGAGGAGATGTTCTATCTGCCACACTTTTTTGTCAGATTTATTTTTTATCAGATTCTTGAAAGAAGCTGTGACTAAAAAGGGTGGACTGATAAGGAATCAGTGCAGAAGTGACATCGCTGGATTTGTTTTAGAAAGTAGACTCTGAGAGCCCACAGAGGAAGGCTGCGGCAGAGCAGAGAGGAGGGGAGGGGATGAGTAATGAGGTGGGGCGCCCCAAGCAGAGCTAATGACAGAGTGGGAATGTCTCTATTTCTGACAGGTAACTGGATGATGGATTGTGTGCCTTTCCACAAAGGAGAATGTGGAAAGAGATGTTGGAGATGCCTTTGACAGAGACGTCATTTGAAGGAAGAGGAACAGCCATAGCGATGGGGAAAGAAAAATGTAGCTAGTAGAGAATCTGGAACAGAAAAGGGTTCCAGAGGACAGTGGCCAGCAGTGTCAAATGTGCGCTGAGGTTTCAGGAAGAGGCAATTCTGAGACTAGATCATAAGAGAGTATTACTATATTGAGAAAATGGGCAGGGGACGAGCCAGGTAGCAGAGGAGTACAACATTCACCATGCGATGCCACATTAGGGTGATGCACAAATGAACAGAAACAGCCTGCTAGCATCCAGTTATGCCAAGCACAGACCCAAACTACTGAGAACTGTTTCTTAAGATTCTCCTGGGGGGCTGAAGAGAGGGCTCCATAGTTAAGAGCACTAGCTGCTCTTGCAGAGGATCAGGATTCACCTCCCAGCACCTACATGGCAGCTAACAACTATCTGTAACCTCAGTTCCACAGAAATCCAACTTCTCTTCTGACCACCTTGGGCATTGTATACCACAGGTGCACTTACATGCAGGCAATACACTCATATGCATAAAATAAAAATAATAAGTATGTGTAAGACATAATTATCTTGGAACTGTACACTCAAAGGGCCCCAGTTCTTTTTTTTTTAAAGCAGCCTGTCTAGCATGAAATGGGGAAATAAAAGCAGAGCTGTCTTATCAGAGAATAATTTTGCCCTTTCTGATCCCTACTGATTTAGAATAGCACACATACAACCATAAACAGATGTAACAGTTTAATCCCACCCATTGTTTGCAACACAAATAGAATAATTATCTCATTGTTTCAATGAGATAGGTGCTGGGACATGTCACACAGAATATCCTCGCTGGTGGATGCTGTTGCCTGGGTCTTTGGTTTTGTTCTGGGAAGTGTGGGGTTAAAGACCCTTGGGCTGGCCAGTGGAGGCGTGAGGCTGGGTCTGCAGTATCATGCTTAGATGAGGAGCTTTGCTGAGCAGAGATCAAGCAGGCTATCTTAACAAGAGTAGCAGTATAAGAAACACTCTGCAATGGGTGGTAGTGTCACAAGCCAGCTGCTTCCAGCCCCATGTGAAATTTGGAAGGAGTAAGCCACTGTGGACTATCGCTGCTTGATCTCTTTTCTCACTTCTTTGGGCAAGAATCCTAAAGGAGCTGTCCAGCTTATAAGAGAGGACCAGACACTGGGACAGTGTTCTCGAGTGCTCTTGTTTAGTTGTTTTGTCGTTGTTGTTGTTGTTGTTGTTGGCCTTTTTGAGACACAGTCTCCCTGTAGCCCCAGGTGGCCTGGAACTCAATATGTAGACCAGGCTGGACTTAAACTCACAGAGGTCCACCTGCTTCTGCCTCCTGGGTGCTGAGATTAAAGGTGTGCACCACCATGCCCTGCTAGTTTTGTTTTTCAGACATAAGACAGGGTTTCATGTATCTCAGGCTGGCCCCAAACTCACCTAATAGCTGAGAAAGACCTTGAACTTCTGCTTCTCCTGCCTCTGCCTCTCAAGTACTGAGATTACAGGTTTACATGGTGCTGGGAATCAAACCTGGACTTCATGCATGCTAACAAAGCACTTTATCAACTGTTCAGGCAGCTGCCAGGAAGGAGATAGTTTTGTAAAGTTGGGAAGGGAAAGGGCTGAATCCTCACACGGAGAAGGCTTCCCCTTCATATCTTGGCTTGGAGTTATTTTCTCTGATCCCCATGGCCAATTTAGGGATGTCCATCTCATACTCTCATCTGGATTGTGTTAGTTACCCCAGCATTCTCCACACAGGTTATACTACCTCCTTTTAAGTATCCCTTGGGGGCAGGGAATGTGGAGGCACAGACTAGCCTCGCCCATAGTGCCCAAACCTGGCACAGCAGTAGTTTCTCAATCTGTCTGTTCACACAAGTCAGGACTTCTTATTCTCTGGGGAGGGAAAGTGTGTTTGATCTCAGTGGTTGGCCTGCAATTAGCATACTTGTGTGGAGGAGGATATGAAGACTTGTCCCACCTGGCCCTGGACTCCAGGTAAGGCCTTATTGCCCAGGCAGGGGGAATAGTCATAAAGCAAAAGCACAAATCAGTCTGAGTGTAGAGAAGGACAGGGACACAGGGCCGGAGATGCTGGCCTTGAGGCTGGGGGGAAGATGGCAAGACAGAGTTAGAACTTCTAAGGTAGACTGGATTTTGATGGGGATTTGGGACAGTTAGGATTTTGAAGGAGAAAAAGAATCATGTCACCTAATGGAGAAGAGCAGAGGCCCTGGGTAGAAGGAGGAGGTGTATCTGCCTTACACTGGCTTCAGCGTCTTACGCTCTTCCAGGATGGGGTGGAGGGAAGGCATTGTTCTTAAATGATCACTGCTGAATTAGATTTAAAGGTAGCAAAGTCCAGGATTGGGGGAAGAAGACAAGATAAAGCGAACTTAGCTTTGTCTATAGGTCTGTGTTTTTACAAGCTAAGTTGTATAGAATGTATTTATGTTATTTGTGTAATTAAGAGTTGTTGCTTTGTAGGGGGCTGGAGAGATGGCTTAGCAGTTAGAGCACTGAGGGCTCTTGCAGAGGACCCAGGGTTGATTCCCAGCACCTACATGGCGGCTAACAACTGTCCATAACTCCAGTTCCAGGGACTCCAACACCCTCTTCTGACCTCTGCAGGCATTGCACAACACAGGTGCATTTACATATATGCAGGCAATACACTCATACACACAAAATAAAAAATAATAAAATAATTTTTAAAATTGCTTTGTAAGCCCAGCATGGTGACTCACACCTGTAATCCTAGTACCAGAAGCCTGAGGCAGGAGGACTGAGAGTTCTTGGCCAGATATATGTTGAGCTGGAGTATAGGTTGAGACCCTGTCTTATTTAAAGTGCAGCTGGGCGTGGTGGCACACACCTTTAATCCCAGCACTTGGGAGGCAGAGGCAGGTAGATCTCTGTGAGTTCAAGGCCAGCCTGGTCTACAGAGCGAGCTCCAAGTCAGCTGGGACTAAAGGGAGACCCTGTCTCAAAAATACCAAAAATAAATAAATAAATAATAAAAAAAAATTAAAGTGCAAAAAACAAACACAAAACCCCAGAATCCATGAAAAAAGGTTCTCTGGAATTTGGGACTTAAGGCATGGAAAATTATAAATGACAGATATGTGTAGAGAGATTTCATGGTGGGGCTGGAAAGATGACTCAGGGGTTAAGAGCATTGGCTGTTCTTGCAGAGGGCCCAGGTTCAATTCCCAGCACCCACATGGCAGCTAACAGTGGTCTATAACTTCAGTTCCAGGCAATCTCATGTCCGCTTTTGGCCTCCTCAGGCTTTGCATGACATGGGTGACTTACATACATGCACATAATACACTCATACACATCAAATAAAAATAACAAAATATTTTACAAATAAATAAAAAGTGCCAAAAATAAATAAATAAATAAATAATAAATAAGTAAGTAAATGTGCCACTTGTAGTATATGCTGTCATCCCAACCACCCAGAGGCTGCACTGGAAGAGGACTGCAAGTTTATAGCCAGCCTGGCTACAGATACTATCTCCAAAATGAAACAAAAGAAAATGCTGGGTGGAGACTTCCTCTTTGGCTTTTCAGGGACCTCATCAAGCTAGGCAGCTTGGAATTAGGTGAGTCCCCCTAACTGGTGTGGAAGAACTTTCTCACCTAGCTAGGCAGCTTGGAATTAGGTGGGTGCCCCTAACTGGTGTGGAAGAACTTTCTCACCTACTGGGTTTCTTCACTGCTTTGTTCTCTGAAGGTCAGAGCTAAATGCAGGGTTCAGCTACACAAATTACAGTTACTAAGGTGACTGGTGGGTTTATTTTCCTAGTCTTCACCAAGCTTTCCAGTCCTTTTATTATTTAAGAGCCCCAATTTAAGGCTGGGACATAGCTCAGTGGTCCTTGCCCAGCATGAACAGGCCCTGGGAAAAGGTGCTGTGTATATCTGGCTGTCTTGGAGCTTGGGGTGTATGTAATACTGAGTGAGATGCACAGAAGAACACCACATAGTGATGGTCAATTAGGGGAGAGGCAGGGCAGGGTTTATAAAGCTTAAAACCACAATTACATCATGCCAGAGGCAAAGTTATATCAGATCACTATAGTTATCTACCAGACCAGGGCCAGGCCAGCAAACAAAGAGGTTTTCAGCTAACAAATTTTCAATTAGGCAGAAACAAGTTTCTCAGAATCGTAGAAAGAACAGGCTCCATGGAGATGGAAGTATAGCTGGGAGGGAGGGCATGCTACCTGGACATGCTACCTGGCCTCTTCTAAGTTTCCCAGTATTGTAAACACAGTGTACTCCTTGAAACTACCTGCACAAGACAGACATGCTGCCTGGTTGGGTGGCTTCAGTGGGCATGGCTGGGCAAAAACCTAGGGCAAATCAAAAGTCAGCTAGAGGAAAATGGAGTTAGCTTTGCCATTTCATTGGGAAAATGGAGTTAGCTTTTTCATTTCATTCCCTCTTGGTTTTAGGGCAGAGTCAAGCCTTGACTCAATATCCTCAGGTGACAGGGGGTTGTACTGGGCTCTCACATACTTTGATTTTACAGAGGCTATCTGTTGTTTGATAACGTTTAATAAACAATTAATTACACAAGGCCCAATCTTTGGATGCAGGGACGAGAAGGATGAGAGGTCTTGTTAGGTCTGGAAACAAGCCAGTTAGCCATGGATCCCCATCAAACCAGCAACGGAACCAGGACCTTGTGGTCTCTCTCTTCTTTTGGAACAGGTGACAAAGTGTAGAGGAGGGAACGGAGAGGATGTCTCAGACATTAGGATGGACTGCAGCCTGAACCTGTTGGGGGCACTTAGAGACACTTTAACAGAGAATGATCAGCAGTTTGTCAGAGCAGGGTCCCTTAGGCTGGGTAGTAGGGAGGTGACCTTCTGAACACACTCTTATAAGGAGTGAAACCCATCTTAGAGGGAATATATCTCACCCAGAGGAGGACCAGGGCAGGAGGCTGGGTCAGTTTTCACCAGTCTGTAATATAATTTAGCATTATCTGAGCCAACTGACAGAGGCAGCCCAAACCTACGAATTACCTTGTGTAGGAAAGCAGGGATCTGAAGGATGGCTTCCATCCAGGATGCAGTAAGGGTTCTCTTACCTAGAGAATTTGTATCCCCGGCAGGAGACTTCCCATCTGGCAAAGCTGAGCTTTCTTCACAGAGACAGGATACCTCAGGGCCTGGAATAGCTGGAGTTGTTCTCAGGTGTCTTCCAGGCAGGCGGCTGGGTCAGAAGCCGCTAACAGGACGTAGTTCACATGCTGGGGTAGCGTCAAGTCGGGATGAGAGGCTGTGATCCTCTCAAGTCCTTTTGAAGGGCTTCCCCAAACAGAGTCGGGATTTTTGAACAAAGGCCAAATTTGGGGTCAGAGGACCAAAAGGACTCCTTAGACCCCTGAAGAACCTTGGTGGTTCTAGATGGGCTCTGGGCTTGCCCCCCTAATTCCTACTAGAAGAGTCTGGTGAAAAGGGTCCAGTCTTAGGAGCAATCAGGACCTGAGGCTTTTTAGAAAACGGGAGTGACCAGATGCAGGGTCCCCAAGGCCCCACGCCTGTCCTGAGGTCCAGTCCATGGCCCTGGATTCCAGGTCCTGAATCGCCTCATCACTGACTGCAACCAGAGGCAGTAGCAGGAGGGAGGCCCTCAGCTCTTGGGAGGGAAGAGAAGAGAAACACCCAGTACTGCATACATGGGGGTGGGAGATGGACCTTGGAGCCCTCGTTTCAAGGAAATGTGTGTGGTGGGCATCTTTTAAGGTTCCTAGAGGCAGCAACAGAGCAGTCCCTGTGACCATCCCAGCCACAGGTCCTGCATGTCCTCCCTTGGAACCCTGACAAGACCATGGCTCAGGGAAGAAGGCAGATGGGGAGGAGTTTGGCAGGATACCTGTACACATTTCATAGCATCTTGGGTAAATATCTGGCACTGAGGGAGACACCCCTGTACACCACTCTTTCACAGTACAGATTGGGGGGTGCTGTCGAGGTACTGATCTGCCTGCTATAGACAAGGGTAGCAGGAAACCTAGCCACATGGAGAAAGCAGGGGTTTAGGGCAGGGCATATAAGAGCCCACACTACAGCCGTAATGTCACAGTAATTTTATATTTATTTGTTTATTTATCTATTTATTTATTTATTTATTGGTCTTTTCAAGACAGGGTCTCCCTGTAGCCCCAGCTGTCCTGGAACTCACTTTGTAGACCATGCTGGCCTTGAACTTACAAAGATCCGCCTGCCTCTGCCTCCCAAGTGCTGGGATTAAAGGCATGCGCCACCACGCCCAGCTCACAGTAATTTTAAATCAGGACCCAGGCCAGGACCTAAGGGACAAGTGCCCCAGTAGACAGGGATGCAGTAGCAGTACCTTTTGAAGAATCACACAATAAAGGAAGAAGGACCTGAAGATCACTATATCCCATAAGGATTAATTTTTATTTTCAGTGGCAGATATTTCATGTAGTAGTTAACACTGACTTGACTTAGTCAGTATTATAATCCTGGTATGCCCCAGGGCATTAGTCCTACTTCCCTTCTCCCACACCGGGCGTGGTGGCGCACACCTTTAATCTCAGCACTGGGGAGGCAGAGGCAGGCAGATCTCTGTGAGTTCAAGGCCAGCCTGGTCTACATAGTCAGTTCCAGGACAGCTGGGGCTACAGGGAGACCCTGTTTCAAAAAGACCAATAGTAATAATAATAATAATAATAATAATAATAATAAATTTTAGAAACATTTTGTAAAAAATCATTATCCTTTTTTCTCTTATGAAGGAATCTAACTAAAATTAAACCAAAGCAAATAAAAGTTTACATGTCTTCCGGGGGTTTGTTTTGTTTTGTTTTTGTTTTTTGTCTTTTTGAGACAGCGTCTCTCTGCTGCCCCAGCTCTTCTGGAACTCTCTATGTAGACCAGACTGGCCTGGAACTCACCGAGATCCACCTGCCTCTGCCTCCAGTGTGTGCCACCACGCCCGGCCTTCTTCCAGCCTTTTTTTTTAGCAACATTACATGCCCTTGAATTGGACTTTTCCTGTCTCCTTTTATATTCTGGTATAATCAGGCATTTTAATTTCAGATAAAACTTTAAAACTTGAGGCCTTTCCCATGTCATATTCCATCCCTCTATATGGGGGTCCCAAGTACACCAGTCTTACTATTCTGGCTTTCCTTTGAGCTCCTGAGGAGCATATCTGAGGATGGAGGGGAGCGATCAATAGACATTTTAGTAATGTAGCATAGAACAGCATCTCCTTAGGAGCAGTCATTTAGAGATAACCCATTCCCTCAGAAGCGTGAAGAAGGGGCACACGGAAGAGGGCCATAGAGAGTTCATCATCTGTCCTCATCCAGGAGCGCTATTTCCAGAGAGGAGACATGAGTCCCGGACTAGGGTGTCAGCCTGACCAAACTCCTCCCACCTTTTTTCTTTCTTCTCACCAGCACAGATTGGGCAGGTGACGGGCTGCAAGTCCTGAGCCACATTCCTCTCCCCTTCCCTGTAGTAGAGGGGACAGGGAAGGGACCCAGGCAACAGAGGCTGCAGCTGGAGTCAGAGGAAAGACCTGTGGATCTTGCAGAGCAGAAAAAAAAAACCTCAGAGAAAAGTGCTGTGGTGGAGAGAGGACAGGCCACAGGGACAGACCTGGGTGAAGGGGAAAGAGCATGCCCTGGGCATGGGCTGAGCTGCTCAGTAGGTAGAGACAGCAGAAAGCTGTCAGAACAGAGAGTTGTAAAGCAGCGGCAGGAGACGGAGACACGGAGGGAGGGAGTTTCCTAGACCTGCCAGTCTCAGAGGGCAGCCTGGCTCCCCAGTCCTCAGCCCAAATCAGGGAAGAAGGAAAAGGGGAAGTCAAGGGCCAGCAGTTGAAACAAACAAGGACCTACTCTCACTCCACAACAGACAAAACAAAAGACAGGAGCCCCTGGAGGTGCTGTCCAGAGCGGAGCTCACTTCATCTGACTGCCTGATCACTCATCAGTACACACAAAACAGACATGAACAGAGACCAGAGTGACCAGTTTACCCGATGACCTCCTCAGTCAATGTCATGGCTTGAGAAAGGCCTGAGGTGGTTCCTGTCAGGATCACATTCCCATTATTAAATACCAGACCAGGGGCTGGAGACATGGCTCATCCGTTAGAGCGCTGACTCTCTTGCAGAGGACCTGGGTTTGATTGCCAGCACCCACATGGTGGCTAAGAACCATCTTTAAGCTGGGCGTGGTGGCGGACACCTTTAATCCTAACACTTAGCAGAAGCAGGCGGATCTGTATGAGTTCAAGGCCAGCCTGGTCTACAGAGGGAGCTCCAGGCCAGCTGGGACTAAAGGGAGACCCTGCCTCGAAAAGACCAAAAAATAAATAATAAATACCAGACCAAAATATTAATAAATAAGTAAGTAAATAAATAAATACCAGAGCAGACCAGAATGGAGCTCCGAACCAGAAATAACAGAACTCAGTACCTAGGAGGACCAGAAAGACTCATTGGTTTCTGGATCACACAGCAGTCGTTCCGGGAATCTCTGTCTCTGATGAGAGAGTCATGGAGCCCTGGGACATCTCAGATTCCTCCCCTGTAACAATTCATCAAGCCGGAGAGAACCAGAGTGAGACTAAGCCCCTGAGTGCGATCTCACAGGGGCCTCCAAGTGTAATACTGATCCAGATGCACAGAGGAATGCCCCTGGTCAAATTAGGGGACCTTTAGTAATAGCCAGTGGTCAGAGAGAGGGCTACTTCCACAAAGAACTCTCAACCCTGAGGAGAAGCAGGGCAGGGTTTATAAAGCTGAAAAAGGAGAGCCAATAACCACAGTTACACCAGGCCACCACAGTTACACCAGGCCACCACAGTTACACCAGGCCACCACAGTTACACCAGGCCACCACAGTTACACCAGGCCACCACAGTTACACCAGGCCACCACAGTTACACCAGGCCACCACAGTTACACCAGGCCACCACAGTTACACCAGGCCACCACAGTTACACCAGGCCACCACAGTTACACCAGGCCACCACAGTTACACCAGGCCACCACAGTTACACCAGGCCACCACAGTTACACCAGGCCACCACAGTTACACCAGGCCACCACAGTTACACCAGGCCACCACAGTTACACCAGGCCACCACAGTAACACCAGGCCACCACATTTACACCAGGCCACCACAGTTACACCAGGTCACCACAGTTACACCAGGCCACCACAGTTACACCAGGTCACCACAGTTACACCAGGCCACCACAGTTACACCAGGTCACCACAGTTACACCAGGTCACCACAGTTACACCAGACCACCATAGTTATACCAGATCACAGCAGGGCAGGTCAGTGAACAGAGATTTTCAGCTAATAAAAAGTTTTAATTTGGGGCTGGAGAGATGGCTCAGCAGTTAAGAGCTCCGACTGCTCTTGCAGAGGACCCGGGTTCAATCCCCAGCATGCACACGGGGGCTAAGAACTGTCTTTAACTCCAGTTCCAGGGGAATCCAACGCCCTCTTCTGACCTCTGCGGCATTGCACGACACGGGTGGACCAACCTACATGCAGACAGTACACTCATACACATAAAAAATAATAAATAAGCCGGGTGTGGTGGTGCACGCCTTTAATCCTAGCACTTGGGAGGTAGAGGCAAGCGGATCTTTGTGAGTTCAAGGCCAGCCTGGTCTACAGAGTGAGTTCCAGGATAGCTGGGGCTACAGGGAGACCGTGTCTCGAAAAGACCAAAAAACAAAACAAAACAAAAACAAAAAAATAATAAATAATGAAAAAAGAAAAAATATTTCATTAAAAAAAAAAAAGTTTCAATTTGCCAGTGTGGTAGCCCATGCCTTTAATCCCAGCATTCAGGAGGCAGAGGCAGGCAGATCTCTGTGAGTTCAAGGCCAGGCTGGTCTACATAGCAAGTTCCAGACCAGCTGGAGCTAAAGGGGGATGCTGTCTCAAAAAAAAAGTTTCAATTAGAAAAAAAAGCAAGTTTCTCGGAATTGTGGAAACGATGGGCTCCAAGGGACCCAGGTGTAACTGGGAGGGTGTGCTGCCTGGAAGAGCTCCTGCTGCGGGTTAGGGTTTCCAGTTCTTTTTTATTTTTTTTATTTAATTTTTATTTTTGTATGTATAGGAATGTACTGTCTGCTTGTAGGTTTGTGCACCCATGTCATGCAATGCCGCGGAGGTCAGAAGAGGGTCTCGGATTCCCCTGGAACTGGAGTTCTCCTAGAATTGGAGTTACAGACAGTTCTTAGCCTCCATGTGGGTGCTGGGGATCAAACCCGGGTCCTCTGCAAGAGCAGTCCGTGCTCTTAACCGCTAGGCTAGCTCTCCAGCCCCCGGGTTTCCAGTTCTGTCGAAACACTGACGCTACCTGCATCAGAGTTTCTGCCCAACTCACTGCAGGGGGAGTGGCTGGGCAAAAACGGGGGAAAGCAAAAGTCAGCTAGAGCAAAATGGAGGTGGTTTTGCCATTGCATGTGGGTCAAGCACTTTCACTTTCTTCTGGTTTTGGTAAAAACTTCATTACTTTTTTTGTTGTTATTATTACTACTACTACTACTTCTACTGAACTTCTACTACTACCACTACTACTGTAACTTCTACTACTACTACTACCACCACCACCACTACCACCACCACCTCAATTGGGTTTGTTTTTGTTTTTTTTTTGGTCTTTTCGAGACAGGGTCTCCCTGTAGCCCCAGGTGTCCTGGAACTCACTCTGTAGACCAGGCTGGCCATGAACTCACAAAGATCTGCCTGCCTCTGCCTCCCAAGTGCTAGGATTAAAGGCGTGCGCCACCTCAATTGTGTTTTTTAGATAAGGTCTTACTCTGTAGCTCTGGCTAGGTTGGAATTCACTATGTAGACCAGGGTGGCCTCTGCCTCCTAAAGGCATGAGCTACCATGAGATACAGTTTAGATACCACACACATCATCAACATAGAGTGTGTGATCCAATGAGTTTTGTATATTCCTGGTTGTGCAACCATCACCACAATCAATTTTAGCTTTCTTTTTTTTTTTTTTTTTTTTTTTGAATGTTTTTTTTTTACGGGTCTCCCTGTAGCCCAGTCTAGCCTGGAACTCACTATGTAGACAGCTGGCCTTGAAACTCACGAGATTGCCTTGCCTTCCGAGTGTGAAACTAAAGTTCGTGCACATAAATTGCCTTAGCCTCCTGAATGTTGAGATCACAGGAGTTTGCTACCACACCCAGCTGGCTGAACTTTTTTTTTTAAAGGTCTGTGGTTTTGCCTACAAAGTAAACATACACGATGTGTATGCCCATGTGTGTGCCCCGTATTCCTAGAGAGGCAGAAAGAGCTCGTCAAATTCCCTAGAAGCAGAGTTACAGGCAATTGTGGGCTGTCAAGTGGGTCCTGGGAACTGAACCCAGGTCCTCTGTGAGAGCAGCTGGTGCTCTTAGCCACTGAACCATCTCTTCAGCCCTTGTTTGTCTGACATCTTTTGCTTAACATGTTTCCAAAGTTTGCACAAGTTGTAACAAATGTTGGTACTTAATTTTTTTTAAATTGCTGACTATTCTGTAGTATGGATATATAATGTTTCGTTTATTCTTTCATCAGTTGCTAGAGATTTGGGCAAATCTCTTTAAATATTTATTTTTATTTATTTATTTATTATTGGCTTTTTTTTTTTTTTTAGTTTTTTTTTGTTTATTATCTTTTGAGACAGGGTTTCCCTTTAGCCCCGGCTGTCCTGGAACTCACTGTGTAGACCAGGCTGGCCTGGTCTCACAGAGATTCACTGCTTCTACCTCTCAAGTGCTGGTATTACAGGTGTGTGCCACCACCCAAAGCCTTTTTTATGTGTATGAGTGTATTGGTTGCACGTTTGTAAGTGCACATGTGTTGTGCAGTGCCCACAGAGGTCAGAAGAGATCGTCTGATCCCCTGGAACTGGCATTATGGACGGTTGTTAGCCACCATTCAGGTGCTGAGAACCAAACCCAGTCCTCTGAAAAAGCATCCAGAGCCATCTCTGCAACCCTGGAAAATCTCTTTAAAAAACAAATTGTGAATTAAAATTTTAAATTCCATTAAGTGTGGGTAGATGGCTCAGCTGTTAAGAGCACTTGCTCCTCTTGCACAGGGCCTGAGTTTGGCCTCCAGCACCCACACTGGACACATTACAACTGCCTGTAACTCTAGCTTCAGGGGGTCTGACACTCTTCTCTGGCCCCTGCAGGTACCTGCACACATGGCGCGCGCGCGCACACACACACACACACAGAAATATAAACCATGAAAAGAAATTCCAGGGCTGGAGGTATAATGAAGTGGTACAATATTTGCTTCAGCATGCTTGAGGCCCTGGGTTAGTTCCCCAGCACAAAGTAAAAAATAAAAGGTTACAGCCAGGGTGGTGGCACATGCCTTTAATCCCAGCACTCTGAGGCAGAGGCAGGTGGATCTCTGTGAGTTCAAGGCCAGCCTGGTCTACATAGCAAGCTCCAGGTCAGCTGGGGCTAAAGGGAGACCCTGTCTCAAGAAGACCAAATAAGGGGCTGGAGAGATGGCTCAGTGGTTAAGAGCGCCATCTGCTCTTGCCGAGGACCCGGGTTCCATTCCCAGCACCCATATGGCAGCTAAGAACCATCTTTAGCTCCAGTTCCAGGGGAATCCGATGCCCTCTTCTGACCTCTGCAGCATTGCACAACACAGGTGGACCAACCCTACATGCAGACAGTACACTCATACACATAAAAAATAATACATAAATAAAAAATTTAAAAAGACCAAATAAATAAATAAATAAATGGTTACAAATGGTTATCAGAAGTTGAATGGTGGTAAAAATGTGTTCTACTGAAAACCACGGAGATTTGTTCATTTCTTTATGTAGACACACCTACCATTCACATACATGCGTATTTGTATGTGAGTATGTAGCATGGTAACATATACATATGTTATTTTTCTGATGGTTTTGGAGATACAGTAATTGCTTTCACTGCCCTCTCCCTGACTGTGGTCACTGCTGCTGCCTCCCTAAGATGTCAGCAAACCCCAGGGCCCTCACAGCCAGGAAGGAGGGCTCTGTTCTTGGATCAAGCTTCTGTGTCTAAAGAGAGATCAAACTGAAGAAGGTACCATTGCTTCCGGAGGCCGTGAGCACTGTTTTCAGTTCTCCATGCCTCGGAGGAAGCATTTGCCGTCACTTTGACAGGATCTAGAATCACTGGGAGGCGGATGCTGGGCAGGCCTGTAGGGGGTGATCTTGATTATGTTCATTCATGTGGGTAGACCCACGTTAATTGTGAGAATGATTCCCTGGGCAGGGGATCTGGGACTGCATGACATGGAGAAGAACTGAGCACTAGCACTCATGCATTCATGCATTTGCTGATTGTGGATGTGATGTGACCAACTGCTTGGAGCTACTCCCGCTTTGACCTCCCTGCCATGATGGACTATACCTTGAACTGTGAGCTAAAATAAGCCCTTTCTCCCTTAAGCTTCCTTTGTCAAAGCATTTTATCACAGCAACAGGAAAAGCTAAGACACCTGGGTACTCCACTCACAGGAGTGTGTCCCAGCTCAGGCAGGGCGACGTTTGTAAATTATATTTATTCACCTATTAGGGCGCATGCGAATGCCATGGCATGTGTGAAGATTAGAGTACAACTTGCAAGCCAATTCTTCCCTTCCACGTAGGCCCCCAAGACTGAACTCAGGTCATCAGGTCTGGGAACAAGCAACTTTACTTGCTGAGCCCTCTCACCAGCCCCTGGTAGCAGCTGGTAAGCCCAGCTTCTCCAGAGGCTGAGGTGGGAGGATCACATGTTTGAAGCCAGCTTGGAAAACATAATGATACCCCATCTCAAAACACAGGATGGGATGGGATGGGATGGGATGGGATGGGATGGGATGGGATGGACAGATGGGGAGGATAACAGAAAAGGACAAATCTGTCCTGTCTCCTAGTTCATTTTCATTTCCTACCTACAGCCTTCTTCTGTCTGTCTGGCGCCCTCAGCCCTTGGGCTGCAGACAGGGCTCACTGTCGCTGACCACTCTTGCTGTGGAGCACTCACTCTGCACAGGGCTTCACTCATGGCCCCCCAGACCTGGAGAGCTTGAAGAGGCAGTCCCCGGCTGTAGGCAGCTTGCCTGCCTCCAGCAGCTGCACCTCTGTACAGCACACAGACGCACCCCATTTGTGGCCGGTCGTTACTGGCTCGCCTTGGTGGAGCCTTCATCTTCTAGCCATTTGAGAAGCAGGAATCTAGCATGTCACCCCCAAATATGAAGGTCTGATTGAACCCGAGTGCTTTCCCCAGGCATCTCAAGTGGAGGGGACAATGGTGCTGGGGGCAGGGAGGGGAGGGACCAGATCAGTGGTTGGCGCCCCCTAACCTCCTCTTTCTGCTCCCCACCCAGGGCTGCCCATGTACATGAAGTCCCTGCGCTGGGCCCTGGTAGTCATGGCTGTGTTCCTGGCAGTATGCACAGTTGCCATTGTGGCTCTGGCCTCTACGACAGGTATGGTGTCCCCTGTCCCCATTTTGTGCACTTACAGTGCCCTTGAGATCAGAGGGAGATATAGCATGAAGACACAGTCTTGTTGAGCAAAGAGAAGAAAATTTGACCCCTCCCTCCCACTGGACACAGCTCGTGACCAGACTGGTAATGGGAACACCAATCCCCATCCAGGAAAACTGTGCTGCACATAGGCTGTGCCTTCCTGGGACTGCCCACCCTCCTTCCCACCCCAAAGCTTGCCAGCTCCCTACCTCTAGATTCACCTCCGACAGGGTCGTGGCTAGGTTTTCAGAGCTCTTTAGGCCTTCCCCTTGACTCACGGGGTCTCTGTATTTGCAGGAGCCAGGTGCCGGCCATGCCCCCAGGGCTAAGTGTGGTCTGAGCAGAGCTGTTATTACCTCTCTGAAGAAACCCAAGACTGGGAGGGCAGCCAGGCGTACTGCTCAGTCCATCCATCATGCCACACTGCCCATGCTGAGCCACACCCAGGTGACACGAGCTGGCCAGATCCTGGAATCCTGGCTCTGGAAGGAATCGCGAAGATCTCGTCCTTCACACTGGCAGTCACCAAGGCCCAAAGGAGTGAAGTGACATGCATGGGGACCAGATGCCAGGTCTCAGAGGACTTCATCCTAAGAGGAAGGCAGAGCTGGGATGTTCCCATCCAGGCCTGCCAGGAGAGACCCATGAGTCCTCTTGAGAATTCATGTAGAAAATACAGCTGTTTCGCAGTGCACAAGTCAGGTACTAAGTGCTGGGTGACAAAATGTCTCAAAATTGCTCAGTGCCTTGTGACCACAAGCATTTATTTGTTGATGACTGATTGTCTGGTGATTGCTGATGGTTGGCCTTGGCTGGATTGGCTAAATAGCTCAGCTTCAAGGTGTAGATCAGCAGGCAAGGCTGCAAGATGGGTTCAAATGTGCCTTGCAAGTCTCTCATTCTTTCCCAAGATAAGCTCTACATCAGAAAAATGGAAGAAGAGCAAGAAGCAAGCCCTATTGCATGCACCACTTAATGGTATAACTGCTGTCATCTGCCAATGGTCCTTGGCAGTAATGAGGCCAAGGCCAAGGTGTGTGTCCCCAGAGGATGAAGAGAAGCTAGTATTTGCTGAGTTGTATCCAACTGGTGGGTTTGAGAGTGGCAAAAAAAAAAAAAAAAAAAAAAAAATCCAGAAATAACCAACCACCAACCAATAAACTGGATCCAGATGAATAAACTGGATTAGTTTTTTCCCCTAATTAAAAAACAAACAAAACGAATGAACAAACAAACAACAACAAAACACTTGCTGAGCATAGTGGTGCATGCCTTTAATCCCAGCACTCAGGAGACAGGGGAAGGCAGATCTCTATGAGTTCAAGGCCAGCCTGGTCTACATAGTGGGTTCCAGCCCAGCTGGGACTAAAGAGAGACCCTGTCTCGAAAAGACAAAAAATAAAACAAAACAAAAAAAACACTTGTTAAGGTACATACACCATTTATCACCATGGCTGTTTGAACCACGTAGTTCCATGTTGTCATATACGTTCGCAGTGTCGTATGTCTTTCTCCAGCATCCATCACTGAACTTTTCATTTTGTGCAACAAAACTGCACCATTAAATACTAACTCCCGTCACTCCTTCCACTGGTTCCTGGTAACCCATGGTAATGATCATAATATTTTCTTTTTTTTTATTTTCTTTTTTTTTTTTTGAGACAGGCTTTCCTGTATTCCCAGCCATTCTGGAACTGTGTAGACCAGGCTTGCCTTGAATTCACAGAGATCTACCTGCCTCTGCCTACTAATGCTAGGATTAAAGGTGTGCACCACCAAGCCCGGCTCATTGTAGTATTTTCTATCTGTGAGTCTGACTAATCCCAGTGCCTCGTGTGCCTGCTGTGACTGGATTTTTTTTTTTCAGTAAATGCCCTCAGGTTTATCTCTATCATAAATGTCAGCATTCCATCTCTGTCTCTGTCCCTGTCCCCCCCTCCTCGTGCTGGCTGGATATTAAACTCATGTCAAGCAAGCACTTTATCAGAGTGACATTCAAACCCCTTCTTTTAGGACTGGATAATATCCCATTGTCAATATATAGAACTTATTTTGTTTATGACATCCAGTTGTGTCCATGTCTAGGTTGTTGTGAATGGTACACTTTTTGGTTCCAAAGTAACCTGACTTGTCACCCCATAAACTGGGTATGGTGGTGCATTTCTGTAATTCCAGTACTAGGGAAATGGAGACTGGAGGATCATAAGTTCAAGGTCTTCCTCCATTAGCACAGAGACCTAGTTAAGAAGAGGTCTTTAGGGCTGGAGAGATAGCCTAGCGGTTAAGAGCACCGACTGCTCTTACAGAGGACCCGGGTTCGATCCCCAGCACCCACATGGCGGCTAAGAACCATCTGTAACTCCAATTCCAGGGGAATCCGAGACCCTCTTCTGACCTCCGTGGCATTGTACGACACGGGTGCACAAACCTGCATGCAGACAGTACATTCATACACATACAGAAATAAATAAAATTAAAAAAAAAAAAAGAGGTCTTTAATCCCAGGACTTGGGAAGTGGAGGCACTTCCCAAGTCCTGGGATTATATCTGGGAGTTCAAAGCCAGCCTGGTCTACACGGGGAGTTTGAGGATAGCTGGGGCTACAGGGAGACCCTGTCTCAAAAAGACCCCCCCCAAAAAAAAAGGAGGGGGAAGAGGAAGAAACCCTGTGCTAGATCCTAGAATTTGTGATAAAAGCAGCTCTCATTCTTGGGGTGCTATAGCCTAGAAAGGGGGTCAGCTTCACTCCACTGTAGTAAAGCACTTGAGGCCACTAACCTTTTGTGTGGGATGTATGTGTGCACATATGCATGTACATCCACATGTGTGCTGTGTGTAGAGGCCAGAAGTCACCCTGTGGAGGGAGCTGTCCACTCTGTTGTTTGAGACAGGATCTTTCTTGGGACCAGTTTGGCTGGCCAGCCAGCCCCCAAGCCCAGCCCGGGAGTGTGCGCTAGGATGCAACCAGGCTCTCACGGTCGCACAGCAATCACTTTACGTCCTGAGCCACCTCTCCAGCTGCACAACTTAGTAAAGAGAAAATGTTCACTTAGCATCAGCTTAGTTCTGATAAGGAAGCAGGCACATCGTGGCATAAACGCTGTAGCAGGGAGGGGCTATATCCTGACCAGGAAGCAGAGATGAGGAGAGGGAGGCCAAAGCCACACCCCCAGGGGCCTGAGGACCTTGCTCATAGACCCTACGTACCTCAGTCTAAATCGGAGCAGGAAGACACGAGCCACTGACTGTCCCACCGCCCTCCCAGAGAGTCTCCTATCTTGGGGCATGTGCTCACTCATCCACACTTGTATTCCTGAGGAGTCCAGTTTTGTTTCTTTATAATTCTTTAAATATTTATCAGATTTGATAAGTAAGACTTGGTTTGCATTTCTTTTGTTTATGAATAAGGCTGAATGCTAATTCTTTTTTGCAGTGCTGGAGACTGAACTCAGGACTTCACGAACAGAGTGCTAAGCAAGCACTCCGCCACTGAACTATGTGCTCCGTCTGCTGCTTCTCATTCTTTTGTGGATATGTTCCTAGAGCTGCTCCTTCATGCCCTATCTTTGCAGGGTATTTTTGTAGGGATGATGCTCGGGTCCTTAGGTGTAGCTGTATGGAATGCCATTCTAGAGAGCCTGCAGTGTCCTAGGCCTTGTGCTGGGAGCTAGGTAGAACAGAGGGTGGGGCAAGACCGGAGCTCACAGCTCCTGCGGACTTGGCTTTCCTGCTCCAGTCATCTGTCAGTTCTGGAGGCTGGAATTGAACACCTGCCCGTTGGTAGGTTTGGTTTCTCTGAGACTGCTCTCTTTAGTTCACAGGTGGCTTACTGTGTCCTCATTTGATGGTCCCTCTGTGATCCCAAATTCCCAGGGTCTGTTTGCTTCTCATCTCATCCTTTAATAAGTTCAAAAAAGAAAGTTCAGTGCATGGTGGCCCACGCCTTTAATCCCAGCACTCCACAGGCAGAGGCAAGAGGATCTAAGTGAGTTTAAGTCCAACCTGGTCTACATAGGGAGTTCCAGGCCAGCTGGGGCTATAATAGGGATACTCTGTCTCAAAAAGACAAAAACAAAAAAAAAAAAAAAAAAAAAAAAAAAACAAACCCCAACAACAAAAACCTAAAAAACACCAAATGTTGTAAACTGTTGAGGTCAGGTCAGGGCAAAAGCCAAGATGGCATAGATCCATAGGATCCTACCCTTCTTTTCTGGTCATGCCAGATCCCTGAGACTTCTGGACCTGCGAGCCCACCTCCAGATCTGAGCCCCTGACCTGGTTTATTGGCCAGATTCCCAACAGGTTACCATCTCCCCTCCCCCCATAAAAGGCTCTGCCCGCCTCTCAGAAGCATGCTTTTCACTGCCCTCAGGATGGCTGGGCCATGGATTCACCTGAGAGAGCCCCACATTTCCTGGAATAAATGCCTGCCTTTATTTACTTTTTAATTCGGACTGATTTGGCCTTTTCTTAGCATCGGTTATACTTCTGAGTAACAGAGGTCAAGAGCCCAGCAATTGATTCTTTTTCCTATTTTATTGATGAGAGATTTTGTTTTGATTTGTGTTCTGAGAGGTCTAGCTGTATAGCCCAGGCTGGTCTGGAAATAGATCATCCTGCCTCAGCCTCCTGGGTGCCAGAGTTACAAGTCTGTGCCACCACACCTAGCTTCAATGAAGAATCTTGAGGGCTGGAGCGATGGCCTAGCGGTTAAGAGCGCCGACCGCTCTTGCAGAGGACCCGGGTTCGATCCCCAGCACCCACATGGCGGCCGAGAGCCATCTGAAACTCCAATTCCAGGAGAACTCCAGTTCCAGGGGAGTCCGACGCCCTCTTCTGACTTCCGCGGCATTGCACGTCACGGGTGCACAGACTTGCATGCAGACAATACATTCATACACATATGGAAATAAATAAAAATTAAAAAAAAATTTAATTAAAAAAAAGAATCTTGAAGCAGAGGAAAGTCAAGAAATCTGCCAGATTACAGAATGTTGGAAAGTGTATCTGCTCCAAGTAGTCTGGCTCAGATGCCACCCCCCCATCTCTAATAATACACTGGTGTTGCAACCAGCATCAGCCTGGCGCTCCCACTGAAAACTGATTTGTGTTTCCTCAGCGAGTGTAGGCAAAAAATAGCTAGTGGCAAGGTTTTACAGTCAACATGGGTTACTCTGTAATCAGGAGGATTTTTTGTTTTATTTACTTTTTTTGGCTTTTCGAGACAGGGTCTCCCTGTAGCCCCAGCTGTCCTAGAACTCGCTCTATAGACCAGGCTGGCCTTGAACTCACAAAGATCCGCCTGCCTCTGCCTCCCGAGTGCTAGGATTAAAGGCATGGGCCACCACGCCTGGATTGGAGTAGCTTTTGGAAGAGGTCCCATTCCCTTATTTGCAGACAGTAATAATCTGTAAGATTTATGATGATCAGCAAATGAACACAAGTAGTAAGTCAGGAAACTAGGTCCTACACTGATGAACGGAAATCATGCCAGTTCACCCTGCCTGCTGTGTAGCATCTTCTTGAATGGGTAATGTTCATGAATGTTGCATGAATTATGACAAGGCAAATCGGCTTTCTAGGTAGGAGCAGATTGCCAACCCACGTGGCAGGGAGCTGACTTCCTCAAGGTGTCTTTTGACCTTTATTTGTGCATCGTGGCACACACACACACAAAATAAACAAATATGGCTTCACTACAGTGCCAAGAGAATCCACAGAACTGAAAGGTTAAGAACCTTGGCTCCCGAGAGAGACACTAAGACCCAGAAAATGGGGGAAGTAGGAGACCTGACAGGTCCACTCCCGTGACTAGCTTTTATAAACTCACAACGCTCACGTCTTCTGTGGTGTTCCCCAGGCACACGAGAAACAGTGTACTTTCCTGCAAAGCCCAATGTGTGTGCCCATTACAAAACCTAAAACTGCCGGCTCCACGGGAAAATGTAGCAAATACTGGGTTGGCTTCAACCCCAGCAACAAAAATAAAATGACTAATAAAAGCACAGTTTATATAAGACCTAGTGATGGAACTATCAAGGACCCTATCTCCCAACATCATAGACCAGAAGATATCCCTGGGAGCTGTCTTTGCAAAGGCACGTTGGGTAACCAACCACAGGATCTGTCTGGGATATATATATATACTCAAAATTAGGTTTGTTTTTTGTTTGGGGGGGTGGGATTTTTTTTTTTTTGGTCTTTTCGAGACAGTCTCCCTGTAGCACCAGCTGTCCTGGAACTCGCTCTGTAGACCAGGCTGGCCTTGAACTCACAAAGATTCACCTCCCTCTGCCTCCCAAGTGCTAGGATTAAAGGCGTGCGCAAAAAGATCATCCATAGCATAGAATATAGAATCACCTAAGGATAAACCTCAGGGCTGGAAAGATGGCTCCTCAGCTATGAGAAATTGCTGCTCTTCCTGAGGACTGGAATTCAGCTCCCGGCACATCAGGGGGGTTCCCAACTGACTGTTACTCCAGCTCCAGGGGATCCTAGGCTCTCTTCTGGCCTACACAGGTACCTGCACTCGTGTACACACACGCGCACAAGCACACACACACACACCCCTCAAATCTTTCGAACACCAGCATGTGTAGAGGGAGCCCCAGCTAAGCTTCCTGCCATGCGTTGCTCCCTGGTGTGACGCTGACTCTGAAGACCTGTGCTCTACCAGCCAGCATCAATCTAGAGAGCAGCAAAGTCGGGAGATAGCCGATCTAAGCTGGAAGCTTCTAGTCACAAGGACTCTGATCATTGAAAGCAAGTCAGGGGCTACCTCTGATCACCAAACTGTGGCTGCGAGTGAAGTCACATTGCAATCAAAGTGGAAACTTCCACACTGCACTGAAATAGGTCTACAATGGGAAGAAGGGGGAGTTTCCTCAACAGGACAGTAGGTAAAAGTTCAGCAAGCAGGAGGAATCTTCCAAGCCTTGATTACTACTCTTTTCTACAGCTGAGACTCAAAGGACAAAGGATTTGCAGGGCAACTGGGCAAAGTTTAAGAATGAGTACCATTGGGGCTGGAGAGAAGTCTCAGCAGTTAAGAGCACTGGCTGCTCTTACAGAGGCCTGGGTTCGATTCCCAGTACCCACATGGCAGCTAACAACCATCTGTCAACTCCAGTTCCAGGGTATCCAATGCCCTCCTCTATCCTCCATGGGCACTGCACGACATGGGTGTGGTTACATACATGCAGGTGATACCCTCATAGACATAAAAGGGGTGTTTTTTTTTTTTTTTTTTTTTTTTTGGTCGCTTTTTGCGAGACAGGGTTTCTCCCTTTAGCCCCAAGCTGTTCCTGGAACTCACTGTGTAGACAAGGGCTGGCCCTTGAACTCACAAAGACCCACCTTCCTCTGCCTCCCGAGTGCTAGGTTAAAGGCGTGCGCCACCACGCACGGCTACAAGTTTTTTTTTTTAAGAATGCAGACTTGAGAAATTAATGGATAATTCATCAAAGAACCAGGGAAATAGAACATGAGCCAGGGGTGGTGGTTGCGCGCCCGTGTTCAAATCCCAGCACCTGCCAGGCAGAAGCAGGTGAATCTCTCTACATGTAGCATGTTTCAGGCCACTAAAACTATATAGTCAGACCTTATCTAAATACACATAAAGGGCTGGGAGAGGAATGCTAGCCAGTTAGGGTGCCAACTGCTCTTGTAGAACCAAGGTTCTACAAGAACCAGGGTTCGACCCCCAGCACCCACATGGCGGCTGAGAACCGTCCTTAACTCCAGTTCCAGGGGAATATGACACCGGTGCACAAACCAACATGCAGACAGTACATTCATACACATAAAAAATAAAAAACACATAAAAATAACAAATTTTTTTTTTTTGTTTTTGTCTTTTTCAGACAGGATCTTCCTTTAGTGTCGAGCTGGCCTGAGGCTCACTAGTAGACCAGGCTGGCCTTGAATTCACAGAGATTCACCTGCCTCTGCCTCCCGAGTGCTGGGATTAAAGGTGTGCACCACCATGCCTGGCTAAATTGAAGACTTTTTATATCCACTCAGATAGAAAAATAGCTACCTTTTTCTTTTGTATGATGTGTATGTTTACTCTTGAGTGTAGATGCAGGTGTACCGTACACATGCATGTGTGGAGTTAAGAGGACACCTTCAGGTTTCAGTTCTCACCTTCCACCTTGAGATAGGGTCTCTTGTTTACTGCTGCATATGCCAAACTAGCTGGCCCACAGGCTTTCCAGGTCTCCTGTCTCTGCCTTCCATCTTACCAAAAGAGCTACTGTGCCTGGCTTTATAACTTCTGGGGATTTGACCTCAGATGCTTTTATTTGCACAGCAAGCAATTTACACTGAGCCACGTCACGGTTCATAAATACAACACACACACACACACACACACACCACACACACAAACACACACAACACACCCCACAGAATGAATTCAAGAAAGCAGCCAAGTTTGGAAGGGCCTATTGATAATTCCACTTATGTGATATTTAAAAGGAGGTCATAACAGGGCTGTTGGATATGGCCTAGCGGTTTAAGAGCACTGACTGCTCATGCAGGGACCCGGGTTCGATCCCCAGCACCCACATGGCGGCTAAGACCACCTATAACTCTGATTCAGGAGACTCCAGTTCCAGGGGAATCGGACAACCTCTTCTGAACTCCGCGGTAATTCATGACAGGGTTGCACAAACCTACATCAGACAGTACACTCATACACATACAAAAAAAAAAAAAAAGAGTCATTTTTTTTTTTTTTTTTTTTTTTTTGTTTAAAAAAAATAAAAAGACATACAAAAATTTACCAAATTTACCAAATACCGTTATACAAACTCCCTTTCAATAAAAAATATTTTGTTGAAGAGGCCATTATGACTTTCAGGCACCTCTACATAGAATTGGACTGTAAAAAAAAAAAAAAAAAAACGATTTTCTGCCTACAATTTGTTCTTCGCCTGAAATCTCCGTCAGATCAAGATTCCTTGAGGAGCTTTCCTCAAACCTCAACAAGTTACCTTAGAAACTGGATGCAACCTGCCAAGCTCAATGGGCACAGGGGACACGGACAGTTACTTAGCTTAGCTTTGAAGTTTTATGACTGTCCGTGGTCATGCAGCCAGCAACGGCAGAACTGGGGATCTGTCAGCCCCCATGCTGTGCTACCCGTTCAAAAACACCCCCCCCCAAAAAAAACCCACCCAACCCATTATGTTTTTGTATGGTCAATTTAGTGTGTGTGTAGGCCAGAGGTTGGTTCTTTAGGTGCCTTTACCCACCTTGATTTTTGAGATAGGGTCTCCCAGTCCCAGCTGGCCCAAACACACTCTTTTGTAGGGCCGAGGCTTGGGCCCCCCCCCCTTGAACTCTCAAGAGATCCATCCACCCGCCTCTGCCTTTTGAGTGCTTGGGATTAAAGGCATGTCCACCTCACCAGGCTCAGCAGACACTTTTGACATGAATAGACTGAGATGCGGGTGGGTGGATGGGGAGTGTTATATACATTGCCTCACAGTTTACTGGTCTCAGGTATTTTGTTTTTCCCAATGTTTTGGCACCGAAGCCTGGGGCGTCACACAGGCAAGGCAAGTGGTCTATTTGTGGTTTCTGAGCACCAGCTTACTTCTGCTAGACCTCAGACCATAGTCACAACACAGCTCAGAAACCTTTCTGGCTGGCCCAAGCCCCCCAAGACTTTCTCACCTGTGCTCATCGGGAAACCTCTGCCCTAAGTGCTGTTCTCCCAAATCTCTCCACTCTTTAGTCATTTCCAAAGGAAGGACTATTTGTTTCAAATAAGAACAGCCAATGTTTAACAAATACAGAAAAAAGACGACTTCATAGTCTTACTGGTAACCCTAAGAAATTTTAATCACCACCAGATGTGTTTAGTACAGGGCTATAATCCCAGCATTGAGAGGTGGAGGCAGGAGAATCAGGACTTCAAGGCACCTTCTACTATATAAGGTTTGAGGCCAGCCAGAGCTCTATTAAACCTGGCTCCAAAAAAGAGGGAGGAGCCTGAACCAGTTAGTAAAGCACTTGCTCTGTAAATATCAAGACCCACATAACAGCCAGGGGGATGGTAAATCATGCTTCCACTCCTGGAGTGGGGATACGGAACCAGGAAGGTCCTCGGGATTACCAAGCAGACGACTGATCCTAGGTGAGCTCCAGGGCAATGAGAGACCCTGTCCCTCAGAGGAGGGCAGACAGGATAATACCAAGGTTTGTCCTTCAAGTCTCTACATATTCGTAAAAAATAAAAAAACCAATAAGAATCAAATCATGATGTAAACTGCTTTAAAAATTGAGGCACACTCTCAATATTGGGCAATCCTCTCTTGTCTCAGGATCCCAAGCTCTGTTTTATGTGTAAAGACCTCTTGTGTTTTTCTTTTTGAAATTAAGAGACCTGCCTGCCTCTACCTCCAAATGCTGGGATTAAAGGTGTGTGCCATCATGTCCATTTGGGACATGGAAATTTAAAAACAACCATTTATTTTTATTTATGTATTTTTTTGGTCTTTTTGAGACAAGGGTCTCCCTGTATGCCCCAGCGTCCCTGGAAGCGCACTCTGTAGACCCAGGCTGGCCTTGAACGCAGAGAAATCCACCTGCCTCGGCCGCCCAAGTGCTAGGATTAAAGGCCTGTGTCACCATGCCCGCAGCCATTTATTTTAATATCAACCACTTTTTATTTATTTATTTTTGGTATTGAGACAGGGTCTCCTGTAGCCCCAGCTGTCCTGGAACTCATTCTGTAGACGAGGCTGGTCTTGAACTCACAGAGAACCACCTGCCTCTGCCTCCTGAGTGCTGGGATTAAAGGCACTGGTCACCATGCCCAGCTTTAAAAAAAATTTTTATTAATTTGTTTTATGTATATAAATGAATCGACTGCATATATGTAAGTGGACCCATGTCATGCAATACTTGTGGAGGTCAGAAAAGGGTGTCAAATCCCCTGGAACTGGAGTTAAGGACAGTTGTTAGCCTCCACATGGATGCTGGGAATCAAACCTAGGTCCTCTGCAAGAGCAGTCAATGTTCTTAACCACTGAGCCATCTCTCAACCCCGTTATTCTTATTCCTTTCCGCTACCAAACCTAAATGTGCATTTAATAGTTGAAACAGCAGAACATCCTCCTCTTCAGGTCCTGGTAACCCACCCATCACCCTCCAGGTGCTGTGAGGCTTGGCACCAGCCACCCTGAGCTTGGCATGGTATGCACAGTCCCCACCCTATCTGGGGTCTGGACAGTACCTGTTCTGTGCCCTCCTGGGACATGATACTTTTCGGCACACACAGGGTCCTGGGCCACCACACCCAGCCTTGTTTCTCTATCAGTCCCTGCCTTGAGAAGATCTTCCCACACTGGGCTCCTTGAAACCTACTTTGTTGTCCCCCCAGGTCACTTCCCACAGCTGCTACATGCCTCACCTCAGCTGCATGGGTCAGTTTCTACCACTCAGCTATGATCACGCCCATGTCATATGTTGGGGACCCAGCCAGGGAAGCTAAGTTGAGAGCAGATTCTTTTACTTCCTCTGGTTCCTGGTACCTGTTAGGATGGCTGGGAGTAGCACCTCTTCCTGAAGTATCCCTCCAAATTCCTTGACCTGGCTTTCAGCTGTCAAGTGGCCTGCCAATAACAGAGGCCATCCCATCCCATGCTAACTAAGCCCCAGCCCCTGGCAGGTTGCAGTTCCCAGCCTCTGCCAAGCAGCTAAGCCTATGGAGTTTTTGGAGCATCCCAATTCTCTTATTACAGCCTACAAACATCACACTGGCTGGAAGACACCATTTAGTCACGTGGTGATGGTTAATACTGATCATCCAGCCGGGCATGGTGGCACATGCCTTTAATCCCACACTTGGGAGGCAGAGGCAGGCGGATCTTTGTGAGTTCAAGGCCAGCCTGGTCTACAGAGTGAGTTCCAGGACAGCTGGGGCTACAAGGAGACCCTGTCTCAAAAAGACCAAAAAAAAAAAAAAAANTTCCTGAGGACTGGAATTCAGCTCCCGGCACATCAGGGGGGTTCCCAACTGACTGTTACTCCAGCTCCAGGGAGATCCTAGGCTCTCTTCTGTCCTAACACAGGTACCGGTCACTGTGTACAAACACGCGCACAAGCACACACACACACCCCTCAAATCCTTTCGAACACCAGCATGTGTAGAGGGAGCCCCAGCTAAGCTTCCTGCCATGCGTTGCTCCCTGGTGTGACGCTGACTCTGAAGACCTGTGCTCTACCAGCCAGCATCAATCTAGAGAGCAGCAAAGTCGGGAGATAGCCGATCTAAGCTGGAAGCTTCTAGTCACAAGGACTCTGATCATTGAAAGCAAGTCAGGGGCTACCTCTGATCACCAAACTGTGGCTGCGAGTGAAGTCACATTGCAATCAAAGTGGAAACTTCCACACTGCACTGAAATAGGTCTACAATGGGAAGAAGGGGGAGTTTCCTCAACAGGACAGTAGGTAAAAGTTCAGCAAGCAGGAGGAATCTTCCAAGCCTTGATTACTACTCTTTTCTACAGCTGAGACTCAAAGGACAAAGGATGTTGCAGGGCAACTGGGCAAAGTTTAAGAAATGGTACCATGGGGCTGGAGAGAAGTTTCCAGCAGAAGAGCAATGGCTGCGCTTACAAGGCCTGGTTCGATTGCCCAGTACCACATGGGCAGCTAACAACCATCTGTACCAATTCCAGTTTTTTGTTTCTTGTATCCAATGCCCTCCTCTATCCTCCATGGGCACTCACGACATGGGTGTGGTTACATACATGCAGGTGATACCCTCATAGACATAAAAGGTTTTTTTTTTTTTTTTTTTTTTTTTTTTGGTCTTTTTGATGCACAGGTTTCTCCCTGTTAGCCCCAAGCTGTCCTGGAACTCACTCTGTAGACCAAGGCTGGCCCTTGAACTCACAACAGACCCACCTGCCTCGCCTCCCGGTGCTAGGTTAAAGGTCGTGCCCACCACGCCCGGCTACAAGTTTTTTTTTAAGAATGCAGACTTGAGAAATTAATGGATAATTCATCAAAGAACCATGGAAAAATCGAACATGAGCCAGGTGTGGTGGTGCGCGCCTTTAATCCCAGCACTGCCAGCAGAAGCAGTGAAGAAGCAGGTGAATCTCTCTACATGTAGCATGTTTCAGGCCACTAAAACTATATAGTCAGACTTATCTATACACAAAAGGGCTGGAGAGATGGCCTAGCAGTTAGGGTGCCAACTGCTCTTGTAGAACCAAGGTTCTACAAGAACCAGGGTTCGGCCCCCAGCCACCCACATGCGGGGCGGGAACAACGTCCTTTAATCCAGTTCCAGGGGAATCTGCACACGGTGCACAAACCAACATGCAGAGGGACAGTACATTCATACACATAAAAAATAAAAAACACATAAAAATAACAAATTGAGCTTTTTGTCTTTTTCAGACAGGATCTTCCTTTAGTTCGAGCTGGCCTGAGGCTCACTATGTAGACCAGGCTGGCCTTGAATTCACAGAGATTCACCTGCCTCTGCCTCCCGAGTGCTGGGATTAAAGGTGTGCACCACCATGCCTGGCTAAATTGAAGACTTTTATACCAATCAGAGAGAAAATACGACCTTTTTCTTTTGTATGATTGTGTATGTTTACTCTTGAGTGTAGATGCAGGTGTACCGTACACATGCATGTGTGGAGTTAAGAGGACACCTTCAGGTTTCAGTTTCACCCTCCACCTTGGATCGGTGGTCTCTTGTTTATCTGTGCTGCTATGCCCAACTAGCTGGCCCACAGGCTTTTCCAGGTCTCCTGTCTCTGCCTTCCATCTTACCAAAAGAGCTACTGTGCCTGGCTTTATAACTTCTGGGGATTTGACCTCAGATGCTTTTATTTGCACAGCAAGCACTTTACCACTGAGCCACCTCCCTGGTTCATAAATCACATACACACACACACACACACACACACACAAACACACACACACACACACACACCCCACAGATGAATCTCAAGGAAAGCAGCCAAGTTTGGAAGGGCCTATTGATAATTCCACTTATGTGATATTTAAAAGGAGTCATAACAGGGCTGGATAGCCTAGCGGTTAAGAGCACTGACTGCTCATGCAGAGGACCCGGGTTCGATCCCCAGCACCCACATGGCGGCTAAGACCACCTATAACTCTGATTCCAGGAGAACTCCAGTTCCAGGGGAATCGGACACCCTCTTCTGACCTCCGCGGTATTGCATGACACGGGTGCACAAACCTACATGCAGACAGTACACTCATACACATACAAAAAAAAAAAAAAAGAGTCAGAACTAATTTGGAGTTTAAAATAAAAAAGTCATTTTGACAGACAAGGCAGAACAATGAGATAAAATTACCAAATTTACCAAATATCACCGTATACAAACTCCCTTTCAATAAAAAATATTTTGTTGAAGAGGCCATTATGACTTTCAGGCACCTCTTACATAGCATTTGACTTTAAAAAAAAAAAAAAAAAAAAGAGTTGCAGGCCTACAAGTTGGTCTGAGCTGAAATCTCCGTCAGATCAAGATTCCTTGAGGAGCTTTCCTCAAACCTCAACAAGTTACCTTAGAAACTGGATGCAACCTGCCAAGCTCAATGGGCAGAGGGGACACGGACAGTTACTTAGCTTAGCTTTGAAGTTTTATGACTGTCCATGGTCATGCAGCCAGCAACGGCAGAACTGGGGATCTGTCAGCCCCCATGCTGTGCTACCCGTCTCAAAAACACCCCCCCCCAAAAAAAACCCACCCACCCATATGTTTTTGTATGGTCAATTTAGTGTGTGTGTAGGCCAGAGGTTGTTCTTTAGGTGCTTGTCCACCTTGATTTTTGAGATAGGGTCTCCCAGTCCCAGCTGGCCCAAACACACTTTGTAGGCCAGGCTGGCCTTGAACTCTCAAGAGATCCATCCACCCGCCTCTGCCTTTGAGTGCTGGGATTAAAGGCATGTGCCACCTCACCAGGCTCAGCAGACACTTTTGACATGAATAGACTGAGATGCGGGTGGGTGGATGGGGAGTGTTATATACATTGCCTCACAGTTTACTGGTCTCAGGTAATTTGTTTTCCCAATGTTGGCAACCGAAGCTGGGGCGTCACACAGGCAAGGCAAGTGGTCTATTTGTGGTTTCTGAGCACCAGCTTACTTCTGCTAGACCTCAGACCATAGTCACAACACAGCTCAGAAACCTTTCTGGCTGGCCCAAGCCCCCCAAGACTTTCTCACCTGTGCTCATCGGGAAACCTCTGCCCTAAGTGCTGTTCTCCCAAATCTCTCCACTCTTTAGTCATTTCCAAAGGAAGGACTATTTGTTTCAAATAAGAACAGCCAATGTTTAACAAATACAGAAAAAAGACGACTTCATAGTCTTACTGGTAACCCTAAGAAATTTTAATCACCACCAGATGTGTTAGTACATGGCTGTAATCCTGCATTTGAGAGGTGGAGGCAGGAGAATCAGGACTTCAAGGTCACCTTCTACTATATAAGGTTTGAGGCCAGCCAGAGCTCTATTAAACCTGGCTCCAAAAAAGAGGGAGGAGCCTGAACCAGTTAGTAAAGCACTTGCTCTGTAAATATCAAGACCCACATAAAAATCCAGGGATGGTAAATCATGCTTCCACTCCTGGAGTGGGGATACGGAACCAGGAAGGTCCTCGGGATTACCAAGCAGACGACTGATCCTAGGTGAGCTCCAGGGCAATGAGCCCTGTCTCAGAGGAGGCAGACAGGATAATACCCAAGGTTGTCCTTCAGTCTCTACATATTCTTAAAAAATAAAAAAACCAATAAGAATCAAATCATGATGTAAACTGCTTTAAAAATTGAGGCACACTCTCAATATTGGGCAATCCTCTCTTGTCTCAGTATCCCAAGCTCTGTTATTATGTGTAAGCCTCTTGTTTTTCTTTTTGAAATTAAGAGACCTGCCTGCCTCTACCTCCAAATGCTGGGATTAAAGGTGTGTGCCATCATGTCCATTTGGGACATGGAAATTTAAAAACAACCATTTATTTTTATTTATTTATTTTTTTTGGTCTTTTTGAGACAGGGTCTCCCTGTAGCCCCAGCTGTCCTGGAACTCACTCTGTAGACCAGGCTGGCCTTGAACTCAGAGAAATCCACCTGCCTCTGCCTCCCAAGTGCTAGGATTAAAGGCCTGTGTCACCATGCCCAGCAACCATTTATTTTAATATCAGCACTTTTTTTTTTTTTTTTGGTTTTTTGAGCCAGGGTCTCCCTGTAGCCCCAGCTGTCCTGGAACTCACTCTGTAGACCAGGCTGGCCTTGAACTCACAAAGATCCACCTGCCTCTGCCTCCCGAGTGCTAGGATTAAAGGCGTGCGCCACCACACCTGGCATATCAGCACATTTTTTTAAATGAATATAAAAATCTCAGCACTGGCTACTGAACCTACAGCAAGTGCTCTACCAGTGGGCTATACTGAAAAATGTGTTAAGTCCAATGCATGCTTGACTGTGGCTCAACCAGCCAATGTTGAAAGTTAACAGTTTATTTAAAACAGACTTAAAGAAAATTTTTTTTTTTTTTTTGGTCTTTTTGAGACAGAGTTTCCCTGTAGCAGACCTCAATATATTACATAGAGGAAAAAGATAACTTGAGAAAGAAAACTTTCATTTTTGACTACTTTTAGGAAATGAATGGTTAAAGAAATAATTTTAACAATGGGAGCTTCTGCTACTGCTGATGCTGGTCAGCAAATGAAATCTGGGGAATGTTGGGTGAGAGCAAAAAGGCTTTACTGAAAAATACTCCTTTCCTTGCCCCACAAGGTCAAATGATTATTACAAATACCACCAAACAGCCCTCCTTTCTACTGTGGCCACCAGTTACCAGAGAGGTAGTATGTGCACTGGCTATCAGTACAACTATAGCATCAGCTGGCAATACAAACATGTTAACTTTTATAAAGATACTGTTCCAAACAGATCCGCCTGCCTCTGCCTCCCAAGTGCTAGGATCAAAGGCGTGTGCCACCACACCCTGCTTAAAGACAGTTCTTAGCCAGCATGTGGGTTCTGGGAATCGAACCTGGGTCCTCTGCAAGAGCAGTTGGCACTCTTAACCGCTGAGCCATCTCTCCAACCCAGAAAAATAGTTTTTGAAAATGATCTTAGCTGGGCTTCATTGAACACAACACATACATATAATTTCAGCACTGGGGAGTAGATATACAATAGGCCACCCCCTCAAAGGAAAAAGTGATGTTAATATACACTAATTTTACTAGTTAATGCATTTTGTTCCTATTTTCTAGAATTACAAGTGACATTTGTTAACTATTATAGGTCAGTAGTAATTAGCTCTTTAATCCAGAAAACTGTTGGTTTCATTATGTTGGTTACATATTGTTTTTATTCAGGCTTATCAATTAAGAAATACAAACAAGAAAACTTCAGTTGCTTCTGTGGGTCCAATCCTTCTCTACAGAAGTTGTTAAAGACAGACCTGAAGTAGTGGTGTAGAGTTGGCAAGGGACCCAGTGGAACAACAGTTTATGTGAAATCTGAAAGTATGTATTTACTTCCTTTGGTGCCTTGTACACTAAGGCACTGTTAATGATAATACAGAATAGAGAAAATACCCACAGCAAATAGCACTAGTGACAATTTACTAGAGAAGTTACAGTTGAAAGCGGTGATTGCTTCTTTCATTTTATTATTTTTTTTTTACAATAGGTTGTAGCCTTTATACTCCACACACAAACAAAATAAAACAAGTGCTTATTATGAAACAGTCCCTGCCCCCATCCCCCCTCAGAATATCCTGAACATAGCAATTTAATAGAACAGAAAAATCAAGACAAATCTGATTTAAAAATTTCAATAAAAAAGCAAAAGTATGTAACGCAATAGCTGCTCAACCTCCAACTCTAAATAGGCACCAAACAAACAAAAACAAAACAGCGCCGTGTTTTTAAGTTTCTCCAGCACGTGTTATAGATAAATGCTCTGAACTGTAATCTAGTAATGAGCAGGACTAAAACCTTAGAAAAGAAGTCACATTGCTTCCCCGCCCCTTTTTCTTTTACAGTTGGAGGCGCAGATATTAGGGCATACAGAAGTTAGAAGGAGGATTAAAACAAAACACCAAAAAAAACCCAAAAACACACATAAAACAAAAAAAAAAAACCTGCCAAAGCTGCTGCTGTTTGGAGTAGAAAGGAAGACAGCATATTACAAATGTTCAAAAGTTGCAAGGCATTAACACAATTCATTCACTATTACTCCTATTTTAAAGGATAGAGATCGGCATCTTATTATATAAAACTGTACGTTCAGAACTGCATCACAGACCCACCAGAAACTATGGATGTAGTTTTAGGCTTCATAAGGAAATAGGTTCAGTTTAGGTCATTAGATACTACACATCTAGCCTGGCTGGACTGGTGTCTGGAACTGCTTGCTCACTGTGACCCTGAACGGCTGTAAACTAAAATAGCATGTAACACCATAGGAAGCATAAGGATGGAAGATATAGACACACTAATTAGATCTCCCCTGCTTCACACTCTTCAGAGATCCTCCTGTCTTCTGATCTGCCATTAGCACTCTCATAGGACCGCTTCTTATCTTTTCGATCTCGGTCACGAGGTGATCTGTCTCTTGAACGCCTGTCTCTGTCACGTGATGCTAAGTCTTGGTCTCTGAATCTTTCTTTTGAGGATCTGAAAAATATTAATTCGAGGAGCAAAATATGTTGGGACACCCAAAACCCAATGAAAGAATAGGATATATATCAAGTTTTTGATAGCTGAAGATCAAAATACATCTAAGAAAAGAGTGAGTGAGTTTTCTGAAATGAATGAGCGCCGCTGCAGCTTTGGCACTAAAGACTGCTGGCACCAGGCAGCTGAGGCTCAAAAGGGAAACTAAAATAATGACTTTGAAGACAATCTCAGCATCCCAGAGACAATTATGAAGCTTCTCCAATTAATATATTAACAAAGTATTTAAGAGAAAAATGATAATAGCTTTTAAAACTGAAAAGTACTATCAGATTCCAAATTAGATGGAAAGCAATGGATTAGAAATGTGATTTTTTTTGTGTGCTAAATGGCCAGGCAATAAGTATGTGAGTTATTGTAAATCACACATAATCTCAGGGTAGTGAAATCACTGTCTTTCTCTTGTCCTTTAAAATGTAAAACCATCCATAGCTTGCTGGCTGTACAAAAACAGGCTACAGCCACATTTATCCTATAGGCAGCATTTTGCCAGCCTATACAAGATAACTACTCGGTAATATGGCTTTAAATAATCATCTGTTCATTTAAAAGTCTGCTTTACTCCTCCTGAGTTAACCCATTAAAACCAAATAAAGACAAAAAAAGACGGTCATACTATTAACAAAATAGAAATTATAACTGTTCCTTAATATTGCTGTCTATCCACTCCCATACCCATCATCTTCGGTACGACACATACATAAAAACACATCAGAGATTCAACTACAAAAAAACCCTAAATGACAATACAGAATTAAAATATACAATCTAACTTTATCAGTATAGTATACTAAAATGAATTGGCAACAAATGTTACATTTATTTAACTCTTTATAAGTAATACCAAATGTTTAATTATCTCAACCCAGGTTTAGAATTACAAGCTGAAGAACTGCAGAGACCTGAATAATACTTTTTTAAATGCTGGAGTTTAAACCTAAGGTAAGGCCTCAAATATGCTAAGCATGTATGCTACTGCTGAAATTCACCCCGGGCCTGAAAAAGCAGTACTTTCAGAAAAACATAAAGCAGAATAAAAATACCAAAATAACCAGTTTTAGAAATATAGTTACCAGAAAGCATTAGGGTTTCAGATATAAAGAAGCCCAAAGAGCTCATGTGCTATTAAAGCCTTAGAATTGGTGATGCTACCAAAAGGTGATTGGATCATGAAGCATCAATGAACTGCTACCAATCAATGAATTAGTACACTGATGAGTTCATAGCTAAACTGCCATTAGATGGATTCTGGCCAGAGGAAATGGGACAACATGACCTTATCTTTGAAGTATCTATCTTGAGTCTGGTTCTGTCCTGTTCTGTTTCCTCTGCCATGGCATGGGTAGGCCACTTAACTGCATTCGATTGCCGGACATGATGTCACCTCACCATGCTCAGGCCCAGAAGCAATACAATCAAGTGGCCATGAACGGAAATCTCTGAAACTGTGAGCTAAATACCTGCTTATCAATTGTTTCCAAGTATTTTATCGTTATAAGACAAAAATACAACAGAGTAAGTAAGAAAAGCTTAAAAAATTAATACCTCTGGGTTTGGTGGGACATGCCTTTAATCTTAGCACTCAGAAGGCAGAGGCAGGCAGATCTCTGTGAGTTCAAAGCCAGCCTGATCTACGTAGTGAGTTCCAGGCCAGCTGGGGCTACAGGGAGACCCTGTCTCAAAAAGAATCCCCCCCAAAAAAGAAAGATGAAACCCATGATTACTAAAAATAAGGACATTAGATACTGGCAAGTCACTGATCAGGTAAATGGTAAGAACAGAACAACAGAAATGAGCATTAATGTTTGTAAAAGATACAAGCACTGCAAATGTATGAAGCTGCCTGTTCTATTCATACTACTGAATGTCTGATAACCCAAATATTCCTACTATCTTGACTTAGAGGATGGGGAAAGGCAAATGGGAAATAAATTGTGTAGCCTAGGACTCTGGATTTAAGGAGTCTGATTTTGAAGTCTGTGTACTATTTGTTAGACCAGAACAAGAAGAAGACTGCTAAAGATCACACTGATCCACGAAGAAAGTTCTTATTGGTAGTCTACTTGTAGCAGAGACCAGTACTTCACAGCAGCAAGGGGAAGAAAACAGTAAACCATCAAAGACTTTTAATGAAATCTTTTATGGTCAAAAATTAAATTCACATATGTACGGATAAATTGATTCAATATATAAAATAACAAGTAAGTTTTAGTAGCAATTATCTGTTAATTTTTGATTAAAAACAATGATGCTTTAAAAGTAATTTGAATTCAAAGATATGAACTGCTCATGAGAAAAGCAAAGTTTTTAATAGTTTTACAAAAATAATCCTTTTTGAACATGCTGAGAATATCAGGTGAGATGCAGCATGGTGGGGAATTGTCCTATATAAATAAATCTCCACAAGTGAGGGAAGCATCAGGATGATGACACAATCTCAGGACAAGATTCCACACTCATCCCTCCCACTTCCACCACCTATAAAGACATGAAGGAATTCATAAATATCAGAAAAATGACAACTGAGCAGATCAACACAAGAATCAACTAGATCTTTTACCATCTAACTACATGATTCTCAAAATTTAGTGATCAAACTGACTCATGAAGAACTTTAAGATAAATGTCTTGTTTCTGGACATTGCAGAGGACAGCCTCCAAAATCCAGTTTCAAAATGTGAGGCACATGGACCCCACAAGTACTTTACCACCTATTCAAATTAGAACCATTTATTCAAACCTGATCCAAAACTCAAAGCCATTTTTAAAATTCTGATATTTTTCTCTGAATTTGTATCATTTGCCTTATAATACCCAGGCTCAGTGCTTTATAATCCAGTCAACTATGTTCCTGCATAGAAAACTTTTCAGAGCAAGTTGAATATGACTATTAACTATGCTGTATTTATTTTTTTAGAATGTATGAGTGTTAGGCCTACATGCTTTGTAAGTACAACCATGTCATGCAGTGCTTACAAGGGACAGAAGAGGGTGTTGCATTCCCCCTGGGACCGGAGTTACAGATGGTTGCTAGCCACCACATGGATACTGGGATTCGAACCAGGGTCCTCTGGAAGAAGAGCCAGGTCTCATAACTTCTGAGCCATCTCCATCTCTCCAGTCCCTTCTTTGTTATTTTTTAACTAAGCCTTGTACTGTGCAAAGTGTCTAATTCTTAAAGCTAGGCAGGATGTCATACGACTATATAATCTTTGCACTCAGGAGAAAGCTTAGGCAAAAGGATTTTGAGTCTGAGGCCAGCCTGGGCTACATAATAAGCCCGTGTCAAAAAAAAAAAAAAAAGAGGTGGGGCGGCACTGGGTAAGGTGGTGGTGCATGCCTTTGATCCCAGCACTCGAGAGGCAGAGGCTCTCAGCTGGATCTCTGAGTTCCAGGCCAATCAAGGCTACACAGTGAGACTCTATCTCCCCACTCCCCACCCAAAATAAAAACAAAAAACCCCCCTAAAAGTATACTGGTTAAAATCACTATAAGAGCTACTTAGTTAGAAAAAGAAGAGAAAAATGCAAGAAATAAAATATTATAAAATAATGAGAGCCTTTTAAGCAACTGTGTAATTTCAGGGAAATGGTTAATTGAATCTAAAACAAGGGAAAACTACCAGTTTTTATGGATTATATTATGAGCTTTATGTGGAATAAACGATACAAAGTGCAAGAATAGTAAGCATGAGGCACTCAAAGAGTGTTTATCAGATATTTACTTAAGAATAGTTGTCAAGAAAAAAAAAAAAAGGGCAATTTTAAGTATAGTTTCTGTTCCATAGTAATTATTTGGTTTATCTTAAGGGCCATCATGTGACCTGAGTTTTGGGAGCTTAACAAACGCACCATATTCTAACCCTTTTGTGTGTTCTCACTCAATACTCAAGTCCAGTGTCTGCCCTCACTGTACCTGTTGAGGTTTCTGGCAACATTAAGTAGTGTCACAAAGCTTCCTTAAAACTCAGAATCTTCCAATCAAACTAAAGGTTGTCAGGATAATGTATGACATACTGCAGATTAAATAAGAACATAGTAGCATATGTGTGCTCTTTAAAAGTGTACCAGCTCAAATAAGTTTGGAAGAGTCAAACAAAGCTAAACAAGACTTTTAATGGAAGGACTTCTCAGAGCCCCTCATTTGTTAATACACATTGGAAAAAAAAAAATCCCCCCAAAACCCCAAACAAACCTCTAGAGTATTAGTACCTAAAATTATTTGCCTGTAAAATAGTTTTTTTGCCCCCCCCCAAGACATTCCAAGTAGAGAAAAACAAAACTTCTGCACATACTGTTTCCAATTTCTTACTCTGGCTCACACATGAATCTGTATGAACTACCCATACAAGCAGAAAAATGTATACACCCACACAAATGTGTACATATCACCAGGTGCAAGTTTCAAACCAATAATCTACACGTAAGTAACATAAGTAAACAAAAGGCAAACATAAAGGTAGCTCCAGATCCTCTGATCGGCACTTCAGTACCTCCTCTTGGATCTCTCTCTGCTCCTATCTCTAGAACTGTGCCGACTTCTCTGATGACTACGGCTGCGGCTACGGCTGCTTGAACGAGATCTGTGGCGGTGGCGTTTCTCTCGAGACTTGGACCGGGTCCTTCTCTTACGTTCTCGAGACATGGAGCGAGATCGGTGTCTTCGATGCTCTCTGGATCTAGATCTACAAGAAAATAATTTATTTCACTATTAACTTTGTTAGTGCTACAGTTCTCATCTACTAAAGTATTTTCTTTACAAAGAAGCTATTTATGGCCAGGCATGATGATGCATGCCTTTAATTCCGGCACTCCAGAGGTAGGGTGTGCATGTATGTGTGGGGGGACTGAGGGGGGTGTGGGGAAAATCTCTGGAGTTCACGGATAACCTGGTCCACACAGTGAGTTCCCAGGCCAGCTGGGGCTATAGGGAGAAAAGCTACTTGTTTAATTTTAAACTTTATTTGTGTGTGTATGCACCACAGGGCATATGTGGAGGTAAGAAGTTCAGGAGTCAAGTCTTGCCTTCTGCATTAAGTCCCAGGGCTGAAATCATGTAAAGCTTGTCAACGGGTGCCTTTTACCCAATGAGCCCTGTTGCTAGCCCTGAGAAGCTATTCTTCAGTAGTCACACTCAATGTCAATTCTATTCTAAATCAACTATTATGTGTACTCAAATTGCTACTATTTTAATGAGTACACCAGGATTTCTAAATAAACATAAAACACCAGCCGCCTAAGTGATGTCGCTGCTCATGGAAGGACGGTGAGTGTGGCTGCCGCAGTTGGCCAGGGAGCTGGTCCAAGCACACCTGCTGCTGGAGGCTCCATCTCCATTCTGGGTTCTGATGATGTGGCACATTGTGGTCCTGAGGCACACAGGTAATGGGGCAACCTGTTTGACACATTGTGAGGGAACTGATACCAAGGCTGAGGTCCCCTTGATAAAAATCCTTTACTGAGCCTGGTCAGTACAGAAGGCTGGAGGTGCACCTAGTGGGAGGCTTCAGTGATGACAGGCACGTAGGTGTCCCAGAAACTTACCTATCAACTTCTTAGTAAGTTTGACAAACAAGATGATGATATTTACTTAAGTGACATAATGTGTGACATAATTAAGTGACCGGGAAGAAAATGAAAACCACTTTTCAATCATTTATGGCATTGCTGTCAAGATGTCAACATTAAAACCGCAGAGGTTTACAGAGCTTCCTTTCAAGATCGAGACCTAGAGGAGGAGCTGCAAGCCCAAACCTTTCCACTTCAACTTTGGCNACACACACACACACACACACACACACACACACATTCTCTCTCTCTCTCTCTCTCTCTCTCTCTCTCTCTCTCTCTCTCTCTCTCTCTCTCTCTCAGAAGCCAACCAATAGTGTATGAATTTACATCAGTGGACTAGAGATACAGTTCAGTGGTCCAACACTTGGTTTGACATGTAATAGGATTCACCACAACTCTGGAGGTTAAAAAAAGTTACAAGGGCTGGACAGATGACTAAGTGCCTACAAGTGCTTGCTGCACAATCCTGAGAAACAGAGCTTGGATATCAGCACACATCACCCAACAGAAAGGGGCAGAAAACAGGATTATTGGAGCTTGTTGGCTTCTATCCTAGCTGAGAAAACACAACTCTCGGGTTCAGCTAGATACCTTACCTCAAAGGAAACGTGAAAAGTCATAGAGAACCATACCAGTGCCCTCTTCTGGCCTCCAACCCCCACAACACACCCACAGACACACACACAAATAAATCAAATCTTTAAAAAAAAAATTGTATCAGGAATTTAAAAGAAAAAAAAAATGAAGACAACAATCTGTCTCACCACTTTATGCCAGGAGTTGTATCATCTAAAATTTTCAATTTTCTTCTCTCTCCTTTTTTTTTTCTTTTGTCTTTTTGAGACAGGATCTCCCTGTAGCCCCAGCTGTCCTGGAACTCTGTAGACCAGGCTGGCCTTGAACTCACACAGATCTGCCTGCCTCTGCCTCCCAAGTGCTGGGATTAAAGGCATGTGCCACCACACCCAGCTCAATTCTCTACTGTCTTTAACAAACTTAAGAAATTAAGGGAGCTGGGTGTG
This sequence comes from Rhizomys pruinosus, assembly GCA_009823505.1. NCBI lineage: Eukaryota > Metazoa > Chordata > Mammalia > Rodentia > Spalacidae > Rhizomys > Rhizomys pruinosus. Next base: position 297,621 of record VZQC01013164.1, on the reverse strand, counting down.
GTGGTGTGCACCTTTAATCCCAGCACTCGGGAGGTAGACGTGGGTGGATCTCTGTGAGTTCAAGGCCAGCCTGGTCTACAGAGTGACCTCCAGGACAGCTGGTACTAAAAGGGAGACCCTGCCTCAAAAATATCAAAAAAATGAAAAAACTAAAAGAAATTAAGGGTCACTGGGCACAGTGGCACACACCTTTAATCCCAGCATTGTGGAGGCAGAGGCAGGATCTCTATGAGTTCCAGGTCAGCCAGGATAAAGGGAGACCCTGTCTCTAAAGAAAAAAAAAAAAAGACCGGGGAAAAAAAACCAAAAACCTTTTATCACTGAAGCAAGTTTTGAATGCCCATAGTAAGGCAAATCAGTACGCAAAATCATTTGGGTACTTTACTAAAACTGGGGGGCACGGGGTTGCTAACAAGAACACAGAGTAAATAAAGAAGGGAAGGAAAATACTGGGGCTGGAGAGATGGCCTAGCGGTTAAGAGCGCCAACCGCTGTTGGAGAGGTCCTGGGTTTGATCCTCAGCACCCACATGGCAGCTGAGAACCATCTTTAACTCCAGTTCCAGGGGAATCTGAAACCCTCTTCTGACCTCCACGGCACTGCACGATACGGGTGCACAGACCTACATGCAAACAGTACATTCATACACATAAAAAAATAAAATTTAATAAAAAAAAAGAAAATACTTCTGTAGCCCCACCAAGGATACAAACAGCTTATGTGGTATGTAACTGAGTATGTGAGTGTAATGAGGTTAGAGGCAGCATAACAAGAGCAGAAATATGTGAGGGCAAACAAAAAGAAAGGTGCATAGTATTATTTAAAAAGTCATATTGCTGGGCATGGTGGCTCATGCCTTTAATCCCAGCATTTGGGAGGCAGAGTCAGGCAGGATCTCTGTGAGTTCAAGGCCAGCCTGGTCTACATAGCAAGCTCCAGGCCAGCTGGAACTAAATGGAGACTCTGCCTCAACACACACACAGATAGTAGATATGTTGTGCATTTTGGGTAGGAATGTTAAATGAAACAGCTTCTGTGGAAAACAGTAAAGTATTTCAAATTATATAAAATAGTTATCATATAATCCAATGATCTAATTTCTTTTTATGTGTATGAGTATCATGCCTGCATGTATGTACGTGCACCCATGTTGCGCAATGTCTGTTGAAGTCAGAAAAGGTCATCAGACCACGTAGAACTGGAGTTATAGACAGTTGTTAGCTGCCATGTGGGTGCTGGGAATTGCACCCAGGTCCTCTGCAAGAAGAGCCAGTGCTCTAACCACTGAACCATCTCTCCAGCCCCCATTTCTTTTTTTTTTTTTTATTTTTGTATGTGTATGAATGTACTGTCTGCATGTAGGTCTGTACACCCGTGTCGTGCAACGCCATGGAGGTCAGAAGAGGGTCTCAGATTCCCCTGGAACTGGAGTTCTCCTGGAATTGGAATTACAGACGGTTCTTAGCCACCATGTGGGTGCTGGGGATTAAACCCGGGTCCTCTGCAAGAGCAGTTGGTGCTCTTAACTGCTAGGCCATCTCTCCAGCCCCCAGCCCCCATTTCTAATATATGTTTAATAATTAAAAAAATGTTGCTGAGCGTGGTGGTGCACGCCTTTAATCCTAGCACTTGGGAGGCAGAGGCAGGCAGATCTCTGTGAGTTCAAGGCCAGCCTGATTTACAGAGTGAGTTCTAGGACAGCCAGAGCTACAGGGAGACCCTGTCTCAAAAAGACAATAAATAAATAAATAAATAAATAAATAAATAAATAAATAAATAAATAAATAAATAAATAAATGTCATGGGGCTAGAGAGGTGACTTAGCAGTTAAGAGCACTGGCTGCTCTTGTGGTAGAATGTGTTTTGATTACCAGCACCCACATGGCTGCTAAACTGTAACACCAGGACAAGGGATCTGATGCCCTCTTCTGGCCCCTGTGGGCATTGCATAACCTGGGTGCACTTATACACATACAAGTAAATTCATTCATATTGTATAAAAACAAACAAATCAAAACAATATCACAAAGATTTTTTTTTTAACTTGTGTTCCTAGCAGCACTGTTCAGTAGCTAAAAAATAGAGGTAACAAAATGTCCATGGATGGATATAGGGACAATGAAATGTGGTATGTACATATGGAATATTAAAACCAGAAAAGGAAGGAGATTCTAACACGTGGTAAAACATGGACACAACTCAAAGATATTATAGTAAGGGGATTAAGCATCACATAAAGATAAATACTATAAGATTCCATTATATATGACATGTTTGAGTAGTCAAAATCACAGAGACACAAAATAGAATGGTGGTCGCCAGAATCCAGGGAGAAGGGGGAAAGGTGAGTTATTGTTGGTTGTGGAAAGCTGTAATTTGGATCTGGATGCTTTGTGTTCCCCAGAGGTTCATGTGCTGGAAGTCTAGTCCTTGGTATGATAGTACTGAAGAAGTTAAACTGCTAAATAAAGGTGAACCTAAGTGGTAAGTAATCAGGGTTTGGTTACACTACTCTAAGAAGGAATTAATGCTAGTCTCAGAATGAGTTCTCACAGTAATAGGTCATAATAAAGCTAGGCTAACCTATGACAGATCTCTTTTCTTTATGAACTTGTCAGCATCAGATATTTTATTATAGCAACAGAACACTATTATAAAGGTTTATTTAAAACATGAATAGTACTACTGAAGCTGTATATATAGCTGTACATTATAAACATTTTATACAATTAAAAATACAGTTAAGTGATTATGAAACTTATTTAGCTTGTACTTTATAACAAGAAAAACTGCAATAGAATAAGCAAAACCACTCCGGAGGCAGAGGCAGGTGGATCCATGTAGAGAGATCCTGTTTCAAAAGGACATTAAAAAAAAAAAAAGGGGCTGGAGAGATGGCCTAGCGGTTAAGAGCGCCGACCGCTCTTACAGAGGACCCGGGTTCGATCCCCAGCACCCACATGGCGGCTGAGAGCTGTCTGAAACTCCAATTCCAGGAGAACTCCAGTTCCAGGGGAATCTGAGACCCTCTTCTGACCTCCGCGGCATTGCACGACACGGGTGCACAAACCTGCATGCAGACAGTACATTGATACACATACCGAAATAAATAAAATAAAAAAAAAAAAAAAAAAAAAGAAGACCAAAAGGTGGGGTAGGGGGAGTCATTTTAAGACTGAAAGAAGTTAACGACCATATATAATCCCACCGTTTGGGAAGCTGATGTAGGAAGAGACTAAATACAAGTCTAGCTTGGGCTACTAGAGCCCTAACAGAACCTGTCTCATCAAAAGAAAGAAAAACAAAACAGCAAAGGAAATGTTTAAGCTGGATTGTGCTGGTTCCTGCAAAATTTTACTGAGAGTCACTTCTTTACATACTTAATATGGGTAAATCTTTTTTTTTAATTAATTTTTTTATTGATGCTTTAATATGGGTAAATCTTACAGTATGGTATATAAACCACACTTCAATAATATGGTTAAACTCTTCCAGTCACCACAAAAATAGCTCCCATTGGCCTGGAACTCACTACGTAGACCAGCCTGGCTTCAATTTCAGAGTTTCCTCTGCCTCTGCTTCCCAAGTACTAGCATCGGGCCCAGCTTGTTACAAATGAATCTTAAAGCCACTCAACTTACATCTGTACTATAGTACCACATGTTTTAGACCTAGTTTCTTGCCATTATCAACTAGACTATTTGTACAACTAAACAGACTAAATCTCATGTAGCCTAAAGTGGGGTCAAATTGATTGTGTGCTTGTAGATGGCCTTGAACTCTTGATCCTTCTGCCTCCTGTGGAGTACTAGGATTACAGGTAAATACTGGAATTAGAAGACTGTGCCATCACATCTGGCTCTGAAAAGAGTATTTCAGAAAGAGAGGGGCAGATGGATCTCTATGAGTTCAAGGCCAGCCTGGGCTCCATAGGGAATTCTAGACCAGCCAGGAATACAAACTGAGACCCTGTCTAAAACTGTATGTGTATCACTCAAAACAAGTTTCATCAAATGGCATTTGAACTATCCATTTTGACTTAGCTATTAATCTATTTCTTCTAACACATAAATTTATTCAAATTTTTATAAGTTTTAGATAATTCTATAATTCCTCATAAAAAAATATATGTACTGGGTGCCAGTTTGCCTATTCTATACCTGCAACTAAAACCAAGTCTCTGGACTGTTGGAGCTCATATTCTAGAGATAAGAGTCTCCAAGATCCATGCCTAGTGAAGAAATAAAGATAGAGAAATGGGTGGTAATATTTTACACAGAACAGACAGAAAAGGGTTTTCTGACAGTATGGCATTAAGCAAGGATTCAAAGAAAATAAGCACATCGGTCATCACAGAGAGGAACACATAGGCACAAAGTCCTGGGATGAGAGAAGATTCACCATAGTCAAGACATAGAAGAGACCTGTTTGGCTAGTATGACAAGAGCACACAGAAGTAATATTAGGATTTGACAAGCATGATGATTAAGTATTTTGTCATTCAAACCAGGAGGCTCTGAATGCTAAATAACATAAAGTAAAAAATCTGAGACAAACATAAACCACAACTAAATTACATGACCACCATACTTAAAGACTACGGTGCCAGCTATGGTGGGAAACAACTGCAATTCTAGCCTTCAGGAAGGCAGAGGCAAGAGGATAATCAATTCAAGAAATACTTTGTCTGGAAAAACTATAAACCTCATGGGGTAACACACCTCTATAATTCAAATACTCCAGAGAACAGAGGCAAACTGGAGGACAACCAAGGCTACACAGTATCAAAAATCCTAAACAATAACAACAACAACAATCCAAAAATCCAATCAGCTGGTTAACCTATTTGTACTTCCAACAGGTACAGTTTTTATTTTGGGGGGACAGGGTCTCCCTATAGCCCCAGTTGCCCCTGAACTCATAAAGATCCGCCTGCCTCTGCCTCCCGAGCGCTAGTATTAAAGACATGGGCCACCACGCCTGGCTTAAAGACAGTTTTTAGCCACTAAAACCGGTACTGGGAGTCGAAGTAGAACCCGGATCCTCTGCAAGAGCAGTAGGAGCTCTTAACTGCTGAGCCATCTCTTCAGCCCCACAGGTACAGTTTTTAAAATGCAGTTTGTGTGTCTGTGTGTTTTGCATTTTTTGTTTTTTTGAGACAGGGTCTCCCTGTAAACCCAGCTGGCCTGGAACTCATTATGTAGGCCAGGCTAGCCTCAAAGTCACAGAGAACCACCTCCCCCTATCTCCCAAGTGCTGGGATTACATGCCTGCGGCACCATTCCTGCTAAACTATTTCTTAAATGGACCATTCGAAGTGATTTCTTTAAACTTCAAACTGACTTTTAAAAAGATCAAGTTACAAGCCAGGTGTGGTGGCACACGCCTTTAATCCCAGCACTTGGGAGGCAGAGGCAGGCAGACCTCTGTGAGTTCAAGGCCACTCTGGTCTACAGAGCGAGTTCCAGGACAGCTAGGGCTACAGGGAGACCCTGTCTCAAAAAGACCAAACAAAAAAACACAGTTGTAGTTCTAAACAATTTCTCTTCAAATGTATGCTCAAGTCGGAACTACCAAAGTAGCAGTAATAATTTATTAATCTAAAAAAACATACCTTCAATAACACAGCTTCATTATTTTACCCATTTTCTAGAATACTTACCTTTTGGGATTCTTGCTATGTGATCGCGACCTAAAAAAAAAAGAATACCTACATTGAGAAAAATCTCTCTCTCTCTACTCTCTCTCTCTCTCTCTCTCTCTCTCTCTCTCTCTGTAGTCCCAGTAGTCCCAGCTGGCCTTGAACTCCCTCTGTAGACCAGGCTGGCCTTGAACTTACAAAGATCTGCCTGCCTCTGCCTCCTCAGTGCGCCACCATGCCCGGCCATAAATTTTTTTTTACCATATTTTTTTAAAGATACAATATACTGTTAAACTTCTTACTGAGTTATAACTTTTCTATTACTGAGTTATAACTTTTCTATTACTGAGTTATAACTTTTCTATTAATTCCATAAAAACAAGGCATATACTGACACATTTTAGTTTCCCCTACAAGCTACAGAATTCCCTACCTTGTCACATAAGCTCTACCCTCTCATAGCCTTTTCATTGTGATATTTTTCCTGTTGTTCCCATAGTGAAATGTCTTAAGGGTTTTCTTTTTTAAAAAAAAAAAAAAAGCATGTGTTGGGCATGGTGGCACACGCCTTTAATCCTAGTACTCAAGAGGCAGAGGCAGATGGATCCAAGAGCAGCCTGTCCTACATAGTGAGCTGCAGGTCAGCTGGGCCTACAGGGAGACCCTGTCGCAAAGATACCCCCAAATAAACAATAATTAAATAGAAAAATTTAAATAACCTAATTTTTTAAAAAGGCTCAGATCTACAACCTCATACAATAGTATTAGAACAATTAACTCAATCTTCTTTGTTCAGATGAATGATGTAACACACCAGTTATATTTTCCTGTTTAGTCTTAGTATTCAGTAAATAGTCAATGTCATGGTTAACATAATACTGCAGGGTTGTGTGCATGCATGCATGTGTGTATAACAGAAAACATAGTTGAAAGAATGCTTTTGGATGTGTTAGCTATGTTTCTATGACTTACCGTGAAAACCACATAAAGTTACATATTCTCTCTAGCTTCACTCTATCACTGGTGAAAAAGGAATAGAAACCTAAGTGTCATTAGATGTGAAGAGCATAGGAATAAGCTGTTCCCTAAAAGTCCACAGACTGACAATCTGGACACCAGCTGTATATTTAATCATTGAGAGCTGATTGGATCATCAGGGCTCTTACTTAATCAAAGGAGTAATCTAGTCCAGAATCTGTTTTTTTTTTTTTTTTTCTTTTCTTTTTTCTTTTTGAGACAGGGTCTCCCTGGTAAATCACTAGGTAGACCAGGCTGGACTTGAACTCATAGAGATCTGCCTCCCTCTGCCCACTGAGTGCTGGGATTAAAGGTCTGTGCCTCCACACCCAGCCCAAGGGAAGCCTAACAAGAAAAGATTATAGATGAAATGAGGCAAATTTCTTAAAACAGAGCCTGGCTTATAGTAAAGCTAGTTAAATGATAAGACTTTTTTTTTTCTTTTTTTTACAGTTTTCCTTTTCAGGAGCATAATTAGAAATGAACCCTGTATAGTTTTATGGTGGCTTATAATTTAATCTATTTAGTTATAATACTTGCTTCATTTTACAAGGTTGAAAGGGGAAAACTTTTAACTTTTTGCTTTGTTTTCTGAAGCAAGGTCTGACAGTGCAGCCTAGTTGGCATTAAACTCCCAGCAATCTCACCCCTCCCCCAGTCTTCTGAGTACTGGGATTACACATGTAAACCACCATGCCTGCTCTTTTTGTTTCTGAAATGGGGGCTCACTACTTTGACCCAGGCTGGTTTCAAACTCTATGTAGGCCAGTCTCAAACTTGCAGGCCTACCCTCCTGCCTCAGTGTCCCAAGTACTAGGATTATAGGCATCTACCAACATGTTCAGCTACCTATTTCTGTCTGAGTTGTGAGCCTTTAATGGCATCATCTCTCCTGCCTGCTAAACATTTCTGAACAGAGCTACACTTTACAATCCATGTCAAAGGAAAAATGTTACCTACCAAGTAAAAGGAGTAACATATGACCTACTTTCTCACCATCACAAATACGAAAGTACAGTCCTAAATTGAGAATTCTAAAGAATGTAAAATGCTGTCTTAAAGACTGCAATAGTGGACAATATCCCAAGGATACTAGGACTGAGTATGATGACAAATGCCTAAAATCCATGTACTCAGGCAGCCAGTCAGCTGGATTACACAGCAGGACCTAGGCTGAAAAACAGGTAGAAGCCGGGCGTGGTGGTGTAAGCCTTTATTTAATCCCAGCACTCAGGAGGCAGAGGCCAGCCTGGTCTACATAGTGAGTTTCAGGATAGTTGGGGCTGTAGGAAGACCCTGTCTGAAAAAGACAAAACAAACAAACAAAGAACAGGTAGAATGGACAAGAAATTTAGCTTCAAAAGTGGAAAGCCAAAACTAATTCTAGAAAATTGTCCCCTGACACCTTCATGCATGCAGGCACATCCCCGCCCCACCCCCACCCCCAAATACACACACCCAATTTTAAAAAAGAAACCCAAACCCTCAGCATATACTAAGAACAAAGTTCTGAAATAAAATTTGTAGTAAGTGGGGGAGAAAAACAAAACATGGAGAGAGAAGGAAAGGCAGAGGGCGAGGCAGGGAAAAAGACAGATAGGACTTCTCAAAAGTAACATATATACCATTGTTCCATTTTGTCCTTAAAAGCACAAAAGGACTGTGGGTTAAAAGTTATGTACATATGAGTCAGTGGGATGGGTTGGCAAAAAGTGCTCACCACACAAGCCTAATGACTCCCAGTTTCTTTGGTGCAGAGAACCAACTTAAGACACATAACACAAATGGAGTTCACCTAAACTGATTAAAGTATGCTGAAAGCTTTCATGTTAGCATGACCCATAAAGGGTTTTAAATAACTTAAGTACACCTGCCAATTCTCAAAGTATTTAAATTTCGGAGACATAATGCAATTAAGGAAACATAAGTTAGAATAGAGCAGGGTGAAAGAGCACACTTTAATCTTAGCACCTGGGAAGCAGAGGCAGAGGCAGAGGCAGAGGCAGAGGCAGGCAGAACTCTGTGAGTTCCAGGCCATCTGGAGCTACAGGGAGACCCTATCTTAAAAGGGGGTAAAAAAAGGGCGTGGTGATGCCCGCCTTTCATCCTAGCACTTGGGTGGCAAACAGATCTCTGTGAGTTCAAGGCCAGCCTGATCTACAGAGTGAGCTCCAAGCCAGCTGGGACTAAAGGGAGACCCTGTCTCAAAAGTCTCAAAAAAAAAAAAAAAAAAAAAGTTAAAATAGGCAAATTCTGTTGTGGTATGACTGCCATTATGAAGTGGTTCAACAACCGGGTGTGGTGGCACACACCTTAATCCCAGCACTTGGGAGGCAGAGGCAGGTGGATTTCTTTGAGTTCAAGGCCAGCACGGTATGCATAGGGAGTTCCAGGAAAGCCAGAGCTACAGGGAGACCCTGTCTCAAAAAAGACAAAAAACAAACAAAAAAACAAAACCAAAAAAACATTAAAGTGGATCAAGTTGGGAACATGAATTATAAACGATGTGCAATTCAGTGAAGCCATGCAATTTTAGTTGCCAATAAGCAAAAATGGCTTGGAAAGATATTCAAACATTTTAAATACAAAGAATTCTAAAATTTACCAATTAATCAATGTTAGCAAAAGTAGAATTATATACATTTAGACATAGTAGGTTAATGGATTCCTTTTATGAATATGGCTCCCACAGTTGAAAACTGGTAGTTCAATATAATTTTTTTTTTTTTTGTCTTTTCGAGACAGGGTGTCCCTATAGACCCAGCTGTCCTGGAACTCACTCTGTAGACCAGGCTGGCCTTGAATTCACAGAGATCCACCGGCCTCTGCCTCCCAAGTGCTGGGATTAAAGGCATGCGCCACCATGCCTGGCACTAAAGACTGTTCTTAGCGGCTATGTGCTGCTGGGAATCAAACCCAGGTCCTCTGCAAGAGCAGTCAGTGCTCCCAAACGCTGAGCCATCTTTCCAGCCCAGAACATGTCTTTTAAGGACTGGAGAGACTTACTCCCAATACTTAAACTACCTGACTCCGTACCTCCTCAGCTTCTCCCGTTCTTCTCTCTCCCTTTCTTCTCTTCTTTTGAGGCGTTCCTGGTTTCTCTTCTCCTGCTTCTCAGCTACAACTCTCTTCAAAATGGTAACAAGAAGTCAGATTCATATTGACTGGGCAAATTCTTAATCACCCTTTCCTTATATTTTATCATATCTGGTTTTCAACACAGTATAATTATGATCAAAATCTGTGGAGTAACAGTTCAAATGGAAGATTTAATACATATAATTATTAGACTTCTAGAGTGCTTTCCACAATTGTGGAAAACTGAGTATAGGGCTCATACCTTTAATCCCAGTACTAGGAAGGAAGAGACAGGCAGAACTCTCTGTGAGATAAAAGCCAGCCTGGTCTAAATAGTGAGTTCTAGGCCAGCTGGAACTAGATGGAGACCTTGTCTCAAAACAAAACATCCCTCCGCCCACAAAAAAAAAAATCAGAACTAGAAAAAAAATGTAAAATTTCTCATATTCCTCCATGATTTATTATTATTTTAAGGCATGTGAGGAAGTGTGATCTACCACTGAGCAACAATCTCATCCATTATTCATGATTTTTTTATGGTATTTTAAAATTAACATACCAGACCATTCCTACATTCTCAACCTACATTTTCAAAACTATCACCAACTGCAAAGCACAAGGTTTTTATGTCCTGTGATTTTTGATCTGGAAATTTGTTTTAATCATGATCCTAATATTGCTACTTTTAAAGATGTGTTATTTTGCTAAGTCTGTTATCATTTTTTGAGTTTGAGAACCCAATAACCATCTGATCTTGACAATTTTAACTACTCAAAATGGGGAGAATGGTTCATTATTAACTGAAAATATGGAAATATTACTAGGTGTCCTGGAGTTTTATAATACTTTACTTTTATATCTTTATATTTCTTTGGGGGAGTTGTTTTGAGATAGGGTTTTTTACTCTATAGTTCAGGGTGGCATGAAATTCACAATCCTGCAAGACTAGTGCTGGGATTATAGTTGTTTCATCTTACCAAGCTGCTTTATTATCTAAAATGATGGGCTATTGATCTTTGGTTAATTCTAAGACAAAACGATACTGAACTGAATTATCCAGTGTGGCCAATCTAGAGCCAGCCCTGAATTCATGACAAAATGCTACAATGCCAAAGCCAACCACATTAGACTGCTGAAAGATAAACTGATGATATCTACTCTGCTTCACCATTACACTTCAATCACCCCCCCCTTTTTTTTTTAGATAGCATCTTCCTGTAGCTCTAGCTGTCCTGGAACTCAACTCTGTAGACCAGGCTGGCCTTGAGCTCACAGAGATCCACCTGCCTCTGCCCCCCAAGTGCTGGGATTAAAGATGTGCACCACCACGCTGGGCAATAACACCACCACGCTGAGCAATAACGCCACCCCACATTTACTATTGTGCTTCCTTGCTTACTCTATCAACAGAACATAGAAATGAGTAAGACCTAGCTTTCCCTTATTTTGAAATTTTAAGCATTTTTTTTATGTGTAAGAGTGTTTTGCCTACATGGATGTAAACGGCACGTATGTGTGTAATACTCATGGATCCCCTGACACTGGAGTTACAAGTGGCTGTTAGCCACCATGTGGATGCTGGGAACCCAATCTGGGTCCTCTGCAAGAGCAGCCATTGCTCTTAACTTCTGAGCCATTTCTCTAGGCTCTCTGTTGCCCCCCCCCAGCCCTTTTTTTTTGGTCTTTTCCAGACAGGGTCTCTCTGTAGCCCTGGCTGTCCTGGAACTCACTCTGTAGACCAGGCTGGCCTTGAATTCACAAAGATCCACCTGCCTCTGCCTCCCCAGTGCTAGGATTAAAGGCACCACCACACCCAGCTCTGTTGCCTTTTTTAATTGTAATTAAAATTAATTGTAATTGTCCCCTAAGTTTCACCCTAAATCCTTTGTAAAACAGGTAGGACAAGAACATAAACTAAGGGTTCTACAACTTTGCAATTTAGAGAAGGATTGAAAAATATTTCAAATAACTCATTTTCTCCATCTTTCTGTAAATTGAACAGTCTATTATCATTGACTTTCCTGAAAAGAAAGATAAGAAACATTTTAGGGGTTTCTGTATGAAAATGTTAATTTAGAAACCATTTTGAATGAATCCAAATTCAGCAACACCCAGCATGAAATGCTATCACCCAGAGCACTGGGATAGTTTACTGAAGCCTATTTTCTAGACATCATCCACTAAACCAGCTTGAATTGTCTCTTGTCATCCTGTACTATTGAGCATGAACTGTTAACAGAGATACAATATCTAACTATTAAAAAAAGATAACTGTAATTCAAGTGCTCAGGAGGCTGAGGCAGGAAGATTGCCAGAAGTCCAAGGCCAGCAAGATCCCATCTCATGGATCTTTGTGAGATCAAGGCCAGCCTGGTCTACATAGCGAATTCCAGGCCAGCTGGGGCTACAGAAGACTCTTGTCTCAAAAAGATCAAAAAGATTTAAGAAAATCAATAGAAAGACCATTTCAGGGGCTGGAGAGTTGGCCTAGCGATTAAGAGCACCTACTGCTCTTGCAGAGGACCCAGGTTCGATCCCCAGCACCCACATGGTGGCTGAAAATGGTCTTTAACTCCAGTTCCAGAGGAATCCGACACCCTCTTCTGACCTCCACGGCATTGCAGGACACGGGTACACAAACCTACATGTAGACAGTACATTCATACGCATACAAAAATAAAATAAAAACAAAACAAAACAAAAAACTCCATTAAAAAAGTGGTGCACGCCTTTAATCCTAGCACTTGGGAGGCAGAGGCGGGCGGATCTTTGTGAGTTCAAGGCCAGCCTGGTCTACAGAGTGAGTTCCAGGACAGCTGGGGCTACAGGGAGACCCTGTCTCAAAAAGACCAAAAAAAAAAGACCATTTCAATAAAACTAAAAGAAAATTGATAGCAGATCAAAAGAATAAGACTAACTAGAATCAAATGAGGGGTATTAATTTACCAATGTACCTTTAATTCTTCAAGCTTCTCTCTTATTTCAATAAATCCCAGGTGTAGTTTACCCCCAAAATGATCAGCAAGTCTCCTATCATTATCATGGAGACCTAAATATGCAGAGCAGACTTCACAGACTCGAAGTTTCTGCTGCTGGAAACTGGAAGCTGGCATAGAATTCCGATAAACTTCCTACACAAAAATGAGAAAAAATGATCAGGTGAGTATCATTAAACATTGTGTAAGATAATACATTATGGTTCACAAATTGTTTTCTAAAAAATACAGGAACACTTGGCTATTCTGTTGGAAAATTACAAATTCCCTTTTCCATATCCTCTCAAAAGACTGTCCTGCTAGCAGGTCAAAGGTCACACACAGCCTCAACTATCTTTCACCAAAAGAACTATTGTAACCATAGGAAATATGAGATAAAACTCAAATTGAGTATGTTACAAAATAAGTGGTCAATGATGCCCATGGTAGTTCATGTCTGTGTTTTAGCACTTGGAAAGCAGAGTAAGGAGGATCACCAGTTTGGGATAAGCATGGGCTACAGAGTAAGATGTTTCCTAAATAAATGAAACATTTGGCTACTATAAGGAAAAGGATAGAGAATTTGCCTTATACAGGCAGATCTGAATTCTATCCCAAGAAAGGAAGAGGGGGAGCTAGCCCTGCGAAAAGTAGCGAACGTGCATTAGGCCCATTTCTTCTTCCAGGTAATACTTTCTTGATGTCTTAAGGTCATAATAATGATATGGTTATTATATTGCCACTGTAAGGAACAATGATCAGTTTTTCATTTGATCTTACTTTCCCTTAATTTTTGCCATCTTCCTATATTGAACATTAACATTAAGGCATGTACGTGCTAAAGGTATGAAAATGGCTTCTTTCTATTCTGCTTTTCCTCTCTAGTGTAAAGTTCCAGAACAGAAAAGAAGGGGAGGGAAAAAACAATTGGTTGGTGAGAGGGCTCAGTTAAGAACAGTGGCTGCTCCTGCAGAGGACCTAGGTTCAGTTACCAGCATCCACAGTTAGCAACCATCTGTAACTCCAGTTCCAAGGGATCTTACGCCATTTTCTGGGCATTACATGCATGTGGTGCACTTACATATATACAGGGAAACACTCATACACATAAAAATATAAAACTTTTTTAAAATTAATTTTTTTTTTGAGACAGGATCTCCCTTTAGTCCCAGCTGGCCTGGAGTTCACTCTGTAGACCAGGCTGGCTTTGAACTCACAGAGATTCACCTGCCTCTGCCTCTCAAGTGCTGGGATAAAAGGTGTGTGCCACCATGACCAGCTAAAAAAAAAATTTTTTTAAGTGAAAACAAGTACCCGACAGTGATTATAAATGTGTAACCTTCTAGAATTCCAAGTGCTGGGATTACAGATGTGGGCCACCGTACTTGAAACTCTACTCTTATCAAGCATAATCTTTTTAATTTTTATTTATTTAATTTTTAATTTTTATTTATTTCTGTATGTGTATGAATATACTGTCTGCATGCAGGTTTGTGCACCCGTGTCGTGCAATGCCTCGGAGGTCAGAAGAGGGTGTTCGGATTCCCCTGGAACTGGAGTTCTCCTGGAATTGGAGTTATAGACGGTTCTCAGCCGCCATGTGGGTGCTGGGGATCGAACTTGGGTCCTCTGCAAGAGCAGTCGGTGCTCTTAACCACTAGGCTATCTCTCCAGCCCATCAAGCATAATCTATTAAATGAGAGATTTAATAAGAAAAAAGGGGTAGTGCTAAGGAAGATAAGGATAATGAAGCAGTCTAGAAGGGATGAGGACCAAGACTTTGAGCACAAACTATAGCACCATCTCTAACAAATATATTTGAATTTCTAAAAAGTATGGGGGGGGGGGTTATACCAGTCAAAATACAAATGGTCTACAGAATGAGAAAGATCCCAAGATATTATCAGACTGTTCTGAACTGTGAAGTGGAACCAATGAGGGAAAAGTGTATACAGGCATGTGTGTTTGTTATGTCTATAAGTGGTTTAATTACATATACCAATTAAATTTCAATGCATCAAGGCGGGCTTGGTGACGCACACCTTTAATCCAAGTACTGGGGAGGCTGAAGAAGGCAGATCTCTGTGAGTTAAAGCCCAGCCTGGTCTACATACAGAGTTTCAGGCCAGCTGAGGGGACAGAGAGAGACCTTGTCTCAAAAGGACAAAAAAAAAATTCAATGTATCAATGACTCCAAATTTCAAAAACCTAACTGAAATAGAACCCAACACTGTGATGATGATCACTTAAATATTTCGAAATTGATTTTAACTTCATGTAATAAATTTCGAATAATTTCCAGTTAAATATGTTCTACAGGAAGTATCACTTTAACACTATAAAGAACTTACCTCTTTTCAGTACAGCTAAATGTCATAGTAAGAACTGGTCTGGGGGGGGGGGAGAACAACAGTAACAAAAGGAATTTACCTCTGCTTCTCTTTTCTTTGCCCGTGCTTTCTCTACTTCATCCATGACTTTCTGAGATTCTTCCACATTCCCTTCAGCTCCTAGTTGTTCCACTTTGGCCAACAATTTACCAATTTCCTCATTTAACTCATGAACACGTTCTGCCTAGAAAACCAGAAAAAGATTATGATTAACAAACAGAATCTGCCAGGTGTCGTGGTGCACACCTTAGGTGAATTTCTATGAGTTCAAGGCCAGCCTGGTCTACATAGTGAATTCAGAGAGTTCCAGGCCAGCTGGGGCCTGTCTCAAAAAGAGCAAAAAAATAAAATAAAATAAAAAGTCACTTCTTTTATCTCTATTCTCCCTTTTAATATCAAAGATCTTTAATCTCTCCTTTATCCTCACATTTGCTTTGGTAACTATAATGAAAGAACAAGCAAGATTTAAATAGTTTTTTTTTTTTTGTCTTTTTTGAGACAGGGTCATCCTACATTCCCAGCTGTCCTGGAGCTCACTATGCAGACCAGGATGACCTTGAACTCAGAGGTCTGTCTGCCTCTGCATCCCAAGTGCTGGGATTAAAGGCGTGTGCCATAGCAGCAGGCTGACCTAAAGGCTTTTTAGGAGCAACATCCAAATGGGTACGCTGTGCCTGCTTCTCTGCAACCATCTCAAAATGGTGGCTAGCATAGCCCTCAAAGCTCAGGAGCCTCCAACTCTAAGACATATGCCAGAACATCCCCCAATGGAGTTTAACTGATAAAATAGAAATGAGTGGACCAAATACTGTTTCAAGTCACTGAATTTTAAGTGTTTTGTTACATAACACTTCTGCAGTGATGGATTTCCAAAACAATACTGTACAACCAATACAGGTTGGTAGAACCCAACCAGTGGTAAATCTCTTTAAACAATGAGATACTAGATCCTTTATAGTTCAAGATGCCCATCTTCATAGTTCTATCACCAAAGAACTTTCCAAGAAGGCTACCTAAAGAAGTGACCTTTTTCAGGGAAAAAGGACCGAGTTATCTACTTCTCTTTATATGCCCATTGCTGCTTACCATATTCAATGCTATCTGAACAATACCTATGAATTCTGTGTCTCCTCCCATTCATAAACACTCTAGACTGTACTGCACTATATTTATATATACATATATCCAGTTATAAAGGCAGTAAATCCTCAGATCAACCAAATACACTATGTAAAACTTCTTTTTCTTGGGGGGGGTATTTTCAAGGCAGGGTCTCCCTGTAGCCCCAAATGTCCAGGAACTCACTCTGTAGACCAGGCTGGCCTTGAACTCACAAAGATCCACCTGCCTCTGCCTCCCAAGTGCTAGGAATAAAAGCATGCACCACTGCGCCTGGCTTTCTTTCAATTCTGATAAATCCACATGAAAAATGAATATATGGGGCTGGAGAGATGGCCTAGAGGTTAAGGGCACCAACTGCTCTTACAGAGGACCCGGGTTTGATCCCCAGCACCCACACAGCAGCTGAATTTAATTCCGGTTCCAGGGGAATCCAACACCCTCTTCTGACCTCCGCGGCATTGCCTGACACAGGTGCACAAACCATGCAGACAGTACATTCATAAACATAAAAAAAAAAAAAAAAATAGCCGCGCCGTGGTGGCGCACGCCTTTAATCCTAGCACTATTGGGAGGCAGAGGCAGGTGGATCTTTTGAGTTGACAGGCCAGCCTGGTCTAAAAAAAAAGACAGCTGGGGCACAGGAGACCTGTCTACAAAAAGACCAAAAAAAAAAAAAAAAAAAAAGCAAAAAAAAAAAGCCGCGTGCTGTCTTTAGTCCCAGCACTCAGGAGAACAGCCAGGTGGATCTCTGTGAGTTCAAGCCACCTCTGGTCTACAGAGTGAGCTCCAGGCAAGTTGGGACTAAAGGGGAACACTGTCTCAAAAAAGACCAAATAATAATAATAATAAATAATAGTAATAAAATTAATTTAAAAAAATAACTACAGCACTTGGGAGCAGAGGCGGAGGATTCTGAGTTCAAGGCCAGCTTGGGGCTATAGGGAGACTTTGTCTTTAAAAAGACAAAAAAATTGAGTTAATAACATAAGAGTCTTTAGTGATGTTATAGTTAGGTACCTTAAACTGTGGGGGTCAAGTACACAAATTTATGTGTGTTGAAAATAAAATAACACACAACATGACATGCACGTACCAATGAAGCATGTTTAACTGGTGTATTCACAAAGATTTTAATGATCAGTGTTACTCTGATACTAACATTTACTACACAGAATTCCTTGTCTTCAGTGTAATTGCTGAACAATAAAAAGTTGAAATGAATAGAATAGGTCAAATCTATACTTTTAAGTAATAAAATGATTGAAATTCTTACCTTTGCTGCTACTTCAGCACTAATCTCTTCTTGGGTCTCTGCTAATCTTTTTTTAGACACTTCTGTTCTTCGATCACAATCTGCAATAAATGACTGCAGGTTGATCCATGGCCTCAAAAAATTTAATTAAAAAATTAACTGCCAAAAAAGTCCATTTTATTCAAAATTTCTGAACTAAAACTTGTATTTTGAGTTGAGGATGAAGGTCCACATACAGAATGCTTTCCTAGCTACTATGTGTAAGGCCCTGGGTTCAATCTCCTTGCTACTCCCCCAAAACAAAAACAAAGGCTGGGGCATGGGTCAGTGACAAGAGTGTTTGCTTAGCATGTAAGGCCCTGGGAAATAAAATTAAAAAAAAGAATAACCAGAGGAAAAACCCTAAAGCTTTAAAATATAATCCATTTTGAACAATGCTACTACAAAAATGAAAAAATTAACAGTATAGTGGCACACTATTAACAGTATATATATTAACAGTATAGTGGCACTTGGTAGAATGGTAAGCTCAAGGCCAGCTAGACTGAGAGCATGTTTCAGGCCAACCTAATGTATACAACAAAATGTTGTCTCAAAAAACATAACCAACATGTTGCCTTTAATCCTAGAACTGCGGAGAGGTGGAGACAGAGGCTGAGGCAGGCGATCTTTGTGAGTTCCTAGGCCAGCCTGGTCTACAGAGTGAGCTCCAGGCCGGCTGGGGCTACAGGGAGACCCTGTCTCGAAAAAGACACCCCCCCCCAAAAAAAAAAAAAAACCCCAGAACCAAACGACTAAAGAAAAGACTTCAGGTTGGCAAGGTAGCTCAAGACAGGATGTAATGCACTGTTTTGGCCTTTACAAGCACTGCATGCACATGATGAGCTTCCATGCAAGCAAAACAATAATAAACAAACAAACAATAGCAGCAACAAAATAACCTTTGATAAAAAATGTTCAACTAGAGGGCTGGCAAGCTGGCTGAGTGGTAAAGAGCACTGGCTGCTCTTCCAGAGGACCCAGGTTCAGTTTCCAGCATCCATATTCTAACTCTCCTTAACTCCAGTTCCAGGGAATCTGGTGACCTGTACTGGCCTCTGCATGCATTGCACACGTGGTGCACTTACATACACAGTGGCAAAACATTCATACTCATAAAAAGAAATAAAGTATTAAAAAAATGGCAAACTAGGGGCTGGAGAGATGGTCTAGCAGTTAAGAGCAATGGCTGCTCTTGCAGACAACTTGAGTTTGAATCCCAATACTACATGGCGCTAACACAGTTCCAGGGGATTCAATGTCCTCTTTTTTTTTATTTTTTTTTTTTTTTTTTTTTTTTTTGGTCTTTTCGAGAACAGGGTCTCCCTGTAGCGCCCAGCTGTCCTGGAACTCACTCTTGTAGACCAGGCTGGACCTTGAACCTCACAAAGATCGCGCCTGCCTCCTGCCTCCCAAGTGCTAGGATTAAAGGTTGTGCGCCACCACGCCCGGCCTTAACCAGTTTAGATTTGTGCCTTTTTGGCCTCTCAGGCATTGCATTACATGAATGAACTTACATACAGGTGAAATATTAAGTACATAATTTTTTTTTTCTTTTGCTGACTTTTGAGAAGGGTCTCCCTTAGTCCCACTGGCCTGGAACCTCTCCTGTAGACCAGGCTGGCCTTGAACTGAGAGATCTGCCGTTCTGCCTCCGACTGCAGGATTAAGGCATGCACCAGCCACACCTGGCTTAAACAGGTCTTAGCAGCCCTATTGGGTGCTGAGTCGAACCTGGGTCCTCTGAAGAGCAGCTTGCGTGCTCTTAACCACAAATTTTTACCCAAAAAATAAAATTTAAAAAAGAATATAAAGGGCTATAGAGATGGCTCCATGGATAAGAGTACTGACTACTACTGCAGAGGACCTGGATTCGGTTTCTAACACTCATATGGAAGCAAACAATCATCTGTAACTCCAGTTCCAGGGAAAATAAAGATGCTCTCTTTCGACTTCCCAAGGCATTGCAACAACCTGGGTGCACTTACAAACATGCAGCAAAAACACTCATACACTATAATTAAAATATTACCTATTCAGCACACATTGAATAATTACAAAAGTGACCAAATAAACCAAGAATTTCTAAAAATATACATAGATGGGGGGCTGGAGAGGAGGGCTCAGTGTGTAAGAGAGCCGACTGCTCTTGTAGAGGACCTGGGTTCGATTCCCAGCACCCAGATGGTGCTAAGAACTGTCCTTGACTCCAGTTCCAGGGGAATCCAAACACCATATCTGACCTCCATGGCATTATGCACTGCGGGTGCACAAACTACATGAAGACACTCATACAATCAAATCATAAAATAATAAGGCTAGAGAGTAGCCTATCGGTTAAGAGCACAAACTGCTCTCGCAGAGGACCCGGGTTGGATCCCCACCCCACAGGCCGGTTAAGAAACAGTCTGTACTCCAATTCTAGGAGAACTCCAGTTCCAGGGGAATCCGAAGACCCTCTTCTGACCTCTGCGGCACTGCACGACACGCGGGGAACAAACTACATGCAGACAGTACATCCATACACATTCAAAAATAATAATTAATAAAATAAAAATTTAAAAAAATGAATATAGATCAAGTGACTATTTTAATGCAAAAAAATGCCCTTTCAATCACAAACACAATATTTAATTTCCTTATGTGCAAAGACAGCAAAGCATCTTAAAGTACTGAGAGTAAAAATAGACTGATCAAGAAATAAAAAAGCTATTTAGGTGATAGAAGTAAATATTAAATGCAATCTGCTTCTTTTTTTCTTTTTTGGTCTTTTTTTTTTGAGACAGGGTCTTCCCTTTAGTCCCAGCTAGGCTGGAGCTTGCTATGTAGACCACACACTGGCTTGACTCACTCACAGAGATCTGCTTGGGTGGGATATAAAGGCATGTGCCACAGCCACGTGCCCGCTTGCATTCTGGTTCTTAACAGGAAAATAAATCCAAGATGAAAGACCCCCCCCCAGGTTAAGAGCAACTGACTGCTCTCACAGAGGACCTGGTTTGATTTCCAGCACCCATATGGTGGCTAACAACCCAGTTTTGCCAACTCCAGTTCAGGGGAATCTGACACCTCTTCTGACCCCTCCAGCAAAGTACAACACTGGCATACCTACCTACATGGAGGCAATCACTCAAAAAATAAAAAACAGGCCGGGCGTGGTGGCCTACACCGTTTATCCTAGCACTCGGGAAGCAGAGAGGCAGGTGCATCTTTGTGAGTTCAAAGGCCAGTCCTGGACTACGGAGTAGTTCCAGACAGCTTGGGGCTAACAGGGCAGACCCTGTCTCACGAAAACGAACAAAAAATAACAAAAAACTAAACCCCCCCACCCCCAAAAATACCAGAAGAAACAATGGGAAAAACTACTTTTAGGTCAGAATAGAAGCCTTTCAAGTTATTGAAAATGTATTATAAACTTTGGTAAGACATGACAAGTAAAAATACTATCATGGACAAAAGCCAACAAATGAAAAATAGGAAAATATATTTACAACATACATGAGGAAAAGGACAGTAATTTTTCATAATTAATGTAAAACAAGTTTCAGAGGGCTGGAAGAAAGCCAGGGGTGCCTGACAGCTTCAGAAACCGGCCCATTCCCAGACGTGGTTCAGCTGGGACCATGACTCTTCACAAAACGAGTTCTCCAGACTGAATGCGACTGACCATCTTACTCAGTTCGTGGAATCACCCTTTCATTCCAACCAGGACCTTAGCAGTGCAGAGGCCAGGAGGAACTCTGTGAGATTCAGGCCAGCCTGGTGTACAGAGTGAGCTCCAAGGCCAAACTGGGACTAAAAGGAGACCCTGTCGTCAAAAAGACCAACTACAACAAATAAAAGTAATTTAAGACAAAAGAAAAAGTTAATACGAAAATGGTTAGCCCAGCTATCTAAATCCAGAAAAGAACTTCTCCACTATAAGATCATTAAATAACACATGAACTAGCCAGCTTCAAACTTGCCTCAGTCTTTTAGAAAGTGAGCCAAATTTAAAACACTCACTTACATCGTGGCACACACGCCTTTAATCTAGCACTTGCGGAGCAGAGGCGCAGGTGGATCTTATGGTGAGTTCCAAGCCAGCCGCGGTCTACGGAGAAGTGAGCTCCAGGACAGCCGAGGCCTACATGGGAGATCGCTGTCTCCGACAAAAACCCAAAGGACAAAAAAAAAAAAAAAAAAAAAAAGAAAAAAAAAAAGATAAAAAAAACTCTGTTCTTACAACTACAATTTTAATTAACAACGTGCCCTAAACAAAGAACTTTTCATGTAATTATTTAGAAAACAATAAAATTCCTCAAATGAAGAGAAACATGCGGCAATACCTATAAAAATCACCCTTTAGGGGCTGGAGAGATACTCAAATGTTAAGAGCCTACTGGGCTGCTTACAGAGGTCCTCTATGTTTGGTTCACCAACAACCCGTACAATAAGGTGCCTAAGAAACCATCTATAATAACATCCCATTGTTTCGCAGGGGAATCTGACACCCCTGCCGCACATCGCCCCACTTGCCTGCATGCGGTGTTCACGAACAAGGTTCACTACCTTAGCAATGCAGGCAACTATAAACTCTTACACATAAAAACATAATAAAGAGCTGGGTGTGAATGGAAGGCAGATCTCTGTGAATAATGCAAGGGCCAGCCTAATGTCTAAATACCAAGTTTCCAGGATGCGGCTGGGTCTATACAAGCGCGCAGACCGCAAACGTCTGTCGGAAAAAGGATCAAAAACCACCCAAACGGACTGGAGAGATGGCCTAAACGGTTAAGAGCAACAAGCCTGCTTAATGCACTCCTTGGGCAGAGAGACACTGGGTTCAATCCCTATGCACGCCACAGGTACGGCGGCCGAGAACGACAATGCTGGTAAAACTCCAATTTTACCAGAGAAAACCCAGTTCCAGGGGAACTTCGCGACACCGCTCTATTCTGAACCCTCGACGTGGCATTGCACGAAGGCAGGCAACGGGGTGCAGCAGAGAACCTACATGCGACAGAAGTCATCCCATACAACATAAAGAAATTACAAAGAAAAAAAAAAAAAACACCAACACAAACAACAAACAAACAAAGAAAACAATAAATAGACTCAGGTGTGCTATAAAAAGGGCTATTCAGCTGGGCGTGGTGGCAGACTAAAGATTCGCCTTTAATCCTAGCACTTGGGCCAGGCATGGTGGCAAACAACTTCAGTCCTGCACTTGGGAGATGGGCAGCTCTCTGTGGGACTAAGACCAGCCTGGTCTAAAAAAAAGAGTGAGTTCCAGGACACCAGCTGGGGCTACAGGAGAGGAGACCCTGTCTCGGAAATTAGAAGACCAAATAATAAATAAAATAATATAATAAAGATAAATAAATAAATAAATAAATAAAAAAAAAAATTGTCAGCTGGGTGTGGTGATGCACCACTTTAATCCTCGACCAACTCCAGGAAGGAGGAAGAGGCAGGCTGAGGTGGACTCCTCAGTGTTTAAATGCCAGCCTGGTCCTACATAGTAAGTTCCAGGACAGTGGGGCTAGGAAAGAACCTGTCAAAAAGACCAAAAAAAAAAAAATTATTGAGCTCCACCTTTTTTTTTTCTATCATCTCTATTTCTAGTAGCTTCAAATAAGAAACATGGTTCTCAGGCTAAGGGCTTAGTTTGGTAGTAGAGTCCTTACCAAATATGCACAATGGCTCATGGATCCTCCCTCCACTGGGTGTGGGTGAACAAGTGCATAAATACTGCTGTTTTCTCAATAATTTTTCTACTTTTCTTGAGAAAAACAAGGTAAGATTTCAAAAATAATATAACCTTTACACAATTTTACAAAATATCTAGTATCATCTTAAATACTGAAAAATATTTGGGGAACTAGGGATAGGTCAGTGATAACATGTCTACAATGTACAAGGCTTTAGGTTTGATCCCCAGCTGTGTACACTAAACTAAAAAAAAGTATTGTCAGGGAAAGCATATTATCTTTCACATAACTACAAGGATACTTTGCTAAGCTTTTCATATTAAGGGATAATAATTTAAGGGCTGAGAGGTGAGTGGCGCACACCTTTAAATCCTAGCACTTGGGAAGCTGAGGTAGACAGATCTCTATGAGTTTCCAGGACAGCTGGGGCTAATATCAGGAAGACCCTGTCTCCAAAAAGACCCAAAAAGAAGGAGAGAGAGAAGAGAGAAGAAGAGAAGAAGAGAGAAGAGGGAGATGAGAGAACACTCATGTTCAAGATCAATTTTGATTGCAAGAAAATTTATTTAAAATATCAATTCTTATGAAGGCAAAATTTACATACATCAAATAAAAAAATTAGAACACGACCCCACACAGTGTGCACAAAACAAAACTTCATGCAGACAGGTTACATTATAACACATATCAAGAAATAAAAAAAAAATTACATACATTCAAGTTCAAAGAAAAAAGTCCTTTTCTTAGATGCAATTTTCACAATAAATCTGCTCTTAAAAAGCCAGGTCACATGGACTTTCAGAACATTCTCCAAGATCCAATTCTCTTAAAAAGCAAAATAAACGAGATACATATTTAAATATTTAATACGGCAAAAAAAAAAAAAAATCACAAAAAGTATCAGTGTTTTCAGAAATATACTTAAGTCAACGTATATTTATTTAATGACTTAAAATTACCAAAATATTCACAACAAGCAAGAGGCTGCCAAATTTTAGCTCTTGAACTTTAGANCACAAATTTATGTGTGTTGAAAATAAAATAACCACACACATGCACATGCACGTACCAATGAAGCATGTTTAACTGGTGTATTCACAAAGATTTTAATGATCAGTGTTACTCTGATACTAACATTTACTACACAGAATTCCTTGTCTTCAGTGTAATTGCTGAACAATAAAAAGTTGAAATGAATAAAATAGGTCAAATCTATACTTTTAAGTAATAAAATGATTGAAATTCTTACCTTTGCTGCTACTTCAGCACTAATCTCTTCTTGGGTCTCTGCTAATCTTTTTTTAGACACTTCTGTTCTTCGATCACAATCTGCAATAAATGACTGCAGGTGATCCATGGCCTACAAAATTTAATTAAAAAATTACTGCCAAAAAAGTCCATTTTATTCAAAATTTCTGAACTAAAACTTGTATTTTGAGTTGAGGATGAAGGTCCACATACAGAATGCTTTCCTAGCTACTATGTGTAAGGCCCTGGGTTCAATCTCCTTGCTACTCCCCCAAAACAAAACAAAGGCTGGGGACATGGGTCAGTGACAAGAGTGTTTGCTTAGCATGTAAGGCCCTGGGAAATAAAATTAAAAAAGAAATCCAGAGGAAAAAAACCTAAAGCTTTAAAATATAATCCATTTTGAACAATGCTACTACAAAAATGAAAAAATTAACAGTATAGTGGCACACTATTAACAGTATATATATTAACAGTATAGTGGCACTTGGTAGAATGGTAAGCTCAAGGCCAGCTAGACTGAGAGCATGTTTCAGGCCAACCTAATGTATACAACAAAATGTTGTCTCAAAAACATAACCAACATGTGCCTTTAATCCTAGAACTCGGGAGGTGGAGACAGAGGCTGAGGCAGGCGGATCTTTGTGAGTTCTAGGCCAGCCTGGTCTACAGAGTGAGCTCCAGGCCAGTTGGGACTAAAGGGAGACCCTGTCTCAAAAAGACCAAATAATAATAATAATAATAATAGTAATAAAATTAATTTAAAAAAATAACTACAGCACTTGGGAGACAGAGGCAGGAGGATCTGAGTTCAAGGCCAGCTGGGGCTATAGGGAGACTTTGTCTTAAAAAGACAAAAAAATTGAGTTAATAACATAAGAGTCTTTAGTGATGTTATAGTTAGGTACCTTAAACTGTGGGGGTCAAGTACACAAATTTATGTGTGTTGAAAATAAAATAACCACACACATGCACATGCACGTACCAATGAAGCATGTTTAACTGGTGTATTCACAAAGATTTTAATGATCAGTGTTACTCTGATACTAACATTTACTACACAGAATTCCTTGTCTTCAGTGTAATTGCTGAACAATAAAAAGTTGAAATGAATAGAATAGGTCAAATCTATACTTTTAAGTAATAAAATGATTGAAATTCTTACCTTTGCTGCTACTTCAGCACTAATCTCTTCTTGGGTCTCTGCTAATCTTTTTTTAGACACTTCTGTTCTTCGATCACAATCTGCAATAAATGACTGCAGGTGATCCATGGCCTACAAAATTTAATTAAAAAATTACTGCCAAAAAAGTCCATTTTATTCAAAATTTCTGAACTAAAACTTGTATTTTGAGTTGAGGATGAAGGTCCACATACAGAATGCTTTCCTAGCTACTATNTTTTTTTTTTTTTGTCTTTTTGACTTTTTGAGACAGGGTCTCCCTATAGTCCCAGCTGGCCTGGAACCTACTCTGTAGACCAGGCTGGCCTTGAACTGAGAGATCTGTCCGTTTCTGCCTCCCGAGTGCTAGGATTAAAGGCATGCACCACCACACCGGGCTTAAAGACAGGTCTTAGCAGCCTTGTGGGTGCTGGGAGTCGAACCTGGGTCCTCTGGAAGAGCAGTTGGTGCTCTTAACCACCCAACCATCTCTCCAGCCCCAAAATAAAATTTAAAAAAGAATATAAAGGGGCTATAGAGATGGCTCCATGGATAAGAGTACTGACTACTACTGCAGAGGACCTGGATTCGGTTTCTAACACTCATATGGAAGCAAACAATTATCTGTAACTCCAGTTCCAGGGAAATAAAGATGCTCTCTTCTGACTTCCACAGGCATTGCACAACCTGGGTGCACTTACAAACATGCAGGCAAAACACTCATACATATAAAATTAAAATATTATCTATTCAGCACACATTGAATAATTACAAAAGTGACCAAATAAACCAAGAATTTCCTAAAAATTAACATAGATTGGGGCTGGAGAGAGGGCTCAGTGGTTAAGAGAGCCGACTGCTCTTGTAGAGGACCTGGGTTCGATTCCCAGCACCCAGATGGTGGCTAAGAACTGTCCTTGACTCCAGTTCCAGGGGAATCCAACACCCTATTCTGACCTCCATGGCATTGCATGACACGGGTGCACAAATATACATGCACAGTACACTCATACACATAAAAATAATAAGGACTAGAGAGATAGCCTATCGGTTAAGAGCACCAACTGCTCTTGCAGAGGACCCGGGTTGGATCCCCAGCGCCCACATGGCGGTTAAGAACAGTCTGTAACTCCAATTCTAGGAGAACTCCAGTTCCAGGGGAATCCGAGACCCTCTTCTGACCTCTGCGGCACTGCACGACACGGGGGAACAAACCTACATGCAGACAGTACATTCATACACATTCAAAAATAAATAATTAATAAATAAAAATTTAAAAAATGAATATAGATCAAGTGACTATTTTAATGCAAAAAAATGCCCTTTCAATCACAACACAAATTTAATTTCCTTATGTGCAAAGACAGCAAAGCATCTTAAAGTACTGAGAGTAAAAATAGACTGATCAAGAAATAAAAAAGCTATTTAGGTGATAGAAGTAAATTAAAATGCAATCTGCTTCTTTTTTTCTTTTTTGGTCTTTTTTTTTGAGACAGGGTCTCCCTTTAGTCCCAGCTAGGCTGGAGCTTGCTATGTAGACCACACTGGCCTTGAACTCACAGAGATCTGCTTGGTGGGATTAAAGGCATGTGCCACCATGCCCGGCTTGCATTCTGGTTCTTACAGGAAAATAAATCCAAGATGAAAGACCCCCCCCCCCAGGTTAAGAGCACTGACTGCTCTCACAGAGGACCCAGGTTTGATTTCCAGCACCCATATGGTGGCTAACAACCGTTTGCCAACTCCAGTTCCAGGGGAATCTGACACCTCTTCTGACCTCCTCCAGCATAGTACAACACTGGCTTACCTACCTACATGGAGGCAATACACTCAAATAAATAAACAAACAGCCGGGCGTGGTGGCTCACACCTTTAATCCTAGCACTCGGGAAGCAGAGAGGCAGGTGCATCTTTGTGAGTTCAAGGCCAGCCTGGACTACGGAGTGAGTTCCAGGACAGCTGGGGCTACAGGGAGACCCTGTCTCGAAAAGACAAAAAATAAACAAACAACCCCCCCACCCCCCAAAAAATACCAGAAGAAACAATGGGAAAAACTACTTTTAGGTCAGAATAGAAGCCTTTCAAGTTATTGAAAATGTATTATAAACTTTGGTAAGACATGACAAGTAAAAATACTATCATGGACAAAAGCCAACAAATGAAAAATAGGAAAATATATTTACAACATACATGAGGAAAAGGAGTAATTTTCATAATATGTAAAAAGTTAATAGAAGGGGCTGGAGAAATTGCTCAGTGGTTAAGAGCACTGACTGCTCTTGCAGAGAACCCGGGTTCGATTCCCAGCACCCACATGGCAGCTGGGAACCATCTTTAACTACAGTTCCAGAGGAATGCGACACCCTTTTCTGGCATATACCTTTAATTCCAGACCTTAGCAGGCAGAGGCAGGAGGAACTCTGTGAGTTCAAGGCCAGCCTGGTGTACAGAGTGAGCTCCAGGCCAACTGGGACTAAAGGGAGACCCTGTCTCAAAAAGACCAAAACAAACAAATAAAAGTAATTTAAAAAAAGTTAATAGAAATGGTTAGCCAGTATTAATCCAGAAAAGAACTTCTCCATATAAGATCTTAAATAACACATGAACTAGCCAGTTCAAACTTGCTCAGTTTTTAGAAAGTGATGCAAATTAAAAACTCTACTTACATGGTGGCACACGCCTTTAATCCTAGCACTTGGGAGGCAGAGGCAGGTGGATCTTTGTGAGTTCAAGGCCAGCCTGGTCTACAGAGTGAGTTCCAGGACAGCCGAGGCTATAGGGAGACGCTGTCTCAAAAAGACAATAAAAAAAAAAAAAAAAGAAAAAAAACTCTTCTTACATCTACATTTTATTTAACAAGGTGCCCTAAACAAAGAATTTCATGTATTATTAGAAAACAGATAAAATTCTCATGAAGAGAAACTGGGCAATACCTATAAAAATTACCCTTTAAGGGGCTGGAGAGATATCAAAATAGTTAAGAGCACTGGCTGTTACAGAGGTCCTATGTTTGGTTCCCAACACCCACATAGTGGCTAAGAACCATCTATAACTCCAGTTTCAGGGGAATCTGACACCCCCTCGTGACCTGCATGGGTGTTCCACGAAAAGGTTCACTTACCTACATGCAGGCAATATACTCTTACACATAAAAACAATATAAAGAGCTGGGTGTGATGGAAGCAGATCTCTGTGAATAATGCAAGGGCCAGCCTAAGCTAATAAGCCAAGTTTCCAGGATGCGGCTGGGCTAACAAGCGCGCGACCTGCAGTCCTGTCGAAAAAGATCAAAAACCAACCAAACCGGACTGGAGAGGATGGCCTAGACGGTTAAGAGCAACGCTAAGCACTCTTGCAGAGGACCTGGGTTCAATCCCTAGCACCCACACGGCGGCCGAGAACCATCTGTAACTCCAATTCCAGGAGAACTCCAGTTCCAGGGGAATCCGACACCCTCTTCTGACCTCCGTGGCATTGCACGACAGACACGGGTGCACAGACCTACATGCAGACAGTACATCCATACACATAAATAAAAAAAAAAAAACACCAAACAAACAAACAAACAAACAAAAAAACAATAAATAACTCAGGTGTGCTATAAAAAGGGCTATTCAGCTGGGCGTGGTGGCACACGCCTTTAATCCTAGCACTTGGGAGGCAGAGGCAGGCGATATTTGTGAGTTCAAGGCCAGCCTGGTCTACAGAGTGAATTCCAGGACAGCTGGGGCTACAGGGAGACCCTGTCTCGAAAAGACCAAAATAAATAAATAAATAAATAAATAAATAAATAAATAAATAAATAAGGCTATTCAGCTGGGTGTGGTGATGCACATCTTTAATCCCAGCACTCAGGAGGGAGAGGCAGGTGGATCTCTGTGTTTAAGGCCAGCCTGGTCTACATAGTAAGTTCCAGGACAACTGGGGCTAGAGGAAGACCCTGTCAAAAAGACCAAAAAAAAAAAGTTATTGCTCACCCTTTTTTCTATCTTCTATTTCTAGTAGCTTCAAATAAGAAACATGGTTCTCAGGCTAAGGGCTTAGTTTGGTAGTAGAGTCCTTACCAAATATGCACAATGGCCTGGATCCCTCCCTCCCACTGGGGTGGGTGAACAGTGCTAAAACTGCTGTTTCTGAATAATTTCTACTTTTCTTGAGAAAAACAAGGTAAGATTTCAAAAATAATATAACCTTTACACAATTTTACAAAATATCTAGTATCATCTTAAATACTGAAAAATATTTGGGGAACTAGGGATAGGTCAGTGATAACATGTCTACAATGTACAAGGCTTTAGGTTTGATCCCCAGCTGTGTACACAAACTAAAAAAAAGTATTGTCAGGAAAAGCATATTATCTTTCACATAACTACAAGGATACTTTGCTAAGCTTTTCATATTAAGGGATAATAATTTAAGCTGAGAGTGGTGGCGCACACCTTTAATCCTAGCTTACAGGTGGATCTCTATGAGTTCCAGGACAGCTGGGGCTATCGGAAGACCCTGTCTCAAAAAGACCAAAAGAGAGAGAGAGAGAGAGAGAGAGAGAGAGAGGGAGAGAGAGAATAATTCATGTTCAAATCATTTTGTTGCAAAAAATAATCTAATCTATGAAAGCAAAATTACATACATCAAAAAAAAAATTATGCACGACACGGGTGCACAAACTTCCATGCAGACAGTACATTCATACACATACAGAAATAAAAAAAAAATTACATACATCAAGTTCAAAGAAAAAGTCCTGTTCTTTAGATGCAATTTCATAATCTGCTCTTAAAGCCAGGTCATGGACTTTCAGACATTCTCCAAGATCCATTCTCTATAAAAGAAAAATAAAGAGATAATATTAAAAATATATAATGCAAAAAAAAAAAAAATCACAAGTATCAATGTTTTTCAGAATATATTAAGTCACGTAATATTTATTTAATGGACCTTAAAATTACAAAATTTCACAGACAAGAAGGGCTGCAAATTTAGCTTATTTGGTAGAGTGCTTGCCTAGCATAAACAAAGTACCAGGTTCCATCCCCAGCACTCTATAAACTGGAGGTGGTGGCATACACCTATAATCTCAACAATCCAGAGGTAGATACAGGAGGATCAGAAGTTCAAGATCAGCCTAGGTTTCATGAGCCCCTGAATTTCAGGGGAAAAACAAAACAAACCACATGTCTATGCAATGAGTTGAGTCTTAATAAATTAGCAATATTACCCATTACTATGGGATGGAGTGACCAGAAAAAAACTTTTTATTTTACTAAAAATACTTTCTGTGCATGTGTGCTTGCTATGGTGTTCATGCAGAGGTCAGAGGACAACTTATAAAAGTTGGTTCTCTCCTACCATATGAATCCCAGAGACTGAACTCAGGTCATCAAGTTTGGTGCCAAGAGTCTTTATCTGCTCAATCAACCATCTTGCCAGCCCAGAAAAGATGTTTCTCAAAGGATGTATTTAAAGTGGACCTGGCAGGGCATGGTGGCACACACCCTTAATCCCAGCACTCCAGAGGCAGAGGCAGGTGAGAGTTCAAGGCCAGCCTGGTCTACAGAGTGAGTTCCAGGCTAGCTGGGACTAAAGGAAGGGAGACCCTGTCTCAAAAAAACCAAACAAACAACAAAAAAAAAACTGGACCTGAAGAGTGGGAAGCAATGCTGGGTATGGTAAGAAATATCTATGATCCAGTGTCTCAAGAGTCTCAGGCTTGAGCTGGGCTTGGTGGCACACGCCTTTAATCCTAGCACTTGGGAGGAAGAGGCAGGCGGATCTTTGTGAGTTCAAGGCCAGCCTGGTCTACAGAGTGAGTTCCAGGGCAGCTGAGGCTACAAGGAGACCCTGTCTCAAAAAGACAAAAAAAAAAAAAAAAGTCTCATGCTGGAGGACCTCAAATTTGAGACCAGCATGGATAACAGTGAAACCCTGTCTCAAGTAGTAAGAGGAAAAAATAGGTCTGATGTGAGGAGAGTGATGTGATGTGATGTGATGTGATGTGATGTGATGTAAGGAGAGAAAAAGAGGTAGAGGAGGAGAGAAATAGAACTATGATTGTATTAAAACCACATACTGGAGCATTCCTGTAATCCTATCACTTAAAGAAACAGAGGTGGAAAGATTGCAAGTTTGAGGCCAGGTGGAATACACAGCTGAATCCCTGCTAGGTAGGAAGGAGAAAAGAATGTACTGGTTCTTTTATTTTGCCTTATATATGTGCAAAGAGGCGGGGTGGGGGAATGGGCAGGAACATGGGTCTAGATTTGTTAAAAAAATAAAAATAAATTTATGTGAAAAAAATAAAATAAAATAAATATATGTGCAAAGAATTAGATAAATTTTAAAACTTGACTAGTCAAAAGTAACAATTTAATATCCTAACACATGACACCCTGAAGCAGGATGATCAAGTTCAAGGCGGCCTGCTCTACATAACGAAGATACTGCCTCAAAATAAACAAACAAACAAATAGGGAGATGGCTCAGCAGGTTAAGAATATTTGCTCCTTTTTCAGAGGACCCCAGTTTGGTTCCCATCACCAACATCCAGAGATGAGAGTTTTAACTGAATATGAACAAAAACCCTTTAGAGCTTTCAAATAATAGGACAAGCCTTTTCTGAGAGAATTTCTGGATAAATGAGAGGTTCAAATAGTTTGACAACCATTTACTAAAGAATACTAAAGAACAGAATTTTGAGGGGGTTTTTTGTTCCTAATATATGCATATGTATGAGTAGAGACCAATAAATGTTGGGTGTCTTTTTCTGTAAAGTATTCTGATTTTTTGAGACAGAATCTCTCACTGAACCCAGAGCTCATTAACAGCAGGTGAACTACTGGGATCCGGCTCTTTCCCCCTTAGTGAGTTCTAAAGAGCTATCTCCACACATGGCTTTCATATAAGCGATGGGGATCCAAACACAGGTCTTCATGCTTGCAAGGCATTTTGCCAACTAAGCCATCTCTCCCGCCCCTGTGAGATTTTGTGACTTTTAAAAAAACTATTTCTGCTAGGTGGTACATGCCTGTAATACCAAAACTTGGAAGGTAGAGGCAAGGAATTTGTAGTTCAAGACCAGGCTTGGCTACCAGAAGCCAACCAGGGCTACATGACCACCATTTCAAAAACAGAGGAGGAACAGGTATTTGTGCTCTGTAAATTATACTATATAAAGGAACAAAGTATAAATACAGCCTCCAAATTTTTCCTGTTTAACAAGAAAATGACTAGGGCAGGGGTGATTAGTATTAAGAACACTAGCTATTCTTGTAGAGGACCCAGGTTCAATTCCTAGCACCCACATGGCAGCTAACAACCGTATTTAACTACAGTTCCAGGGGGATCCAAAACCCTCTTCTGACCTCCGTGGGCACTGTACAACATGGGTGGACTTATAGCATGCAGGCAATATAATATATTCATACACATAAAATAATATTTTTTAAAATGACCCAAGAGACTGGAAATATTGCTCAACAATACTTGCTTAGCACTTACAAAACCCTAAATTTCATGCCCTGAACTACATAAAGTGGGCAGGGTGGGACATGCCTACAATCTCAGCACTTCAGAGGTGAAGTTCAAGATCATTTTCAGCTAAACAGCAAGGTCGAAGACAGCCTGGGATATAGGAGACCCTGGCAAAAAATAAACAATGTAATAAAAATGAGTTAAGGGTGGTAATAGAGGCCTATAATTTCAATTCTCTCGAGGATTAAGCTGGAATGCCAAAAGCACAAAGCCAACCTGAGTGTCAGACAAGCCTGACTATAGTGTTTCTCTTTTCTTTCATTTTTTTCCCCCCCTTGGTCTTTTTGAGGCAGGGTCTCCCTGTAGCCCCAGATGGCCTAGAACTCAGAACTCACTATGTAGACAACCAAGCAGGCCTTGAATTCAGAGAGCCCCCTGCCTCTGTCTCCCGAGTGCTGGGATTAGAGGCATGTACTACCACGCCCAGCCTTATATCCCAGTAATCCCAGCACTGGGGAGGCAGAGGTAGACCGATCTCTTGTGAGTTCAAGGCCAGCCTGGTCTACATAGCGAGCTCCAGACCAGCTGGGACTAAAGGGAGACTCTGTCTCAAAAGGAACATAAATTAAATAAATAAATAAATAAATAAATAAATAAATAAATGAATAAATAAAATGAGAACCATGCTAGCAATCCCAGCATTCAAGCAACAGAGGCAGAAAGATTCTGTGAGGCTAGTTATGAGGTACACAGTGAGATCAAGGCCAGCTTAGACTACCACAGCAAAACTCTACCCTAAAAAAAAAAAAAAGGGGGGGGGATGGGACAGGCCTTGGAGAATTGCTCAGAGCAAGCACTGGCTGCTCCTGAGAAGAACCTAGGTTGGTTCCCAGCACCCACATGGCAGCTAACAACCATCTGTAACTCTCAGTTCCAGAGGATTAGACACTCTCTTCTGACTTCAGAGGGTACTGCACACATGTGGTGGATGCTCTCTTCTGACATTCATTACCATTGCATACATATGGTACAAGCAAAGCACTCACACATAAAAACAAATGAAAAAAATTAAATCACAAATTGAACAAAAAGTACACAATTATGCCATGTCACACTGCCTTGGATTTTAGTAAAAATAGGGCTGGAGGGAAAGGTCTGCCTTGCTCGAAAACAGAATTCTAGTTTGTTTTAGATGCTATATACCTAAACCTGGTATTGAGTTCATTAATAAAGTTCATTAATAGTCATGATCTAGACAACAAGAAGGGTACAAAACATGGTCTGCTCTGTAGGAGAGCAAAACAGAAACAGGCCACTTCTTAGGAAGGTTAAAGATTCCATATCGAGAGAGCATTAACATTCAGAAATTTAAAAAAATTAAAAGCACAAAATTAACCTTGTTAAACAGAAAAACTGTAGAAATACTGAGGAGTTTTAAGAGTTATTAAGATCAGAGATGTATGGTCAAAGGCTTATTGGAGAAACTGATTTGAAACAGATAAGATAAAATGCAGAACTGAATTTTTATTTATTAATTAAAAAAATTTTTTTGGAACTAGGTAATCCCAGCACTCAGGAAGCAGAAGCAGGAGGATCTCTGTGAGTTCAAGACCAGCCTGGTCTATATAGCAAGTTCCAGGCCAGCTGGGGCTACAGGGAGACCGTCTTAAAGACAAAAATAAATAACCTGAGTGGGCATGGGTGGGGGGAGGCAGGGCAGGGCTATGGAGAAACTGACCATCATCTCAGGATGTCTCTTTCTGGCTGCTGATATCTTCGCCATGGCCAGCATCGGCAACCCAGACTGGATCAACACTGAAGAGTTAGCGGGAGCACTCATTGTGGGCCTAGTTCGACAATGTCAGACCATCTATGGATGAGACCAGACCTGCATCCCTCCCGGGCTTCCTGCAGAGTGGGTCACCACCCTGTTTTTTATCATCATGGGAATCATTTCATTGACTGTCACTTGTGGTTTGCTGGTAGCTTCCCACTGGCAAAGAGAAGCTACAAAATATGCTTGATGGATAGTGTTCACTGGAATGATCCTTTTCAGTATGGCTGCCCTAATATTTCCAATAGGATTTTATATCAGTGAAGTTGGAGGTCAACCTTATAAATTACCCAACAACACAATAGTCGGGTTGTCATATATACTTTTTGTCTTATCAATCTTTACAATAGTAGGACTTCTTTTTGCTGGCAAAGTCTGTTTACCAGGCTGAGGAATGTCTAAACTGCTCAACTCTATTTTTAATTTTTATTTTTTAGAGGGTGGGAGGAAATAGATAAGGCTTCTGAGCAGTCCTCTCATAGGAAGATGCTTAGATGAAACAGATGGATGAAACGGATGCGGAAGGCCGGTGTAGTGGTGCAGGCCTTTAATCCCAGCACTTGGGAGGCAGAGGCAGGTGGATCTCTGTAAGTTCAACGCCAGCCTGGTCTGCAGAGCAAGCTCCAGGCCAGCTGGGACTAAAGGGAGACCCTGTCTCAAAAATACAAAAAAAAAATAATAAAAAATGAGGCTGGAGAGATAAAAAGTGCTTTGATTTGTTCACTATGCACTTTGGATTTTTTTTTTATTTGGTCTTTTTTGGATTTTTAAAGAGAGCCTTTTCCATAACCAAATATAATATTGACTAAATCTCCTGAGCATATGCAGTCAGTCTGCACTATGATAGCAACCTAGTGAAGGAGAATGCTTAAGACAGAAAAGCACATGGCCCTTTGTGACTCTGTTACTCTGTAGATGTCTAATGGTTCAAGAGAAAAAAAAAGTAAGTATTTATGAATCATGGTGGACCAGAGGGACGCAAGAGAAGTTTCTGTGGGGCTGGCCTAACTGCCCAAGTTAAGTGTTCATGGATTGCCGTTGCATTACAAAAGCCAATAGATCTGGCTGGCGAGATGGCCTAGCGGTTAAGAGCGCCAACCGCTCTTACAGAGGACTTGGGTTCGATCCCCAGCACCCACATGGCGGCCGAGAACTGTCTGAAACCCAGTTCCAGGAGAACTCCAGTTCCAGGGGAATCCCGACCCCCTCTTCTGACCGCCGCGCATTGCACGACACGGGCACAAACCTGCATGCAGACAGTACGTTCATACACATAAGAAATAAATAAAATTTAAAAAAAAAAAAAAATTAAAGAAAAGCCAATAGATCAAAACTTGTTTGCTAATAAAATATATGTAAAAATTCTAAAACTCCCTAATCTCTGTGTACAAAACAAACAAAAAAACCTCAAACACTAAAGAGACATGTTTGGGGTGGGTGGGGAAATCCTCCTTATATGCATATAAAATACATAAGTAAATAAATAAATAAATAAATAAATTTTGAGTTTCATTTTATATCTCTGGCTGTCCTGGAACTGTATAAGTAGACCAGGATTGGTTTATAGATTTGAGAATACTGCTCAGTGTGAATTAATAATACTAACGTTAGTGAAAACACAAACTACTGATACAACCCAGGACCTACTGAGGTGATCCTGATATGGCAATTCTAAACAGTACTAAAAACTGGTATAGGGGCTGGAGATGGCCTAGCAGTTTAAGAGCACGATTGCCTTTGGCAGACGGGACCTGGTTCTCACCCCACAGCACCCACATGTGTGGCTGATGAACCGTCTAGAAACTCCAATTCCACGGAGAAGCTCCAGTTTTCCAGAGAAATAATCCGAGACCCTCATCTGACCGTCCGCAGCATTGCATGACACGGGTGCACCAGAACCTACATGCAGACAGTACATTCAATTCACACATAAAAAATAATAAAATTTTAAAAACAAAACAAAAAAAGAGATTGGGGCTGGAAGAGATGGCTTGGCTTCTTAGGGTTAAGAGCCGACTGCTGTTCTTAGGAGGGGACCCAGGTTCGATCCCCATCCACCCACATGGCGTCTTGAGAGAACCGGCAGTAAACTCCAATCCAGAGAACTACCAGTTCCAGGGGAATCTGACACCCCTCTTCTGACCCGCCGGCATTGCACGACACAAGGGTGTACACGTGAACCAGTACATGCAGACAGTACTTCATTCACATACCAAAAAAATAAATAATAAAAAAACAAAAAAAAGAGATATATATTCCACCCCACCCCCCCCTGTGAGTCACAAGGCCAGCTTGGTTCTACGTAGTGGTCCCAGGCCAAGCTGGGGCTTAAAGGTAGAGGCCCTGTCTTGAAAAAGGAGAAAGAAAAGGGACAGGGAAGAAGGGGGAGGAGGAGAAGAAGGGGAAGAAGGGGAAGAAAGGGGAAGAAGGGAAAAGAGGGGAAGAAGGGAAGAAGGGAACAGCGAGGGGGAGAGAAGAAGGGAAGTGAAGAAGAAGGGGAAGGAAAGAGAAGGGAGAAGGGAAGGGAAGAAAGGAAAACTAAATCAGTAACTACTAACTGAGATCAGTTACATAAAGAGATGATCGGAACTAAGTACATGACCAGCGAGTATGGTGGCCATGCGAACCCGAGCACTCAGGAGGCAGAGACAGTTGGATCTCTGTGAGTTCAAGACCAGCCTGGTCTAGAGAGTGAGTCCCAGGACAGCTGGGGGCTACAGGGAGACCCTATCATCAAAAATTACCAAAAAAAGATAGATATAAAGATTTTACTGACATATATATCAAAGCCAGAAACAAATTAATACAAGTTAGTATGTTAGTAATCACTGGAGTTATATACAGAAGTTTATCATAAACACTATTGTAAGGGTTTTTTTTAATTTTAATTTTTGCATGTGTATGAATGTACTATCTGCATGTAGGTTTGTGCAGTGTGTTGCAATGTTTGTGCAATGCCGCAGAGCTCAGATTCCGCAGAAGAGTGGTGTCAGATTTCCCCTGGAACTGGTTCTCCTGGAATTAGAGTTACAGACGGTTCTCAGCTGCCATGTGGGTGCTGGGAGATTGAACCCAGGTCCTCTTGCAAGAGCAGTCGGTGCGCCTTAACTGCTAGGCTATCTCTCCAGCCTCACAAAGGGTTGTTTTAAACCAGTAAAATATATACAAAAACCTTTCCACAATATGTCAAAAACTAATAAACTGCTGTTTGTTACAACACATTCTTGTAAATAAAAAGAATGCATCAACAGTTTATTGTATAATGAGACTTACTGGGGAATGAACTTTGTCCAAAAGACCTTTTTTTTTTTTTTTGGACGGGTCTTCCCTATAGCCTCAGCTGTCCTGGAACTCACTCTGTAGACCAGACTGGCCTTGAACTGAGATCCGCCTGCCTCTGCCTACGAGTGCTAGGTATGTGTGCACCACCACACCCAGATGAAAGAAGGTTCTTGGCCATCCAAGTGGTGGCTGGGATATTGAACCGGGACCTTTGCAAGCATCAGGGCAACTCTTTTTTTTGTTTTGTCTTTTCGAGACAGGGTCTTCCCTGTACCCCCCAGCTGTACTGGAATACTCTGTGACCAGCCTGGCTTAACTCACAAAGATCCGCTGTCGCCTCCTAACCAAGTGTAGAGATTGAAAAGGCGTGCATGCCCACCAAAGCGGCTGGGCTGTTCTTGTTTTGTTTTGTTTGTTTTATGCCTTTTCCGGCAAGTCGGCACCTTAACTGCTGCAGCCATCTCTCCAACCCTCTAGCCCCACTATTTACCTTTTATCAACCATCTGATCCTAGAAATTTCATTTACCCTGTCAGAACTTCCTTTCTCAAGTACTTCCAGTAACTATACTGATCAAATACAATTAAAAAAAAAAAAAAAAGGTTAGGAGGCAGAGGCAGGTAGATCTCTGTGAGTCCAAGGCTAGTCTGGTCTACATAGTGTTCCAGGACAGCTGGTGCTGCAGGGACACTGTGTCTCAAAAAGACCTCCCCCCAAAAAGTTAATTTTATAAGACTTGGCATATATAAGGGCCAGAGTATATGGCTAAGCAGTTAAGATCACTGGCTGCTTTGAAGAGGACCTATGTTTGGTTCACAACATCCAACAGCAGCTAAGAATTGTCCACACACTCTAGTTCCACAGGATCTGATGCCCTCCTCTGGCCTCCATGTGTGCTGCACGCCAGTGTTATATAAGTGGCACTTACATGCAAGCAAAACAATCATACATATAAAATAAAAATAAATCCCCCAAAAAAGGAATTAGGATGTATGGCGGAGGTTTCCAGGAAAAGTAAAGATGATTTATATTGGTATAAAGAATAACAGGAGCCGGGCATGGTGGCCCCCACCTTTAATCCTAGCACTTGGGAGGCAGAGGCAGGTGGATCTTTGTGAGTTCAAGGCCAGCCTGGACTACAGAGCAAGTTCCAGGACAGCTGGGGCTACAGGGAGACCCTGTCTTGAAAAGACCAAAATAAATAAATAAAAATAAATAGCAGGAAATAGTCTGAGAAAATTGTCATAGGAGAATAAACTATATACTATTTGGAAGACAAAGACAACATAACTAGAACCAGATGATACCTAGAAGAGGATTGGAGAAAATGCTAATTTGTTCTCTTACTATACTGTTAAAAGATTCTGAAAATTAGTAAAATGCAAAATTTACTCAGTGGAAAAAGAATGTATAACTACTTAGAAATATGATATGGGCCTGGCATGGTAGCACACACCTATAATCCCAGCACTCAGTAGGCAGAGGCAGATGGATCTCCGGGAGGCCAGCCTGGTCTACATATACTGAGTTCCAGGACAGCCAGAGCTACAGGGAGACCCTGTCTCAAAAATACATTAAAAAAAAAAAAAAAGATGTGTTTTTACAAGCACTAATACAACAGGATGGATTGAGAAGAAAAAAAAAATTACACAGAAAGGAACAGGAACCCTAAATCAGAATTTTTTATTTAAAAAAAAAAAAAAAAAAAAAAAAAAAAAAAAAAAAAAAAAAAAAAAAAAAAAAAAAAAAAACCAGGATGGTGGTGCATGCCTTTTAATCCCGACTGGGGGTGTGGGGAGGGGTTTACAAGAACCAGATGGCAACCTGGAGGGCAAGAATCAAAAAGAAATTAAAGAAAAACTTTAAAGTTTTTTTTTTTCCCCTTTTGTTAAAGCCAATGTGTTTAATTGAAAGCTCGGTGCATTTCATACAATAAAAGTTTTCTACAAATATAAAATCAAGACAGAGGTCATCAAAATGATTTGCTAAAGCATCAATCAACAGTACAGCAAAGATTAAATCAGTGTTTACTTTTAAAATGGCCCAATATTCATTGGAAAATAAAATAACACAATTTTTAACTTTGAAGTGTGGAAGAGGAAACGTCAGTAATATGCCGATGTAGTGGCACAAAGCCTTTAATCCCAGCAAGGCAGGTAGAGTTGTGTGAATTCAAGAGCAAGCTGGTCCTATATGGTGATCTAGAACAAGCCTGAAGCTTCCGGGAACCCCTGTCCAAAAAAACAAGAAAGACAAACAACAAATAAATATCACTTTTTAAAAATTTTTTCAATTTTATTTATTTTGTATGTGTTAAATGTACTGTCTGCATGTAGGATTTGTGCAACCATGTCTGCCAATGCCGCGGAGGTCAGAAGAGGGTGTTCGGATTCCCTGGAGACTGGAGTTCTGGAATGGGAGTTACAGACGTGTTCTTAGCCACCATATGTGCTGGATTTTTTTGAACCGGGTCCTCTGTAAGAGCGGTCGTGCTCTCTTAACCGCTAGGCCATCTCCCAGCCCATCACTTAAAGTGAGGAAAGGCAAAGTCAGTAAACTTTTCAAGGCCCTAACATCAAAATGATGATGTCCTTAAGAGAACTGTGTAAATAGACCTTGTTTGTGAAGGCATGTGTCGTATTTGGACAATTTCACTCTGATGTGACAGCAAGAAATCTAAGAAGCTATAATACACTACAGATATGTCTACACTCACTACAGGTTTTCATTACTGAAATTTTCCAAATTTCTACTTCCAAACAGCAAAGTGTACACAACTATCCTTGGAGTTTCAGCTCAGCTCAAACTTGTCTCTAGAAATTATTTAAGGATGTAGTCCCTGCTCTCCCTAGGTCAGCCAATTTGTTCACAATTTATGAATGGAGATACTGAGAAGCATTTCAAAGGCACCATGGTCCCTACAAGATCATAAAATAATGGGGAAGATCTGTGTTTTAGAAAATAGCACTGACAGTGGTGCACGCCTTTAATCTAAGCACTTGCAAGACAGAGGCAGGTGGATCTTGTAGTTCAAGGCCAGCCTAGACTACAGAGTGAGTTCCAGGACAGCTGGACCTACAGGGAGACCCTGTCTCAAAAAGACCAAAAAAAAAAAAAAAAAAAAAAAAAAAAAAAAGCACCCTGACATTTGGGGGGGGGGGTGGTACACACCTTCAATCCCAGCACTTGGGAGGTGGAGGCAGGCAGATCTCTGTGAAGTAGAGGCCGGCCTGGTCTACATAAAATGTTTCAGGACAGCTAGGGCTACAGGGAGACCCTCTCTCAAAAACAAAACAAAAGCAAAACAGGCCAGGTATGGTAGCACATGCCTTTGATCCTAGAGACAGAGACAGGCAGATCTCTGTGAATTCAAGGCCAGCCTGGTCTACACAGTGAGTTCCAGACCAGCTGGGGCTACAGGGAGACCCCGTGTCAAAGACCAAAAACAGCAACAGCAAAAAACAAAAACAACAACAATAACAATAAACAAAAAAACCAAGGGCGGGGACATGGCTATGCGTTACCTTTCAGTTCAGTACCACATGAGCTAACATCATTGTAACTTCAGTTCCTGGGGAATTCAAAGCCCTCTTCTGAACTCTGTGGGCCCTTCATGACACAGGTGCACTTATATGCAAAACATATAAAATAAATAAAACAAAGAAAAAATTAGGCTAGGAGTGGTGGCACATGCTTTTAATATCAGCACTTGGTAAGCAGAGGCAGGAGGATGGATCTCTGCGAGTTAAAGGGCAGCCTGGGCTACAGGGAGACCCTGTCTCAAAAAGAACAAAAATAAGTAAAACTTTTCACTTATGCTACTACTGTTTAATAATCTTTGGGGGCTGGGAGATGGCTCGGGGGATTAGAAGCACTAGGTACTCCTGCAGAGAACCTGGGTTTGGGTCTCAGCACCCATACTGAAGCAAAGAACTGTCTAACTCCAGTTCTAGGTCATCTGTCCTCCAGGAGTGTTGCCCATATACAGATGAAAGCAAAGCACTCGCACACATAAAATTAAAATAAACCCATTAAACCCGAGCACTCAGGAGGCAGAGGCAAGTGGATCTCTCTGAGTTCCAGGTTTGGGTTGACAGGAAGATCCTATGTCACAAAAAAAAAAAAAAAAAAAAAGGCTGAGTTGAACACGTCTTTAATCCTGGCACTCAGAAGGAAGAGGCAGATGACCTCTGTCAAGGATAGCTTAGACACTGGACATAAACAATTCCAGGTCAGCCAAGGTTAAGCAGTGAAACTGGAGACAGGAGCAGTAAATCTGAGCTTAAAGCCTGCCTGCTCAATGCTATGAGTTATAGGACAACCAGGGTTATATAGTTCTAGGCCAGTCAGAGATACACAATGAGATTCTGTCTCAAGAAAACCAAAGCAAAACAAAAAACCCACAAAGTTTTTGTTAACTATGATCCCATAGCTGCCTCTTCTCTTGGCCCCCTCCCCTCATGGCCAGAACTTCAATACTCTAAATTACCTTATACTACTTGTCTGTATAATATTTACCACTATCTAAAATTACATTACTTTAATTTTTAAAAACATTTTAAATTACTTATTTGTGCTGTATTTCCATGTGTGGAGGTCAGAGGATGAGAACTTACAGAAGTCATCCTTCTTTAGCATGTGGGTCCCAGGGATCAGGCTTGGTGGCCAACTGCCTTTACCCTATGAGCCATCTAACTGGTACATATTTTTTCTGAGGCTGGACGGTGTGTCTTCTGCATTGGAATGC
The DNA here is from genome assembly GCA_009823505.1 of Rhizomys pruinosus. NCBI lineage: Eukaryota > Metazoa > Chordata > Mammalia > Rodentia > Spalacidae > Rhizomys > Rhizomys pruinosus. The sequence goes on along the minus strand of VZQC01013164.1, from coordinate 254,672 downwards.
TAAGTTCTCACTAAAGCACCACCGGGCATAGCATATGACATATAATAGGTACAATGTTTAAGTAAATAAACACTTCTCTTAGCAATTGGCGTTACTCACAAAGATGAAAATAAACAAATGAATTGAAATCCTCCCCTTCTCTTTTCTTTTTTTATTTTTGGAATTGGAAAGTGAACCTAGGGTCTCATGGATGACAGATAAACATTCTGCCACTGATTCATATCCCTAGCCACTTTCTTGGGCTCACAAGATGGCTCGGCAGTTGAGAATACTGACTATTCTTCCAGAGGACCCAGGTTCTCTTCCCAGCACCCATATGTCGGCTAACAACCACCCATAACATCAATTCCAGGGAATCTGATGCCTTCTTCTGACCTCTGTGGGCACTGTACCACACGGGTACAATTATACACATATAAACAATACACTTCTACACACTATATATATATATGTATATATATATATAGATATATAGATAGATAGATAGATAGATAGATAGATATAGATATCACTTATTGAATTAACTTTTACATTAAAAAAACTGGAGAAGGGAGTGAGAGGGTCTTACTATGTAGCCCTGGCTGGCCTCAAACTCACAGAGCTCTACCTGCTTCTGCCTCGTTAATGCTGGGATTAAAGGCGTGCACCACCAAGGACAGGCTCAAAGCACCCAACTCTTTAAATTTTTTTAAATTAAAAAAAATTTTTTTTTAATTTTATTTATTTCCGTATGTGTATGAATGTATTGTCTGCATGCAAGTCTGTGCACCCGTGACGTGCAACGTCATGGAGGTCAGAAGAGGGTGTCGGACTCCCCTGGAACTGGAGTTCTCCTGGAATTTAAAAAAAACAACAAAAAACAAAACAACAACAACAACCCAACTTTTTTTTTTTCTTTTTATCTTTTTGAGACAATTTTTTTTTTTCTTTTATCCTTTTTGAGACCGTGGTCTCCCTTTATTCACAGCTGGCCTGGAGCTTCATATATACACTCGTGGTCTTGAATCACAGAGATTCCACCTGCCTCTGATCCCAAAGTGACATACATGCGCCTGTGGAGCACCAAACGGTTCTCCCAGTATCAAGACAGTTGAGGCAGGAGAATCACAAGATCAAGGCTTACCTGGGTTATAGTAACTTCAAGTTGCATATCATCTTGATATGTAACTTAGTCATATCAAAAAAAAGTAAAATAAAAAGGAATAACAGCAATGGTTTCTTTCCACGAACCTAAGCCCGAAAACTGAAGAGTAGGAAAAATATGAGTTTATCTGTTTTCAAAGCTCCTAGACTGGGTTTTAAAAGTTTTTAGGGGGCTGGAGAGTGGCCTAGTGGTTAAGAGTGCGATGGCTCTTGCAGAGACCCAGGTTCAATCCCCACCACCCACCCGAAACACGGCGGGATGAGAGAAAACCGTCTTTTTCTTTAACTCACAGTTCCAGGGGAATCTGACGCCTCCTTCTGACCTCCGCAGGCATTGCACGACATGGTTGCCCAAACCCTCCATCCAGACCAGTACATTCATACAAAACAACTCAATAAAATATACAAAATAATACATAAATTCTAAAAAGCTTTTAATAGTAAAATCTGAATTATCCACTGGGAAAAAACTTTTTTTTTTTTTAATGTGCTTTTTTTTTTTTTTTTTTTTTTTTTTTTTTTTTGTTTTTTTCTGTTCTTTTTGCAGACAGGGTCTACCTGTTTAAGACTCTGATATTATGGAGCTCACCATGTCGACCAGACTGGCCTTGATCTGACAGATTCCACAGCCTCTGACTCCACAGAGTGCTAGGATTAAAGCATGTGCTACCAAACACCAAAATACAAATGAATTTTATTGTTCAGGACTATTAAATATGGGTATTTGGGAGCTAGAGAGATGATCTAGTGGTTAAAAGAGCCGACTGCTTTGGGCTGGAAGATGGCCTAGCGGTTAAGGAGCGCTGGACTTTGCTCTTGCAGAGGACCAGGATTCAACCCCCAGCACCCCCCACATGGTGGCTAAGAACCGTCTGTACTCCAATTCCAGGGGCAATCCCAGACCCTCCTCTGACCTCTGCGCATTGCACGACCAACGGGTGCACCAAACTACATGCAACGTACATTCATCCACATAGAAAATAAAAATAAAAAATAAAATAATAATAAAAAAAGAGGCGCATACTGCTCTTGTAAGAGAATCCTAGTTCAGTTCCAGCACCCAGTGGCTCTCCACTGTCTTACCTTCACGCTCTAGGGGATCTGGCACCCTCTTTCTGGATTGTATGGGTACCTTCACTCATATGCAAATACCCACAGATAGACATGATACAAAATCATAAATATTCAGGATGGTAGAGGTAAATGATCTCATTTAAGTTCAAAGCCACCCTGGTTTACATATTGGAGTTCAGGGAAAGCTGGAGCTACAGAGGAAGAGACCCCCTTGCCTCAAAACAAAACAAAAAAAAGAACCAAGAATCCATCAATTAAACATACATTCATGTTTGATTCGTATATTCTTTCAACTGTCCGTTTTGCGGGTTACTATCTTGAATTACATAAGTGTCTTTTTCAAGGCTTTTTTTTGTTATTTTGTTTCTATAATCATCTGCAGAATACTCTAGGATTTTCAACATTTAACTTTAATTAGAAAAGTGATTTGGCTTGTTAAATTTATTTTTAATATTTTTATTCCATGCATATATCACATACATGTGGAAGGCAGAAGACAGCATTGTGTGCTTTGTTGGGAAATCTTTTTTTTAAGCTGATTTTTTAAGACTTAAATATTAATAATTAAATATTTAAACTATTTTTACCTTTGTACTACAATCCTTCATTAATTATAGTAAAGCTGGGCGAGATCACTAAACAGAACTATTCGGCCTGCCCTTAACTTACACCTAACTTATTTTGGGCTGAGGATGGGCTCAGTGGTTAAAAGCATTGTAATGCTCTTTGCCACTATGGACAAGGTCAAGTCCAGCACCCACACCAAAACAGTTCACAACAGCCTAAGCTCTAGGGGGATTTGACCCATTCTCAGGCCTCTGGGGGTTACATGCAGTGTCCCTCCTCCCACAATTAGTGGTTTGAATGAAAATGATGAAAATGTCCTCCTAGGCCCCAGAGGCTCAAAAGTATTTGGAATTTGACACCAGCTTGTGGTGGCATTCTTCCAGAGGTCCCTGTGTTTGTGTGTGTGTTTGTGGTGTTTTGTGTGTGTGGTGTGTGTATAAGTGTCGCTGTCTGCATAGTAGTTGTGCACCCGGTCATGCAATGCCGCAGAGGTCCGAAGAGAGGGCATGGAATCCCTGGCAAACTGGACGGAGTTACGTTTAAAGATGGTTCTTAGCGCCATGTGGGACGCTGGGAATCGAAACTGGGCCTCTGCAAGAGCAGTCACGTGCTCTAACACTGAGCCTTTTCTCCAGCCCGATTCCAGAGGTTTTAAGAGGTGTGCCCTTGCTTGGTGTGGTCTTTGAGAGTTCCTAAACCTTTGAGAGCCAGTCCACTGACTCCCCAAAATTGTCCTCTGACTTCTAATGGATACACTTATGCACCCCCCCGCCACTAAGTAAATAAATAAATATAATTAAATTTTTTTTTTTTGAGATTTTTTTGGAGACCAGGGGTATCCCTTTAGCCCTAGCGGTCCTGGAATTCGCTCGTAGACCAGGCTGGCCTTTGAATTCACAAAAGATCCGCCTGCCTCTGGCCTCCCGGAGTGCTAGGATTAAATGTGTGCGCCACCCATGCCCGCATTTTCTTTTTTTTTGGTTTTGTTTTTGATTTTTTTTTTGTTTTTGAGACAGGATTTGCTGACCTGGAATTCACTCTGTAGACCAGGCTGGCCTTGAATCACAAAGATCTGCCTGCCCCTCTGCCTTCCGAGTTGCTAGGATTAAATGCATGCAAAAAAAAAAAAAAATAATAAATTGTTTTAAAAAAGAATAATGCCGGGCATTGTTGGAGCACCCCTTTAATTTATAGCGCTCTGGAGGCAGCGGCAGGCTGATCTTTGTGAGTTCAAGGCCAGCCTGTCTACAGAGCGACAGTTCTAGACAGGCTGGGTCTAGGGATACCCGTCCTTAAAAAAACCAAAACAAAAAACAGGGGCTGAGAGATTGTTTCTAGCGGTTTTAGTTTTTTTTTTAAGAGCGCTGGATCACTTTACAGGAGGACCCGTGCTTCGTCCCCACAGCACCCACCATGGCGGCTGACGAGCTTGAGAACCGTTCTAACTCTAAAACTCCAATTTAAGGGACACTCCAGTTCAGGGGAATCCGACACCCTCTTTCTGCCCCCGCGGCACTGCACGACAACGGGTGCACCAACAACCTACATGCATATAGTACATTCAATAAATAAACAAACAAACCAACAAAACAACAAAAAACAACTAAATAAAATGCTGGGCATGGTGATTCATACCTTTAATCTCAGTTAGATCTTATGCGTTTCCAGGCCAGCTGGGGCTACAGGGAGCCCTGTCTCAAAAAGAACACCTTCAACCCATAACAAGACTAAGTAGCAAGGATCAATACTCTGCTTAGTGTTTCCCTTTTTTTTTGTTTTTTTTTTTTTTTAAGAAGCCATGGTGTATGTATACACACTGCTTATATTCCCAGTACATGAGGGGAAAGTAGGAGGATAGTAGTCATGCGTCCACCCCTTGGCTCTCAAGTTCAAACAAACAAGCTAATGCTACATAAATAAGGCCTTGCCTCAAAAACATAATAATAAACAGAGCTTTTTTTTTAAAAAAAAATTTCTATATTTGGTAGGGGTACTCTTATTTTTCTATGTCTATCTTAGATAAAATTTTTCCCATTAAATTTAAAATAATTTCTGGGGGGTGGAGCGGATTGCCCCTAGCGGTTGTTTTTTAAGAGAGCCGACCGCTCTTTACAGAGGACCGGGTTCGATTTCCCCCGCACCCACATGGCGGGCCAAAAAACCGTCTGAAACACTCCAATTTCCAGGATAAACTCCAGTTCCCGGGGAATCCGGAGACCCTCTTCTGACCCATGCGGCATTGCACACACGGGTGCACAGGACCTGCATGCCAAGACAGTACATTGATAACATACCGAAATAAATTAAAAAAAAAAAAAAATTTGGTTTGAAATTTTTTTTTTGAAAAAAGTATAATCCTCAGAGACGAACACGATGTCATATTCTTGTAATCCCTGTGGTAGGGAGATGTGAAAAAAAAATGAGGCTTCCTGAGCTCATTGGCCAGCCAGTTGAGTCTAACCAGCCAGCTCTCTCAAAATGAAGTGGGTGGATGCATTTCTTCTTTTTTTTTTTTTTATATTTTTTAATTTTTATTTTTTCTTATTTTGTCTGTGTATGATGTACTGTCTGGCATGTAGGTTTGTGCACCCGTGTCGCTGCAATGGCCGTGGAGGTCAAAAGAGGGTCTATGATTCCCTTGAACTGGAGTTCTCATGGAACTGGCGTGTTACAGACTGTTCTTAGCCCGCCATGTGGGTGCTGTGGATCGAACCCGGGTCCTCTGCAAGCGCCGTCAGTGCTCTTAAACGCTAGGCTAACTCTCCAGGACGTGATGACATTCTCAAACAAGACACCCAATGTGTCTTCTGCCTTCCACAATGTGCCCAGACAGACCAACACACCCCACCCACACACACACACACACACCCAACTTTTTTTTTTTTTTTTTATTTATTTTTGGTATATGCCTTTAATCCAGCACCCGGGAGGCAGAGTAGGGCGGATCTCTGAAGTTCAAGTGGCCCTGGTCTACATAGCAAGTTCTAGGCCTGCTTGTACACGGGGAGCCCCTGTCTGAAAAAAAAGACCAAAAAATAATATAAACATAAAAACTCACTTGAAATCGTCTAATTCCATATCAACTTAAATATAAAAACTTCAAACTGTTCTATAGATAATTATAGCTTTATTATAGATTACAAATGCCAAATGCTTTAGTAAAGTAGAAAACATCTTAAAGTCATGCTCAGTGGCACATGCCTCTATTAATCCCTACAGAAATTTTAAAAAAAGAAAATATTTCAGAAACTCCATTTTTTAAATTAGTTTTTATGTGCACAAAACATTAGGGGCTGGAGAGATGGCCTTTGGTTAAGCGCCACTGACCGCTCTTTACCGCGGACCTGGTTTCGATCCCCGCACCCACATGGCGCCGAAAAAAAAAAAACCCCGTCTGAACCTCCAGTTCCAGGAGAAAACTCCACCCAGTTCCAGGGCATCCAACCCCCCTCTTCTGACCTCGAGGCCTTGCATGACACGGTGCTGCATAATAAAACTGCATGTAGACAGTACATTCCACACATACAGGAAATAAATAATAAAAATAAAAAAAATTTAAAAAAAATTAAAAAAAATAGTTTATTTGCCTGTTAATATTCATCACGGAGTAACTCATTTACGTGCTCTAAAACTACTCAAGAAAGTAGATTTCTTATTTTTGGTGTTTTATTATACTTTCAAATTTTTTTCAGGCTCTTTTGAGACCAGGTCTCAATATATATAGCCCAAATTGGCCTTGAACCTCCCCATCTTCTAGCTTCACCTCCAAGCCTTGGGATCTTTATCACATGGGGGTCACCACACCAGGTTTAGGTGTTACAGTTTCAACTGTTCCCTACTAGAAAATGACAAAGATGCCAGGTGTCTTGATACTTTTATGTGGGATATGTCCTTATTTTAACTACAAGGGAAAAAAAAAAAAAACAAGTGTTTTTGGGTTTTTGCCTCAATAATTCCCACACTCGGGAGATGAGCGGCTAAAAAGACTGAGTTCAAGGCACTAGTTTGAATGTCAGCTTGAAATGTTTGAACCAGACCCGCTCAAAACACAAACCAAATCATTCAACCACTACCACCACCACACCAAAAAAAAAATTGCGGGCGTTGGTGGTGCACGCCTTTAATCTAGCACTTGGGAGGCAGAGGGCAGGGAGTGATTCTTTGTGAGTTCAAATCCAACCTCATCTACGTAGCAAGCTCCAGACCATTTGGGGCTACAGGAAGACCCGTCTCAAAAAGACCCAAAAAAAAAAACAAGGTACAGGGCTTGGGCTTTGGTACCTCCATTAATGATAAAAGTATTATTGCTTACATGTGCAAAGCGTGTTTTTCAATCTCTCGCACCCAGAATTAAAAGAAACAACAAGAAGGAAACCAACCACAACCCCCCACACAAACCAAAACAAAAAAAAACCCAAACCTACTCTGAAGAAGAAAAATTAAGAAAAATATATATAAGCAACTACTTCTGCAAGGGACTCCATTATTATATTAAATCACCAATCAGAATAACTACCAATATAAAGGATGCGCCTTTTCTTTTTTTTTTTTGGTCTTTTAGAGAAGGGTCTCCCCGTAGCCCAGCTATCCTGGAACTCCCTCTTGTAGACCAGGCTGGCCTTGGAAACTCACAGAGATCCGGCCGCTGCCTCCCACGTGCTAGATTAAAGGCGTGTGCCACCAACGCCCGGTCTGCGAATCTTTTCTAAATCAGTTGTTAAAAGAAACACCATTGCCAAATATTTGCCAAAAAAATTAAGACTTTACCAAGAACTTCATTTTTATAGCACACTAGTAATCAAACAATAAATTGAATAATCACGTACGGTTCCAGAAAGGACATCATGAGGGCAACAGTTGAGAAGATGACTCTTGCATACTCTGTCATCACTGAATTTGATTCGTTGACGAGTAGTGTCTCCTGTAATATAGAAAAGTTAATAATACTCAAGGTTAGACAACTAACAAGTGTTTATTTTTTGAAAGCCCTAGTTATCACTAACTTTTTATGTGTGGCTATATAGAAACACACACACTTATAAATCAGCCCAAGAGGGATTAGTTTTTTAATATAACATCCTATAGAAAAACTATTTTAGACAACATGCAGTTGCAGTATGTGTACTGCAAACATAATTCAAATGGTCAAAGTGGAAAAGCAATGCATTCTGTTAAATAAAAGTACTTTAGAAAAGCATAGGATTTTAGAGCAGGAATGGACCTTATAGATTATCAAGTCCAACTCCTTCATATTGCCGATGTAGAAAAAAAACTGAGGCTCCCCCACCCCCAAGGGTTACAGGCATGCACGGCCACACCTAAGCGTTTCTACTGGTATACAAGGTCCCTTTTTGACAGTAAGCATTGATTTATTTTTGTAATTTACATTAATTGAAAAACATAAAAAGTAATCTTGCAAACATTGCATACACACTGCGAATCCCCACTGAACCCCAGACGCCATTTCTTCCACTATTTTGTTCCAGCTGAAGTGTCTCCCTTTTGCTGCTGGGAGGAGTTAGAGGGTAGAATAACTCGTTTAAGAGCGTACAAACCTGGAAGAAGGACTTACACACCAGTCAAACAAAGGCACATCCCCTAAATGAAATGTTAACTTTAATGCCTCCAAAGGTTCCATACCTCCAAGTTTTATGTGGTCTGTGCTATACTGCCAAACCAGGTACATTAAAATTCACTCTGTGCTCTTGTAAAATAACAAACCTACTAAGCAAGAAGCATCAAACCTGCTTATCAAATATGACTATTTACTCAAAAGTTTAAAGGTTCTAAGGAAAGGAAAGGTGACTAGCCAGAGAAGAAGAAGGAAGAAAGAAACAATACAGCGTTAAGTTAACCCTTTTGTTGTTTTTAGATCTTTGAGAAGAAATTGAAATAAAGAACCAATCATAGGATTATGTTTCCTCACAAAGAGAAGCCCGTACAAAGTGGTTTTAGCCTTCTTTAAAATTAAATTGATTATCACTGATAAAATGAAAAAACCTACTGGTGAATCACTGAAGCAAAAACTGTTGAAGCAAACCAAAAAAGAGTGTAAACACCCCTGTAGTTCACATGATGCCTAGAACACTCTGAAAAGTTTCAACTAAGTAGTGATTCTTCAATCAATTTCTGTATTTTCACATGTGAATAATGAAAAAAAAAGGCTAAACTTTACCCCCTTTTAAGTGGTCTTATATTGAAGAGGTTAACTTAAATTTAAATACTGTGGGGTAAGATTTTGTTCAAATTGTTTAACTTTGGTAGGAATTTTAAAGCAAATTTGTGATTTCGTAAACCATGGGGTCTATAACACATTTTTAACGAAACAAGTAACATAAACTAAAACCATAGCTTCAAAGGTGGGGGAGCAGTTCAACATTAGGTTTTTTCTGAGGCTAGTCTTAGTAGGTATTGACACAATTTGGAATAATCCATTTAATGTTCAAGCCTGCTACTATAATATAGGTTACTTTGATGGTCCTTTTTTCCTTTTAAACACAACTGCTTTTGTTCCACATTCATTAACACATCTGAAAAGTTAGTGATAACTCACGGCTCGGCGAATGCGGGGCCTTTCTGAAACTCCCTTGCAGATTGAAGTAGGCAGGCATAGATACATTGAACCTTTACAAATAAAACAAGGGGCCAGATTGTTCAGTTTGTATAGAATAGACTCTGCCAGCAATTTCAATACAGCACCTAGAAGTACATGTTGACTGTAAAGATTCTTTATATGAAAACAAAAGTGAACAAAATCCGATTGTTTTGTTGTTGTTTAATTAATTAACTAATTAAACTATAACCCCAGAAACGAATGAGTGAAAAATAAAGTCACGACTGGAGTTCTACAAGTTGGCTCTTACGGCCGGGGGTGGGAGTTTTTTTAAAAAAGGAAATTTTTTTTCTTCTGGTATTTTGAGGTCAGAGGTTCTCCCTTTAGTCCTGGCTAGCCTGCTATGAGACCCAGGGTGGCCTTGATCTTACAGATATTGCCTGTCTCTGCCTCCCTGAGTGCTGGGATTAAAGGCAGTGCACCACGCCCAGCAGGAAATGTTTTCTTTAAAAGTATGTTGCAATTAAGGCTGGTGAGTGCCTCAAGCTCATGTAAGACTCAAAAAACTACTGCAACTGCTCATTATATAGATGTTTGTTTTTATTTTTATGTTTACAAACTACAACCACTCGAGGGGTTTTGATCCTTAAAAGATAAACTGTTTTAAAACTGGTACAAACTTTAAAAGTGATCAGGGTTTTTTGAGTGGTGCCTTACAAATCTAGCAATCACCCTGCAACAACTATCTAGCTTGGTGGTAATACAACAGCAGAGGCAGTGCAGTCCATTGTAAAACCTATGGCTCATAGGTATGACCCAGGCCTTAGAATAGAATGAAAACTTAATAGAAGCTTTACTAAACATTTCATCTAACAGGGTGCCCATTGTGCCTATGAGACTACAATTAACTTAATAGCAAGGTATATGTGCCCTGAAGGCACTATCAGTTTAAATATGAACAATTACAAATAGGAATATAGTAATAGTAGCTCTCAGTGAGTTTAAAAAAAAAACGAAGAGGGGGGACAAAAAAAGGAACCAGTCTCTATAAATGCCAAAAAATGTAAGAAAACAAGAAGAACCAAACAAAAAAATCACCTCCACTGCAACAACAGTTTTGAAAAACTAGCAATAATAATAATCGAACACAGTTATCAAATATTAGCCATTACAGAAATCTTTAAAATAATAAAAACTCATTCAAAAGGATTTTAAAAATACTCAAAGGGACTGCAAGTGAGGGAATCTGTTTTGTACAGGTATTTCTGTTTCTTGTTTTGTTTTTATTTTTGAGGCCAGGATCTCCTGTGCCCCAGCTGGCCCCTTGAAAACTGAATCACAAGGCGTCGCCTGCCCTCTGCCTCCGGAGTGCTGGGGTTTTTTTAAAGGTGTGCACTATCACACCCTGCCAGGTATTTTTAAAGTTCCATTTAAAGGACTTTGTGGTTAACTTTTAAAAACAATTTTGCTACATAATCATGCAGCATTTGAAAAAATCTGGGCTTATGTCATATAAGTATAATTTGACAATTTTAAAACAAACAAAATGTGTTAATTGGGTTTCTGTCATAAATTCTGGCCCCAAACCATGGTTCAAACTATAAACTAGGTAAAATAAAGCACCCATTTAAATATAGGAAAAAGAGATTACAGAATAAATAGGAATAAAATTTGCTTATAATACAAGACTTTATCTGAGTTTTCTGGTCACTGAACCAGTCAAAAATAAATTTTGAGTCAATTACTCTAATAAATTCCCTCATTAAAAAAAAGCTAATAATAAATTATGCAGGAAATTATACTGCCACACTGACACTAAATCCTAATAACAGAATTAAACCCATTAGTCACTTTATCCTCTGACAAGTAGAGTTACACAGAGCTTAACAAGTGCTCTGCTCCCAAGGAGCTCACAAGTTTGCTAGAGAAATAGGACATATAAATAACAATTATACAAGATAGCATGATCTAAGTGCCAAAGGGGATGTTTTGAACAGACTAGCACAACCACCAAAGGACGGCAGATACTGGGAAAGGCTTCCTGTAGCAAGTAGAAAGAAGAGTAGGTAGAAGCCAAAGTTTTTGACATACAGACAGGCCTTGAGAAGGAAAGAGGAAAAAAAAAGCATCCACACAGAGATTCTTTTTTACCAGTTTACAAAAAAAAGCATGAAGATTGGTAACGGTTAAGTAAAAATTCATATTCAGCTTGGGCTAAACGGATACGTATACCTAACATATACAAATATACCTTATATATATATTATATCGAATTATCAAAGCTGAAATCCAGCATCACAAATTTTCAAGTATTTTTTGCATTTTTTTTAACTTCTTTTCAAGTCCAGATTCTAGTGTATAAGCAAACTCTTAAGATTTTTAACGAATGAGGCAGAGATCAGACCAAGTTGAGTCAATAATGAAAACAAATTGTCTTACCAATAAAAACAGGTTTCTCTGCCCTATAACCTCCACAATAAGTAGGTTTTATACATAACCACAATGCCAAGGATTTAGAATAAGGAAAAAATGTAGTAGAACATGTTTATTTTTAAGGGGCAGGGGAGGCGCTCATGTAGCTCAAGTGTCCTTTAACTCACTATATAAATGAAGATGACCACGATTCTGATGTTCCTGCCTCTATCTTCCAATGTGAGTGACTATATATAGGCCCACCACCACCGATTTGGCAGTGACAATTTGATTTTTAAAGAAACTTTGGCCAGCAACGGGAATTTTCATTTGAATTAGAAGCAGCAAAGTCTATCAATACTGCCACCAAGGCAGTTTCAATCTTTCATGGGTTGTCATAGTTGTAACATTGATCTGAGAACACTTGGTCAAAGGTTATCTAATAAACTTGGAAATGCCTCACAGTCCTCTCCAGTAACTGAACCTGAGGTGATTCCATTTCATCCAGAGATATGGACAGGTCTTCTCTAAAACCACAGTTTCCTTTTAAAATGCACCCAATACTGTTATTCTCAAAATTCCCTCCAATCTGTTAGGAGGGGAAAAAAGAACCCCATAATTTCCAACATGGAATTATGGCTCTACTACCTTTTCTGAAACTGACATACTTAAATCTTAGCAGTAACAAATAATTACCATAGTCTACTGGTATCAGAATTGTACATAGTTGCCGGCTATGTTCCCAAGACCCCCACCTCCCCCTCCCCCTCCATATACCTCCCACCCTCTCCCTCCCATTACAAAACAGTAAACCAAAATCAACTTTTCCCCCCTTTTTTTTTTTTTTTTAGCTTTAGGTGCATTTAAAAAACATCAAAAATTTTACTTACCCATTTCTCTCCGATGCTCCCTGTATTTTTTTAAGCTGTGAGTGGATGACCATGCTATGTGATCAACAACTGTGAAGTTAGCAAAAGTGAACTGAGTTTAGTATTGTAATTTCAAAAGAACCTTAAAGTTTGTAATATTTGACATATTTAATGGTATGCAGAATCCTATCTTATTGTATATATCAGTCATTAAGGCACCAATTAAGCCGTCATTAATTCTTGGTTACAGATTCGCGCAAGGCTCAGCTTAGAGGAGAACAACAGAGGGAGAGGAAAAAGGAAATGCCATCAGCACACAAAGCAATGGAAGCATCCCATGTCTATAAAACAGAGAAGCAGGGAAAGGAAAGCCCTCCCACATTTTCTAGCACAACGAAGGCCCTCCCCAAAGGTAGGGGAGGGATCCTAGATCACACAGTTGGCTTGGGACACAGCCAGGCCCCTTCCCTCTAAAGTAAGATCCGCACCCCTTCACTGATAGGAAAGCTAGCGCTAGAAAGAGAGTACAGAATTGAAAACTTGTAGCTTCTTCTTTGCCTGACCCCCAAATCCCTAAATGCAGATTAAGTTCCTCTCTTACTACCATTTCTTCCAATATAAGCTGCAAATCCACATAATAATGTAGGAACTGCATAAAGAGTTAAGGCCAATTTCTAATCTACTTTAAGGCAGAGAGATACCTTAAGAAGAACCCATGAGCCAAGGTACTACAATGAGGAATCAATCCGATCACTGTCATCATCCTCATAGTCTCTTGCCAACCCTACTAATTTTATCTCACATAATTTGTATATTCCTTTAAAAATTCACTCATATGAACCTTTTTACAATTAATTTTTTTGTTTGAGACAGGGGTTCTCATTGAACCCACGCTAGCCTTTGACTTGTGCTCTGTACCTCAAGCGGAACTCAAGATCTGCTGCTACAGTTTTTTTAATTTGCTATATTACAGATATGTAGTTATACATGCTTCCTTGTAAATTACTTTTTTTTAATAACTTATATGCATCATTCAGTATTTTAATTTTTATTTAATATTTTTATGCGTATTATGAATTACTGTATGCATGTAGGTTGTGCACCATGTTGTGCAAGACGTGGAGGTCAGAAAAAGAGGGTGTCGGATTCCCATGGAACTGAAAGTACAGTCTCAGCTGCCTTTGGGTGCTTGGTCGAACTGGGTCCTCTGCAAGACGCAGTCAGCGGCTCTTACCTCTCTGTAGGCTCAGGTTGGCCCTTAACTCACTGTACAGCTGAGGATAACCTTCAATTTCTGATCCTCATGTCTCTATTTCATTGTTGGGATGTACATATGTATACCACATGCCCAGTTTTATAGTTATATTTTAAATACTTCTTACTCTCCTACTCCATGCTGCCTTAATAAACATACTCAGTTTGACCTACTGTATACTGAAGCAGTTCAAAGTATAGTGCTCATTTTATAAAAGGTCTCAAAACTATGTCTTAACAAAATAAAGATACCTTGAAAACATTTAATATGGCTTAATATATATTGCATTTTTCAAGGGTGAGCAGATAAAATTGTAAAATCTCTTGATGGTGATATCAAGGCACTTCTTTCTGAAAGTGTAAAGTTATAATGAGTAGTAATAGCAGCTTTCTTTCAGAAAATGTGACTATAAGGGGACTACTATACATACAGTCCCAAAAAAGCCACTCTTCATGATTCTTTGGTTAGTACGTCCTATTTTTAATAATTACTTAAACAGATAACCAGGATCCATCCTCTTCATTAACCATTTATTATCCCACATGAACAAAGCTTAAAATGTTTTTTTCAAATACAGTGTTCTTGTAGAGAAAAAAAAACAAACAACAAAAAAAAAAAACACAAGATATTTGGGGGGAGGGGAGTCTCACTAGGCAAGCCCATGGCTATGCCTCAAACCACAATTCTTCTGTCTCCAGTCCCCACACGTGCTGAATTTACAATCATGCACCCATTATACCTAAATAGTAAGAGTTTCCATTATGATGGTATGATAAAAACATAATGCTTTAAAACTTTTAAAAATTTAGCTCCGGGATGGAGGATAGCCTAGCGGGTTTTAAGCGCGCAGACCGCTCTATTACAGAGGACGGGTTCGATTTCCCCGACCCACATGGTGCGAGAAACCGTCTGTAAACTTCCAATTCCAGGAGAACTCCAGTTCAGGGGAGTCCAACACCCTCATCTGACCTCCTTGGGCATTGAATGATGTGGGTGCACAGACCTGCATTGCAGACAGTATATTCATTACAACATAAGAAATAAATTTTAAACCAAATATAAATAAATAAATTTAGCTCCCTTGTATATGAAAATCCATGTAAGAAAAGACAAATATAAACGAAGAAACGAGAGCTAGGTGTGGTGGCGTATTTTGGAGGCAGAGGCAAGTGGACCTCTGAGTTCAAAGCCAGGGCCTAATCTAACATAGTGAATTGGAGGACAGCTGGGGCTACATGCAAAAACCCTGTCTCAAAAAGACA
Source organism: Rhizomys pruinosus (assembly GCA_009823505.1). Classification (NCBI taxonomy): domain Eukaryota; kingdom Metazoa; phylum Chordata; class Mammalia; order Rodentia; family Spalacidae; genus Rhizomys; species Rhizomys pruinosus. The sequence continues at coordinate 239,537 of VZQC01013164.1, read as the reverse complement.
AAGAAAGAAACTGAGACATCATTCTTGGTAATAGGAGGAAAGAAGAAAGGGCTTATTATCTTTAAGATGAAAGATCGTAAATGATGGAAAATATAAGAAGAACATAAAATCACCTTAAAGTAGCTATATACATTCTAAATTTCTATGCTTCCCACCTTCTCATTACACAAAGCAAGTCTTGGCAAATGCCATTATAACCTTCTGGAATCTGTTTAGGAACTATCAGGCAACTTCTCTTCTTAGATTGAGACAACCATTACATAAACAGCTCTCAATTGTTACTAAGAAATGCGTTGACCCAAACGTAGGTTAACATAAAGCCAGAATTAGTGTCATACCTATCATCGAAGGAATTTGGGAGACTGAGGTAAGAGGACTTCTATTAAGTTTAAGCCCAGCCTGCATTACATAGTAAGTTCCAAGCTAAACTGGGCTACAGAGTTGCGGAGACTTGTCTCAAAAATTTTTTAATACTTATACCGAATTTTAAACATATATCCAAAAGTTGTTAGCCTGTAAGTTATTTTGATGCTTACAGAAACTCAATTCAAGTGATCCATTAAACACTTGCCACTCTGGTTATTGGCTACCCTTTACACACAAAAGCAAAGCACTGAATGCTATCTTTTTTTTTTTTTGCTTTCGCTTTATGTAGCTAACCATCTTGGGCTGGAATCTTTATAATCTCTGCCTCAGCTTCCGCTGCTGGAATTATAGGTGTGCACCCCATATCCAGCTTCTTAAAAGCTACCCTGACTACAGATGAAAATACCCTGGAAAGTCCCAAATTAAACGTGGACTTTTTTTTTTTTTGGTGTCTTAAACTAAAAGGACCTCTCAATTGTATAAATGCCAACCAATGCATCCCCAAATCAAAACCCAAAGTAGAAACTAGAGTATCAAAATACACAAGGGACAACCTAATGATAAAAGCTAAAAAAAGAACAGCACCATGAGGAAATATGAGCCTTTATGCTACTAAAACACAGGAGAAACACTGTGCCAGACCAAACACACACTTACTTTCCTTTGAGGAAGGACCAATAACACATCAAGAAAACACAAGGGGGACTTTTCATGGTGTGTCGTCACTTTTTAAATATGAACCAGAAGAAATATACAAGGTATCACTTGCTCATTCAGATAGGTGTTTGTCCTCTATACTCTTTAAGAGACTTTCAAAAGCCAAAGCAGGCGCATCTCTGTGAGATCCATGCCAGCCTGGTCTACACAGGAGTTCCAGGCAGGCTGGGGCTACAGAGGGGAGCCTGTCTCAAAAAAGGACTTTAAGTACCACTTCTAATTTGTAATCAAAATAATGAATAAAGCACACTCAGCAAATTAGCAGGATATCTAAGCTAGTAATAAGATTCCACAGCTACAAGCAATTACATCCTAAAGCCTGTCAATCAGCAATCAATTAGAAAACCACTGGAGGAAGGATTCCCTCTACCACTATGAGGCTAATTAAATTGTAAAACTAATTCCTCATACTACTACTACAGCTTCTAGATTCCTTCCTAGCTACTATCCCCTGCTCTGTTCCCATCCATAACATAGAATCAAGCACTCATATTCCTGGATTATCTTTTCATGGGCTAGTGATCAAGATGGTTGGTGAAATCTTGGAGATCTGATGATTCTCCTGGACCAAACCACTAAAAGTGAGAAACCATGCTCATTCTGTACATCTAGAATGACTCTATAGATGTGCAAGATATCTCTATTTCACAAATTTGTTATTTCTGGTTAGTCATTTCTACATATGAGCATTAATATACACAATATAAATACCCTTTCAAAAAACATTATAAACACCAGCTGGCCGCCTTTACTCCCAGATCGGGCGGCAGAAGAAGGCAGATCTCTGGGAGTCCAATGCCAGCATGGTCTACTTAGTGAGTTTCCAGGCCCCCTGGGGCTAAAAAAAGACTTCAAAAAGACAAAAAGAAAAAAGATTATCTACTTACTATACTATCCCTGTCAAATTCTAAAATGCTAAGAAACAAAAGTCTAGCTAATCTTTGTTTCTGTTGAGAAAAGGGTCTTCCTGTAAGCCCAGCTGGCCAAGAAACTCACTCTATAGACCAGGCTGGCCTGAACTCGCGAGATCTCCTGCCTCTGCCTCCCGTACTGGGATTAAAGGCGTTGCGACACCATTGCTCAGTTAAAGGTGGTTCGTAGCTGCCATGTGGGTGCTGGAAAATGAAAACTCGATCTTTGCAAGAGCATTCAGTTTCTGAAACTGCTGAGCCACCTCTCCAGCCACCTAGCTATATCTTTCATTCATCTCCATTCTGACACTTCTTTTTTTTTTCTTCAAGACAGGGTCTCCCTTTAGCCCAGTGGCCTGGAACTCACTCTGTCGACCAGGCTGGCATGACACTCACAAAGATTCACTTGCCTCTGCCTCCCAAGTGTTAGGATAAAGGCATGCGCCACCATGCCCAGCTTTCTGCACTTGTTTCTTATTATTTGTCTTTATGGCAATATAAACATTTTTAAATTAATTAAGCAGCGCTTGTGGCCCAGGTTCTGTACGGTGGGAGTGCTCAGTAAGCTGAGGCAGAAGGATTAAAAATTCAAGGTACGCCTAGACTATAGAGGATGCTGAAGGCCAGTCTACCATACACCGTTGAGACCCTGTCTCAAAATTACAAAGGGTTGGGATATAGCTCAAGTAGCAAAGTGCTTGCCTGGTATGCACAAAGTGAGTGGATCAATCCTTAGCACTCCATGCCCTAAAAAAGCTCCTTACATACATACATTACCTATATGTGTGACACACATATATAATTACATTCTTAGCAAATTATCTGACCAAAAATTAAATAAGAAATTTTAAAAAGTGAGGAAAAATACTAAGGGTGGGAAATATTTATCTAGAACAGGGTTTCTTTTAACTTTCAGTGTGCATTAAAACCCCTTGTAAGACTTCTTAAGACTGCTGGCCTCCATTTTAAAAGTATTTGAATTTAGGGGCTGGAGAATGGCTCAGCAGTAGAGCGGCCCAATGCTCTTGCAGAGGACCCGGGTCTCCGCTTCCCAGCACCCATATGCGGCTAAGAACCGTCTTTAACCAGTTCCAGGGGATCCAACGCCCTCTCTGACTCCCGTGGCATTGCCAAACCCCGGGGGGGGGACACAGGTGCACCAACCTACATGTAGACAGTTACACAATACAGCAAAAAAAAAAAAAAAAAGTAAAGAAAAATAAAAAAAAAAAATTTTTTTTAAAAAAAGAAAAAATATTTGAATCTTTTCGGCTGGATGGAGAGGTCACTCAGTGGTTAAGAGCACTTGCTTGCTCTTGTAGAAGACCAGGATTTGCTTCCCAGCACTCACCATGTAGCTAACAAACCATCATTAACTCATTCAGTGGACCCCGCCCTCTTCTGACCTCCGCCGGCACTGCACGACATGGTGCCTTCCATGCAGGCAACACTCCTACACAGAAAATAAAAAATAAAAAACTTTAAAAAATAGTATAACTTTTTTTTGGGGGCGGTGGGGGTTTTGCGACAGATTTCTACCTGTAGCCCCAGCTGGCCCTGAACTCGGTATTGTAGACAAGGCTGGCCTTGAACTCACAGAGATTGCCTGCTCTGCCTCCCAATAAAAATATAAGTATTTGATTTCTAAACGAAATACAATTTAATGCTTGACATCCTTCGTCTGGGATGCGAGTGATCTAAACAGTAACCAAAGATGTTGTGTGGGGTTGATTGTTTGGTGGTTTTTCTTACATTTTATATTTTCTGTGTTATGAGTATATTGCCGAATGTTGTAAGTGCACTCATGTCTTACAATGCCCATATACATTAGAGGACAGAAGGGGTGTTTTGGATTGTTGGATATCCAGAACTGAAGTTTCAATCAGTTGTTAGCTACCATATTGATGCTGGGATTCAAAACCCGAGTCCTCTGAAAGTGCTCAATTACAGAGCCACCTCTCCAGCCATGTATTTTTTAATTTTAATATTTTATTTATTTTTAATGTATTGCCATTATTGCCTTCATGTATATAGGTACACCCATGTTTTAACCAATGCCTGCAGAGGTCAGACGGTATTGGATTCCCCTGGAACTGGAGTTTAGACACTGTTAACTGTCTTGTGGGTTTTGGGAACCAAACCCAAGTCTTCGGAGAGGACAGGAAGTGCTGTTAACTGTTGAGATATTTCTCCAGCCCCCAAATTTTTAGTCAAGGGTTTGAGTTAATAGCTTAGTGTTTGCCTAGTATGCATAAAACCTTGGGTTTGATCTGCAGCACTTCAAAAAAGCAGGCATGATGGCTCATGACTATTATCCCAGCTCTCTTCCGAAACTGTTTTTTTTTTCTCCTTTTTCCTTTTTATGCCGGAAAGATAAGTTGTTTAAGCTTCATCTCCGAGGATAATTAATAAACAGTAATAAACTGGAGACAGTCCATTTAAACGAAACCTTAACTAAGGATTAAACTCATTCAGGCATGGTGGCATATGCTTTAATTCCAGGATGCAAACGGCAGGTAGCTCTCCTGTGAGTTCAGGAGCAGCTTGGTCTGTGTGTTGAGTTCCAGGACAGCCAGCAGCTACCAGGAGAGACCTTGTCTCAAGACCAAAAAGTAATACTAAAAATAAAATTTTAAAAAATTATCTTCGGGGCTGAGAGATGGCCTAGCGGTGTTAAGAATGCCGACGTCTGCAGAGGACCACTGTTCGATCCCCAGCACCCACCATGGCAGCTGATGGAGAACCGTCTGTAACTCCAATTCCCGGAGAAACTCCAGCTCCAGGGGCATCGAGACTCCTCTTCTGACCTCCGCGGCTGCACGACACAGGTGCACAAAAAAAAAAAAAAAAAAAAAAAAAAAAAAAAAAAAAAAAAAAAAATAAATAACTAAATAAATACTAAAAAAAAAAATTACAAATAAATTTGCGAACAACAAAATCTATCTTCAAAAACTAACTACAAAGGGTATAATATATAAACAGTAGGACAGAATATAATACTAAACTAAACTAGGTAGTTAGGTCTAGTAACCACACTCTCCATAAATTTATCTACCTTCTCCTAATGAAAAGCAAACCTTTGGATAGTTTAACTCTCACAAGACCAAAATGGAGGGGGGGCCCGCAGAAAAGATCTGAGGGTTCAAGAAATAAAACAAAAATTTACCATATTCTTGAGACAGGACCAAAGATTCAGCAAGGAAAGCTGGTTAAATTCTTTTCACGTTGAGTCAAATAGGTTTTTTTTTAAACACCCGTTTTTGTACCAAGTTTTACAACTCTAAATTCGGACCATCTGGGCCATAGTGTTTTCTAAAAAAAAACAACAAAAACAAATTAATTTACTCCTTTCTTCTGCCAATGTTCACTAGCAAAAATATGCCATTTTTTAAATTTTATTTCTTTCTGCTATGTGTATGAAATGTACTGTCTGGCATGCAGGTCTGTGCACACGTGCCATGCAACGCCGCGGAGGTCAGACAGGAGAGGGTGTCGGATTTCCCCCTGGAACTGGAGTTCTCCTGAATTTGGAGTAGTTTCAGACGGGTTTCTCGACCTTTTTTTTTCAGTGACTGAAGTAGTACATGTTCCTTTTCACATGCTTTTGGACTAAGTTTGTTTTGTATGACAAGTCATTCAGTTAAAACAAAAACAAGATGCTGGTAAACCATTTCAGTTATTAGAACTACTTTTCTCTCTATCCTCAATCAACTTACAAAATTGGTTAACCTATTTTGCCCTTGCCTGTTAATCTCTTAACAAAGCAGCTGCTAGTATGTGAGAATTTAAACCTGGAAGGAATAGGAGCAAAATGTGTGGCACATGCCTGTAGTCTCAGCTACATGAGAAGCTGAGGTTGGAGGACCACTTGAACCCAGGAATTCCAAAGCAAGCATTAAAAAAAAAAAAAAAAAAAAAGAGCCTGGTGTGAGGTGTTAGCTTCAGTTGCCAAAAGTGCTTGTCTTACAAACACAAGGATCCTAGAACCAGCGTAAAAAAAAGCCATCCAGCCGGGCATGGTGGCGCTCCGCCTTAAAATACTAGCAATCAGGAAGCAGAGGGCAAGGACGCCTGCCCTGGTCTACCGAGCGAGTTTCAGCTGGGGCTACAGAGAAAAAAAAAAAAAAAAAAAAAAAAAGAAGAAAAGAAAAAAAAAAAAAGAACAAAAAGAAAAAAAAAAAGACATCCAGTGCTGCCACACGGTACACCGGTTTTGCACTGGAAGGAAAGAGAGGCAGGCAGATCCCTGGTGCTAACTAGCCAGGGGAGCAACATCCAGAATTGTCTTTAGCCTCCATACATACCCATTTGTGCCTGCAGACAAACACAGGCATGCAAACACACAATCNAAATAAAAACATATTAAAAAAACAGTTTTTTTTTTTAAATCTCCCACCCGTGATGCTTGGGGAACTTGGGGTGAAACACATTCATTCTTTTCAGTCCTGCTTCACGGATGGGAAACATGTAAAGTTCTAAGAGTGAAAAGCCTTTCACAGACAACTGCGTAAAGCTGTACCTGCCGTAGAGATGGTGTATGAGACAAGCACCCCAGCTCTGAAGTGCCCATCCCCTGAAGGGACAGCCGTTCTGGGTTTGCTCTCTGCCATATGGGATCATTGTTTTTTCCCCAAAGAGTTGTCTTTTTTTTTTTTCAAGTAGGAAGCTTCAGAGGAGGTCATCAGACCCAAAACTATTCAGGATAAGCTGGGACCAGCTGTGCTCCCTGTCCAATGAAACACCAAACTTTGAAATTGCATCTTGTAGGTGGTTTCCAGAAATCCTGAAATCTGTTGGCTGTATCTGCAAATGGCATCATGAAGGAAATGAACAGTCACACAGAAAAAAATAAAACAATCAAATAGCAAAGAAGAGAGCTGGAGAAGCAACAGAAAACGCTACTGTGCTGTCAGAAGAAAAAGGGCGAAGTCTGAATGCTGCATCTTCATCCTCACTGGATACTTGCCAGGACTATGGAGAGTTATTACTAGTGTGCAGCCATCTTGTCTGTTCTTGCAAAAGAGAGCAAAAGACAGCTTTTGATTTTTTTGTGTGTGTTTAGAAGAGGGTGGTTTTTAGTCCTTTTTTTTAAAGCCAATTTTTATTGAAGCTTTGTGCATTTCATACAAAATTTCCAATCAAATCTAGACCTGTTCCCCTTTCCTTGCTCCCGACCCCCAGCTTTTGATTTTAAATTTTATTTCCATTCACATTTAATTTTTGACATTTTGTTAGTGTAAGTGTACTGCCTGCATGTGTGTGTGTCAGTTGTGCACCCATGGTGTGCAATGCCTGTGAAGGTTAGAAGACAGCATTGATTCCCCTGGAACTGTAGTTAAGCATGGTTGTTAGCTGCCATGTGGGTGCTGGGAACTGAAACCCAGGTCCTCTGCAAGAGCAGTTAGCATTCTTAACCACTGAACCATCTCTCTAGTCCCTGTATTGACATTTAAAATATTTTTTTTAATTTTATTTTTTTATTTTTGTATGTGTATGAATGTACTGTCTGCATGTAGGTTTGTGCACCCGTGTCGTGCAATGCCGTGGAGGTCAAAAGAGGGTCTCGGATTCCCCTGGAACTGGAGTTCTCCTGGAACTGGAGTTACAGACGGTTCTTAGCCGCCATGTGGGTGCTGGGGATCGAACCCGGGTCCTCTGCAAGAGCAGTCAGTGCTCTTAACCGCTAGGCTATCTCTCCAGGACGTGATGACATTTCTCAACAAGACACCCAATGTTGTCTTCTGCCTTCCACACATGGACAGACAGACAGACACACACACACACACACACACACACACACACAACTGAAATAATTTTAAGCTGGGCATGGTGGTGCACACCTTTAATCCCAGCACCCGGGAGGCAGAAGTAGGCGGATCTCTGTTAAGTTCAAGGCTGGCCTGGTCTACATAGCAAGTTCTAGGCTAGCTTGTACTACAGGGGAGACCCTGTCTGAAAAAGACCAAAAATAAATAAATAAAAATAAAAAATCACTTTAAATGTCTAATTCCATGCAAAATTAAATATAAAAACTTCAAACTGTTCTATAGATAATTATAGCTTTATTATAGATTACAAATGCCAAATGCTTTAGTAAAGTAGAAAACATCTTAAAGTCATGCTCAGTGGCACATGCCTATAATCCCTACAGGTAAAATTTAAAAAGAAAATATTTACAGAAACTCCATTAAAATTAGTTTATTGCAAAAAAATTAGGGGCTGGAGAGATGGCCTAGTGGTTAAGAGCACTGACCGCTCTTACAGAGGACCCGGTTCGATCCCCAGCACCCACATGGCGGCCGAAAACCGTCTGAAACTCCAGTTCCAGGAGAACTCCAGTTCCAGGGGAATCCAACACCCTCTTCTGACCTCCGTGGCATTGCAGGACACGGGTGCATAAACCTGCATGTAGACAGTACATTCATACACATACAGAAATAAATAAAAATAAAAAATTAAAAAATTAAAAAAAATTAGTTTATTGCCTGTTAATATTCATCAAGAGTACTCATTTAAGTGCTAAACTACTCAGCAAGTAGATTTCTTATTTTGGTGTATTATACTTTAAAATTTTTTTCAGGCTCTTTTGAGACCAGGTCTCAATATATATAGCCCAAATTGGCCTTGAACTCCCTATCTTCTAGCTTCACCTCCCAAGCATTGGGATATCACATGGGGGTCACCACACCAGGTTTAGGTGTTACAGTTTCAACTGTTCCCTACTAGAAAATGACAAAGATGCCAGGTGTCTTGATACTTTTATGTGGGATATGTCCTTATTTTAACTACAAGGAAAAAAAAAGTGTTTTGCATCAATAATCCCAGCACTAGGGAGATGAGAGGCTAAAAAGATCTGAGTTCAAGGCCACTAGTTTGATATGTCAGCTTGAAACTTGTTTGAAACATCAGATCCTGCCTCAAAAACCAACAAACCATCCAACCACTACCACCACCACCACCAAAAACAAAAATTGCCGGGCGTGGTGGTGCACGCCTTTAATCCTAGCACTTGGGAGGCAGAGGCAGGAGGATCTTTGTGAGTTCAAAGCCTGGTCTACAGAGTGAGTTCCAATTTCAGACAGGGAGACCCTGTCTCAAAAAGACCAAAAAAAAAAAAAGTACAGGGCTTGGGCTGTACCTCCATTAATGATAAAGTATTTGCTTACATGTGCAAGCCCGTGTTCAATCTCTAGCACCAGAATAAAAGAAAACAACAAGAAACCAACCAACCAACAACAAACCAAAACAAAAACCCAACCTACTCTGAAGAATGGAAAAAATTAAGAAAAATAAAGCAACTACTTCTGCAAGGGACTCCATTATTATATTAAATCACCAATCAGAATAACTACCAATATAAAGGATGCGAATCTTTTCTTTTTTTTTTTTTTGGTCTTTTCAAGACAGGGTCTCCCCGTAGCCCCAGCTATCCTGGAACTCACTCTGTAGACCAGGCTGGCCTTGAACTCACAAAGATCCGCCTGCCTCTGCCTCCCAAGTGCTAGGATTAAAGGCGTGTGCCACCACGCCCGGCTGCGAATCTTTTCTAACAGTGTTAAAAAGAACCATTGCCTAATAATTTGACCAAAAAAATTAAGACTTTACCAAGAACTTCATTTTTATAGCACACTAGTAATCAAACAATAAATTGAATAATCACGTACGGTTCCAGAAAGGACATCATGAGGGCAACAGTTGAGAAGATGACTCTTGCATACTCTGTCATCACTGAATTTGATTCGTTGACGAGTAGTGTCTCCTGTAATATAGAAAAGTTAATAATACTCAAGGTTAGACAACTAACAAGTGTTTATTTTTTGAAAGCCCTAGTTATCACTAACTTTTTATGTGTGGCTATATAGAAACACACACACTTATAAATCAGCCCAAGAGGGATTAGTTTTTTAATATAACATCCTATAGAAAAACTATTTTAGACAACATGCAGTTGCAGTATGTGTACTGCAAACATAATTCAAATGGTCAAAGTGGAAAAGCAATGCATTCTGTTAAATAAAAGTACTTTAGAAAAGCATAGGATTTTAGAGCAGGAATGGACCTTATAGATTATCAAGTCCAACTCCTTCATATTGCAGATGAGAAAACTGAGGCTCCCCCCACCCCCAAGAGGTTAAGCGACTTGCAACAGACCCACCAAGAGTTTCTACTGGTATACAAGGTCCCTTTTTGACAGTAAGCATTGATTTATTTTTGTAATTTACATTAATTGAAAAACATAAAAAGTAATCTTGCAAACATTGCATACACACTGCGAATCCCCACTGAACCCCAGACGCCATTTCTTCCACTATTTTGTTCCAGCTGAAGTGTCTCCCTTTTGCTGCTGGGAGGAGTTAGAGGGTAGAATAACTCGTTTAAGAGCGTACAAACCTGGAAGAAGGACTTACACACCAGTCAAACAAAGGCACATCCCCTAAATGAAATGTTAACTTTAATGCCTCCAAAGGTTCCATACCTCCAAGTTTTATGTGGTCTGTGCTATACTGCCAAACCAGGTACATTAAAATTCACTCTGTGCTCTTGTAAAATAACAAACCTACTAAGCAAGAAGCATCCAACCTGCTTATCAAATATGACTATTTACTCAAAAGTTTAAAGGTTCTAAGGAAAGGAAAGGTGACTAGCCAGAAACAATACAGCTGTTAGTTACCTTTTTTGTTGTTTAGAATCTCTTTGAAGAAATGAAAGAAAAAATTCATATGGATGTTTCCTTCACACAGAAGAAGCCCTAAAAAGTGTGTTTTAGCCTTAAATTGATATCACTGATAAATGAAAACCTACTGGTGAATCACTGAAGCAAAAACTGTTGAAGCAAACCAAAAAAGAGTGTAAACACCCCTGTAGTTCACATGATGCCTAGAACACTCTGAAAAGTTTCAACTAAGTAGTGATTCTTCAATCAATTTCTGTATTTTCACATGTGAATAATGAAAAAAAAAGGCTAAACTTTACCCCCTTTTAAGTGGTCTTATATTGAAGAGGTTAACTTAAATTTAAATACTGTGGGGTAAGATTTTGTTCAAATTGTTTTAACTTTGTTAGGAAGATTTAAAGAAAAATGTGATTTGTAACCAGGGTATATACATTTTTAAAGAAAAGTAACATAACTAAAACCATAGCTTCAGAGCAGTTCAACAATAGGTTTTCTGAGGCTAGTCTTTAGTAGGTTATTTTTGACACAATTTGGAATAATCCATTTAATGTTCAAGCCTGCTACTATAATATAGGTTACTTTGATGGTCCTTTTTTCCTTTTAAACACAACTGCTTTTGTTCCACATTCATTAACACATCTGAAAAGTTAGTGATAACTCACGGCTCGGCGAATGCGGGGCCTTTCTGAAACTCCCTTGCAGATTGAAGTAGGCAGGCATAGATACATTGAACCTTTACAAATAAAACAAGGGGCCAGATTGTTCAGTTTGTATAGAATAGACTCTGCCAGCAATTTCAATACAGCACCTAGAAGTACATGTTGACTGTAAAGATTCTTTATATGAAAACAAAAGTGAACAAAATCAGAGTGTTTTGTTGTTGTTTAAATTAATAATACTGACTTAACTATAACCCCAGAAGAATATGAGTGAAAATAAAGTTCAAGACTGGAGTTCTACAAGTGGCTCTTAGGCCGGGTGGGAGTTTTTTTTAAAAAGGAAATTTTTTTTTTCCTTCTGGTATTTTTGAGTCAGGGTCTCCCTTTAGTCCTGGAGCTCGCTATGTAGACCAGGGTGGCCTTGAACTCACAGAGATCTGCCTGTCTCTGCCTCCCTGAGTGCTGGGATTAAAGGCATGTGCCACCACGCCCAGCAGGAAATGTTTTCTTTAAAAGTATGTTGCAATTAAGGCTGGTGAGTGCCTCAAGCTCATGTAAGAATCAAACTACTGCAAGCTCATATATTAGATGTTAAAACTACAATAGAGGGGTTTTGATCCTTAAAAGATAAACTGTTTTAAAACTGGTACAAACTTTAAAAGTGATCAGGGTTTTTTGAGTGGTGCCTTACAAATCTAGCAATCACCCTGCAACAACTATCTAGCTTGGTGGTAATACAACAGCAGAGGCAGTGCAGTCCATTGTAAAACCTATGGCTCATAGGTATGACCCAGGCCTTAGAATAGAATGAAAACTTAATAGAAGCTTTACTAAACATTTCATCTAACAGGGTGCCCATTGTGCCTATGAGACTACAATTAACTTAATAGCAAGGTATATGTGCCCTGAAGGCACTATCAGTTTAAATATGAACAATTACAAATAGGAATATAGTAATAGTAGCTCTCAGTGAGCTTTAAAAAAAAAAGAAGAGAAAAAAAAGGAACCAGTCTCTATAAATGCCAAAAAATGTAAAAACAAGAACAAAAACAAAAAAATCACCTCACTGCAAACAGTTGAAAACTAGCAATAATAATAATCGAACACAGTTATCAAATATTAGCCATTACAGAAATCTTTAAAATAATAAAACTAATAATTCAAAGGATAAAAATACTCAAAGGGACTTGCAAGTGAGGATCTGTTTACAGGTTTCTGTTTTGTTATTTTTGAGACAGGATCTCCCTGTAGCCCCAGCTGGCCTTGAACTCACAGAGGTCTGCCTGCCTCTGCCTCCGGAGTGCTGGGGTTAAAGGTGTGCACTATCACACCCGGCTACAGGTATTTTTAAAGTTCTATTTAAAGGACTTTGTGGTTAACTTTTAAAAACAATTTTGCTACATAATCATGCAGCATTTGAAAAAATCTGGGCTTATGTCATATAAGTATAATTTGACAATTTTAAAACAAAAATGCTGGTAATTTGGGTTTCTGTCATAATATCTGGCCCAAACCATGTTTTTCAAAATAAACTAGGTAAAATAAAGCACCCATTTAAATATAGGAAAAAGAGATTACAGAATAAATAGGAATAAAATTTGCTTATAATACAAGACTTTATCTGAGTTTTCTGGTCACTGAACCAGTCAAAAATAAATTTTGAGTCAATTACTCTAATAAATTCCCTCATTAAAAAAAAGCTAATAATAAATTATGCAGGAAATTATACTGCCACACTGACACTAAATCCTAATAACAGAATTAAACCCATTAGTCACTTTATCCTCTGACAAGTAGAGTTACACAGAGCTTAACAAGTGCTCTGCTCCCAAGGAGCTCACAAGTTTGCTAGAGAAATAGGACATATAAATAACAATTATACAAGATAGCATGATCTAAGTGCCAAAGGGGATGTTTTGAACAGACTAGCACAACCACCAAAGGACGGCAGATACTGGGAAAGGCTTCCTGTAGCAAGTAGAAGCCAAAGTTTGAAATACAGACAGGACTTGAGAAAGGAAAGAAGAAAAAGCATCCACACCAGAGTCTTTAACAAGTTTACAAAAAAGCATGAAGATTTGGTAACGGTTAAGTAAATCATATTCAGCTTGGGCAAATGGATATGTATACATACACATATACACATATACATATATATATATGTATATGAATATCAAAGCTGAAGCCAGAATACAATTTTTCAAGTATTTTTTGCATTTTAAATTCCTTTTCAATCCAGATTTCTAGTGTATAAGCAAACTCTTAAGATTTTTAACGAATGAGGCAGAGATCAGACCAAGTTGAGTCAATAATGAAAACAAATTGTCTTACCAATAAAAACAGGTTTCTCTGCCCTATAACCTCCACAATAAGTAGGTTTTATACATAACCACAATGCCAAGGATTTTAGAATAAGGAAGTAGAACATTTTTATTTTTAAGGCAGGAGCTCATGTAGCTCAAGTTGTCCTCTAACTCACTATATAAATGAAGATGACCACGATTCTGATGTTCCTGCCTCTATCTTCCAAGTGTTGAGACTATATATAGGCCCCCACCACCAGATGCAGTGAATAATTTGATTTAAGAACTTTGGCAGCAAAGGAATTTTCATTTGAATAGAAGCAGCAAAAGTTCTATCAATACTGCCCACCAAGCAGTTTCAATCCTTTCATGGGTGTCATAAGTTGTAACATTTATCTGAGAACACTTGGGTCACAGGTATATAATAAAATTGGAATGCCTCACAGTCCTCTCCAGTAACTGAACCTGAGGTGATTCCATTTCATCCAGAGATATGGACAGGTCTTCTCTAAAACCACAGTTTCCTTTTAAAATGCACCCAATACTGTTATTCTCAAAATTCCCTCCAATCTGTTAGGAGGGGAAAAAAGAACCCCATAATTTCCAACATGGAATTATGGCTCTACTACCTTTTCTGAAACTGACATACTTAAATCTTAGCAGTAACACATAATACCATAGTCTACTGGTATCTGACATTGTACATAGTGCATGCTATTTTCCCAATACCCACCCCTCCCCCTCCCCCTCCATATACCTCCCACCCTCTCCCTCCCATACAAACAGTAAACCAAATCAACTTTTATAGATTTAGGTGCTATTTTAAAAACATCAAAATTTTACTTTACCCATTCTCTCCGATGCTCCCTGTATTTTTTTAAGCTGTGAGTGGATGACCATGCTATGTGATCAACAACTGTGAAGTTAGCAAAAGTGAACTGAGTTTAGTATTGTAATTTCAAAAGAACCTTAAAGTTTGTAATATTTGACATATTTAATGGTATGCAGAATCCTATCTTATTGTATATTATCAGGCATTAATGGCAAACAATTTATAAGCAGTCATTATTTCTTGGTACAGATTCAGCGCAAGGCTCAGCTTAGAGAGAACAAAGAGGGAAGAGGAAATGCATCAGCACACAAAGCAATGGAAGCATCCCATGTCTATAAAACAGAGAAGCAGGGAAAGGAAAGCCCTCCCACATTTTCTAGCACAACGAAGGCCCTCCCCAAAGGTAGGGGAGGGATCCTAGATCACACAGTTGGCTTGGGACACAGCCAGGCCCCTTCCCTCTAAAGTAAGATCCGCACCCCTTCACTGATAGGAAAGCTAGCGCTAGAAAGAGAGTACAGAATTGAAAACTTGTAGCTTCTTCTTTGCCTGACCCCCAAATCCCTAAATGCAGATTAAGTTCCTCTCTTACTACCATTTCTTCCAATATAAGCTGCAAATCCACATAATAATGTAGGAACTGCATAAAGAGTTAAGGCCAATTTCTAATCTACTTTAAGGCAGAGAGATACCTTAAGAAGAACCCATGAGCCAAGGTACTACAATGAGGAATCAATCCGATCACTGTCATCATCCTCATAGTCTCTTGCCAACCCTACTAATTTATCTCACCTATCTTTGTTATTCCTTTAAAATTCACTCATATGAACCTTTTTACAATTAATTTTTGTTTGAGACAGGGTCTCACTTTGTAACCCAAGCTAGCCTTGCACTTGCTCTGTACCTCAAGCTGGAACTCAAGATCCTGCTGCTACAGTTTAAGTGCTATAATTACAGATATGTACGATTATACATGGCTTGTAAATTACTTTTTTTTAATAACTTATATGCATCATTCAGTATTTTAATTTTTATTTATATTTTTATGTGTATGAATGTACTGTCTGCATGTAGGTTTGTGCACCCATGTTGTGCAAAGCCGTGGAGGTCAGAAGAGGGTGTCGGATTCCCCTGGAACTGGAAAAGACAGTTCTCAGCTGCCTTGTGGGTGCTGGGGATCGAACCTGGGTCCTCTGCAAGAGCAGTCAGCGCTCTTAACCTGTCTCATGTAGCTCAGGTTGGCCCTTAACTCACTGTACAGCTGAGGATAACCTTCAATTTCTGATCCTCTTGCCTCTATTTCCCATGTGTTGGGATTACAGATGTATACCACCATGCCCAGTTTTATAGTTATATTTTAAATACTTCTTACTCTCCTACTCCATGCTGCCTTAATAAACATACTCAGTTTGACCTACTGTATACTGAAGCAGTTCAAAGTATAGTGCTCATTTTATAAAAGGTCTCAAAACTATGTCTTAACAAAATAAAGATACCTTGAAAACATTTAATATGGCTTAATATATATTGCATTTTTCAAGGGTGAGCAGATAAAATTGTAAAATCTCTTGATGGTGATATCAAGGCACTTCTTTCTGAAAGTGTAAAGTTATAATGAGTAGTAATAGCAGCTTTCTTTCAGAAAATGTGACTATAAGGGGACTACTATACATACAGTCCCAAAAAAGCCACTCTTCATGATTCTTTGGTTAGTACGATCCTATTCTTTAATAATTACTAACAGATACCAGGATCATCACTCTAACCATAATCCCCATGACAAAGCTTAAAATGTTTTTTTCAAATACAGTGTTTATTGTAGGAGAAAAACAAACAAACAAAAAAAACACAAGTATTTGGGGGGAGGGGAGTCTCACTATGCAGCCCAGGCTATGCTCAAAACTCACAATCCTTCTGTCTCAGTCCCACAAGTGCTAGAATTACAATCATGCACCATTATACCTACCTAGTAAGAGTTCATTATTGATGGATATGATAAAAACATTAATGCTTTAAAACTTTTTAAAATTTAGCTCCCGGGACTGGAGAGATAGCCTAGCGGTTAAGAGCGCAGACCGCTCTTACAGAGGACCGGGGTTCGATCCCCAGCACCCACATGGTGGCCGAGAACCGTCTGTAACTCCAATTCCAGGAGAACTCCAGTTCCAGGGGAGTCCGACACCCTCTTCTGACCTCCACGGCATTGCACGACACGAAACTTGCATGCAGACAGTATATTCATACACATACAGAAATAAATTTTAAAAAATAAATAAATAAATTTAGCTCCCTTGTATATGAAAATCCATGTAAGAAAATATAAAAGAATGAAACTGAGAGCTAGGTGTGGTGGCGTATTTGGGAGGCAGAGGCAAGTGGATCTCTGAGTTCCAGGCCAGCCTAATCTACATAGTGAGTTGGAGGCCAGCTGGGGCTACAGGGAAACCCTGTCTCAAAAAGACAAAAGAAAGAAACTGAGAAATCATCTTGGTAATAGGAGAAAGGGCTTATATCTTTAAGATTAAAGAATAGTAATGATGGAAATATAAGAACAGAAACTAACTAAAGTAGCTATATACATTCTAAATTTCTATGCTTCCCACCTTCTCATTACACAAAGCAAGTCTTGGCAAATGCCATTATAACCTTCTGGAATCTGTTTTAGGAACTATCAGCAACTTCTCTTCTTAGATTTGAGACACATTACAACAGCCTCAATTGTTACTTAAGAATTGAGTGACAAAAGTAGGTTAATATAAAGCCAGGCATAGTGGCTCATACCTATAATTGAAGAATTTGGGAGACTGAGGTAAGAGGACTTCTATTAAGTTTAAGCCCAGCCTGCATTACATAGTAAGTTCCAAGCTAAACTGGGCTACAGAGTGAGACCTTGTCTCAAAACATTTTTAATTACTTTATACAGAATTTAACATATATCTCAAAAGTTGTAGCCTGCTAAGTTTATTTTGATGCTTACAGAACTCCAATTCAATGCTGATCCATTAACACTTGCACTCTGGTTATCTGGCACCTTCTACACACAAAAGCAAAGCAATGAATGCTATCTTTTTTTTTTTTTTTTGCTTTGCTTTATGTAGCTAAAGCTGGGCTGGAACTTATAATTCTCCTGCCTCAGCTTCCCAGCTGCTGGAATTATAGGTGTGCACCACCATATCCAGCTTAAAAGCTACCCTGACTAAAGATGAAATACCTGGAAAGTACCAAAATTAAAGTGACTTTTTTTTTTTTTTGGCTGTCTTATTAACTTAAAAGACTCAATTGTATAAATGCCAACCAATGCATCCCCAAATCAAAACCCAAAGTAGAAACTAGAGTATCAAAATACACAAGGGACAACCTAATGATAAAAGCTAAAAAAAGAACAGCACCATGAGGAAATATGAGCCTTTATGCTACTAAAACACAGGAGAAACACTGTGCCAGACCAAACACACACTTACTTTCCTTTGAGGAAGGACCAATAACACATCAAGAAAACACAAGGGACTTTGTCATGGTGTAGTAACTTTTTTAAATATGACAGAAATATACAAGGTATCACTTGCTCATTCAGATAGGTGTTTGTCCTCTATACTCTTTAAGAGACTTTCAAAAGCAAAGCAGGAGCATCTCTGTGAGATCCAGGCCAGCCTGGTCTACACAGGGAGTTCCAGGCAGGCTGGGGCTACTGAGGGGAGCCTGTCTCAAAAAAAGTGACGTTAAGTACACATCTAATTTGTAATAAAAATAATGTCTAAAGCAACTCAGCAATTAGCAGATACTAAGGATAGTAATAAGATTCCACAGCTACAAGCAATTACATCCTAAAGCCTGTCAATCAGCAATCAATTAGAAAACCACTGGAGGAAGGATTCCCTCTACCACTATGAGGCTAATTAAATTGTAAAACTAATTCCTCATACTACTACTACAGCTTCTAGATTCCTTCCTAGCTACTATCCCCTGCTCTGTTCCCATCCATAACATAGAATCAAGCACTCATATTCCTGGATTATCTTTTCATGGGCTAGTGATCAAGATGGTTGGTGAAATCTTGGAGATCTGATGATTCTCCTGGACCAAACCACTAAAAGTGAGAAACCATGCTCATTCTGTACATCTAGAATGACTCTATAGATGTGCAAGATATCTCTATTTCACAAATTTGTTATTTCTGGTTAGTCATTTCTACATATGAGCATTAATATACACAATATAAATAACTTTCAAAACATATAAACACCAGCTGGCACGCCTTTAATCCCAGCACTTGGGAGGCAGAAGCAGGCAGATCTCTGGGAGTTCAAGGCCAGGCTGGTCTACTAGTGAGTTCCAGGCCCCCTGGGGCTACAAAAAAAGACTTTCAAAAAGACAAAAAGAAAAAAGATATCTACTTACTATACTATCCCTGTCAAATTCTAAAATGCTAAGAAACAAAAGTCTAGCTATATCTTTTTTTTTTTTGAGAAAGGGTCTTCCTGTAGCCCCAGCTGGCCCAGAACTCACTCTATAGACCAGGCTGGCCTTGAACTCGCAGAGATCTGCCTGCCTCTGCCTCCCGTACTAGGATCAAAGGCGTGCGCCACCATGCTCAGCTTAAAGATGGTTCTTAGCTGCCATGTGGGTGCTGGAAAATGAACCCGGATCTTCTGCAAGAGCATTCAGTGTTCTTAACTGCTGAGCCATCTCTCCAGCCCCTAGCTATATCTTTATTACATACCATTTTCTGCACTTCTTTTTTTTTTCTTCAAGACAGGGTCTCCCTATAGCCCCAGCTGGCCTGGAACTCACTCTGTAGACCAGGCTGGCCTTGAACTCACAAAGATTCACTTGCCTCTGCCTCCCAAGTGTTAGGATTAAAGGCATGCGCCACCATGCCCAGCTTTCTGCACTTGTTTCTTATTATTTGTCTTTATGGCAATATAAACATTTTTTTAAATTAACTTAAGCAGCGCTTGGTGGCACAGGTCTGTAAGGTGAGCTGCTCAGTAAGCTGAGGCAGAAGGATTACAACTTCAAGGTCCGCCTAGACTATAGAGGATGCTGAAGGCCAGTCTACCATACACCGTTGAGACTCTGTCTCAAAATTACAAGGGTTGGGATATAGCTCAAGTAGCAAAGTGCTTGCCTGGTATGCACAAGTGAGTGGATCCAATCCCTTAGCACTACCATGCCCTAAAAGCATACATACATACATACATACATGTATGTGTGACACACATATATAATTACATTCTTAGCAAATTATCTGACCAAAAATTAAATAAGAAATTTAAAAAGTGAGGAAAAATACTAAGGGTGGGAAATATTTATCTAGAACAGGGTTTCTTTTAACTTTCAGTGTGCATTAAAACCCCTTGTAAGACTTCTTAAGACTGCTGGCCTCCATTTTAAAAGTATTTGAATTTAGGGGCTGGAGAGATGGCTCAGCAGTTAAGAGCGCCAACTGCTCTTGCAGAGGACCCGGGTCCGATTCCCAGCACCCATATGGCGGCTAAGAACCGTCTTTAACTCCAGTTCCAGGGGAATCCAACGCCCTCTTCTGACCTCTGCGGCACTGCACGACACAGGTGCACCAACCTACATGTAGACAGTACACTCATACACAAAAAAAGTAAATAAAAAATTTTTAAAAAAAGAAAAATATTTGAATTTAGGCTGGAGAGATGGCTCAGTGGTTAAGAGCACTTGCTGCTCTTGTAGAGGACCAGGATTTGATTCCCAGCACTCACATGCTAGCTAACAACCATTCATTAACTCCAGTTCCAGGGGACCCTACGCCCTCTTCTGACCTCCGCAGGCACTGCACGACATGGGTGCACTTACATGCAGGCAATACACTCATACACAGAAAATAAAAATAAAAACTTTAAAAAATAGTATAACTTTTTTTTGGGGGGGTGGGGGTTTGAGACAGGGTCTACCTGTAGCCCCAGCTGGCCTGGAACTCGGTCTGTAGACAAGGCTGGCCTTGAACTCACAGAGATCTGCCTGCCTCTGCCTCCCCAGATAAAATTAAGTATTTGAATTTCTAAAGAAATCACACATAATGCTGACATCATTCGTCTGGGATGCGAGGTGATCTAGAACAGTAACCAAGTGTTGGGGGGGTTGATGTTTGGTGGTTTATTACATTTTTATTATTTTATGTGTATGAGTATATTGCTGGAATGTATGTAAGTGCACTCATGTCTTACAATGCCCATAGAGGACAGAAGAGGGTGTTGGATATCCAGAACTGAAGTTTCAATCAGTTGTTAGCTACCATATGGCTGCTGGGATTCAAACCCGAGTCCTCTGAAAGTGCTCAATTACAGAGCCACCTCTCCAGCCCATAGTATTTTTTAATTTTTAATATTTTATTATTTTTATATGTATGCATGTATTGCCTGTATGTATATAGGTACACCCATGTTGTACAATGCCTGCAGAGGTCAGAAGGTATTGGATTCCCCTGAAACTGTAGTTATGGACACTGCAGCTGTGAGGCAAAGCAGCAATAGGCAGTACATATTTGAACGGGCATGACTGTGCTCCAATTTACATGGGCTAGTGATGGAGCTCAGTTTGTTTGCCTAGCATGCATAAAACCTTGGGTTTGATCTGCAGCACTTCAAAAAAGCAGGCATGATGGCTCATGACTATTATCTCAGCTCTCTCAGGAACTGGAGGCAGGAAGATAAGTTGTTTAAGATCATCCTGAGATAATTAATAAACAGTAAACTGGAGACAGTCATAAAACGAAACCTTTAACTAAGATCTACCCTCATCAGGCATGGTGGCATATGCCTTTAATTCCAGGAGGCAAAGGCAGGTAGATCTCTGTTGAGTTCAGAGCCAGCGTGGTCTACAGTGTGAGTTCCAGGACAGCCAGAGCTACAGGGAGACCCTGTCTCAAGACCAAAAAGTAATAATAAAATAAAATTTTAAAAAATCTATCTTCGGGCTGGAGAGATGGCCTAGCGGTTAAGAGCGCCGACGCTCTTGCAGAGGACCCGGGTTCGATCCCCAGCACCCACATGGCAGCTGAGAACCGTCTGTAACTCCAATTCCAGGAGAACTCCAGCTCCAGGGGAATCCGAGACCCTCTTCTGACCTCCGCGGCATTGCACGACACGGGTGCACAGACCTGCATGCAGACAGTACATTCATACACATACAAAAATAAATAAATAAATAAATAATAAAAAAAAAAATTAAAAATAATTTGCTAAAAAAAAAAATCTATCTTCAAAAACTAACTACAAAGGGTATAATATATAAACAGTAGGACAGAATATAATACTAAACTAAACTAGGTAGTTAGGTCTAGTAACCACACTCTCCATAAATTTATCTACCTTCTCCTAATGAAAAGCAAACCTTTGGATAGTTTAACTCTAAAAAGACAAAATGGAGGCCCGCAGAAATCTGAGGTCTCAAGAAAATAAAAACAAAAAATTTACCATATTCTTGAGACAGGACCAAAGATTCAGCAAGGAAAGCTGGTTAAATTCTTTTCACGTTGAGTCAAATAGGTTAAACACCAGTTGTACAAAGTTTACAACTAAATTAGAACATATGGGCCAATAGTGTTTTCTAAAAAAAAAAAAAAAAAAATTAATTTAATCCTTTCTCTGGCCAATGTTAACTAGCAAAATATGACATTTTTTTAAAATTTTATTTATTTCTGTATGTGTATGAATGTACTGTCTGCATGCAGGTCTGTGCACCCGTGCCGTGCAATGCCGCGGAGGTCAGAAGAGAGGGTCGGATTCCCCTGGAACTGGAGTTCTCCTGGAATTGGAGTTTCAGACGGTTCTCGGACATTTTTTTCAGTTGACTGAAGTACATGTTACTTTCACATGCTTTTGACTAAGTTGTAACAAGTCATTCAGTTAAAACAAAAACAAGATGCTGGTAAACCATTTCAGTTATTAGAACTACTTTTCTCTCTATCCTCAATCAACTTACAAAATTGGTTAACCTATTTTGCCCTTGCCTGTTAATCTCTTAACAAAGCAGCTGCTAGTATGTGAGAATTTAAACCTGGAAGGAATAGGAGCAAAATGTGTGGCACATGCCTGTAGTCTCAGCTACATGAGAAGCTGAGGTTGGAGGACCACTTGAACCCAGGAATTCCAAAAAAAAAAAAAAAGAGCTGGGGTGATAGCTCAGTTGCCAAAGTGCTTGTCTTACAAACACAAGGATCCTAGAACCAGCGTAAAAAAAAGCCATCCAGCCGGGCATGGTGGCGCTCGCCTTTAATCCTAGCACTCAGGAAGCAGAGGCAAGGCCAGCCTGGTCTACAGAGCGAGTTCCAGGACAGCTGGGGCTACAGGGAAAGCCTGTCTCGAAAATACCAAAAAGAAAAAAAAAAGAAAAAAAAGCCATCCAGTGCTGCACACTTGTAATACCGGTAGCCCACTGGAAAGAGAGGCAGGCAGATCCCTGGTGCTAACTAGCCAGGGGAGCAACATCCAGAATTGTCTTTAGCCTCCATACATACCCATTTGTGCCTGCAGACAAACACAGGCATGCAAACACACAATCAATCTCTCTCTCTCTCTCTCTCTCTCTCTCTCTGCTTTTCTTCAGATTCTTTAGTCATAAGATCCCTCTCAGAAACTTACCCTGTTTTACTCCCTCATTCTTTCTCCAACAAGATGTTCCAACTTCTTTCATCTTCTTAGCCTACAATTTCTTCTTAGATTGAATAAGGTGGGTAGAACTGTTTATGTTTCCTCAAAACCGCACTGACCTTTAATAATTCAACTCTATTCAAGCACCTTTCTTGGTGAATAGACAGATTTATACAATCTGTCCTCAAACTCATGACTTTCCTGCCTCAGCCTCCCAATAAGTAGTGGAATGCTGAGTGCTCCCAGGTTTGCAATCTCATTCACTTTTATTGGTTTTTTCTTTTGTTTTTGTTTTGTTTTTTTGTTGTTGTTGTTTGTTTGTTTGTTTTCAGACGGGTCTCATTCTTGCAGCCCAGACTGGCCTGGACTTTGTGGTACTCTTCTTCCTGTCTCAGCCTCTTAAATGCTGGAATTACAGGTATGGACCATTATGCCCGGCTAGAATCGCATTAAGGACCATCTGGCTCATTTATCTATTTATTTAATTACTAATTACTTTTCAGATATAAGGTCTCATTAAGTAGGCCTGGTTTTCCTGGAACTCACTATGTAGATAGACTGGGCTGGAACTCACCTGCCTCTACTTCCAGAGTGCTAAGATTAAAGGTGTGTGCCACCATAGCCCACAAACAGTCTTAAATCATTTATCTGGTCTTGGCCCACACTTACTGACCTTCATTCAATGTTAGGCCATCAGCATATGTGCTCAGTCCTACTGCTTGTCTGAACCCTCAGCAACCAGCACTATATGAAGCATGTTACTGAACAATGAATGACTTACTAAATCTTAGCATGACCTATTTGCCTTTGAAGTTCCCATCTTGAAGATGCAGCTCACTTTTCTTTCTTCTTTTTTTTTTTTTTAATTTGTTTTTTTTATTTATTTTTGTATGTGTATGAGTGTACTGTCTGCATGTAGGTTTGTGCACCCGTGTCGTGCAATGCCGCAGAGGTCAGAAGAGGGTGTCGGATTCCCCTGGAACTGGAGTTCTCCTGGAATTGGAGTTACAGACGGTTCTTAGCCGCCATGTGGGTGCTGGGGATCGAACCCGGGTCCTCTGCAAGAGCAGTCGGTGCTCTTAACCGCTAGGCTATCTCTCCAGCCCCCTCTTTCTTCTTTCATGACATACTACCTTAACTAAAAACATATACTTGCCACTTACATTGGTTGCAAATAACATATAAATTTTCTTCTGTTTCAATTTATTTCTTTTTTACCTGAAACAGTCTCAGAAACATAGGCTTGAGGAATGCTAAACAACTGTAGAGAATCCAAGGACAACAGGGTTCTATGAAGTGAGATATTTACTGTTTTCTGGGCTGCTCTGTAGATAGAAATATTCAGAGGTCAAAATGCAAAACAAAGGGGAGAACCTTAACTGAGTCACTATTCAAGTGCTAACAGAGCTTTCAATGGTTTGGGTATGTCTGGAACATTGACAAAGTTGTCAAATAATTACAGACACAGAAAAACTGTATGGTCCAAGCTTTGTTAGTTTCTTACATTAAAGAATTTAAAAGCTCTAGACTAAGAAATAACCCATTATCATGCTTTTAAAAATATGTACTTGGACATTAAAGCCTATTCCTTTTTCACTTAAAATGAATCATCCAAGTGCAATATAAGGATGGTTTACAACTGACCAAGATATAAACATGATTCATTATGAGAGAAAATTAAGAGAATTTGTATGTTGATGACAAGTCAAAGAACTCAAGTTTATAATGAAGAAAATCCACTGAAGAAAACAGTACTCCAAAACTGTGACTCACAAATTTTGCAGAAAAGCAGCAATGTTCTACACTAATGGAGAGGTTATGTTTAAATGTCACTAAACTTATAGTAAGAACAGATAAATTACTCTCTGAACTGTAGTTTCCACAGTACTACCTAAGATGACTATCCTTTCAATTTTGTGTTATATAAGCTAATAGGTTAGCAGTCAGGATTAGCATCCTTTAACTGATGAAGTATGACCATATAGCTTAGTAAAATTACTATCTAAAATTATCTACACACTTGTGTTTTGTTGCTATGGCCATTTTGAGAGGGTTTCATGTATCCCCAGGCCAGTCTGGAACTATGTAGCTCAGGCTAGTGAATTCCTGATCCTCTTGCCTCTACCTCTCAAATGCTGGGATTAGAGAGCCCTATACCCAGCTATAATCATAAACTTCAGGGGCACTGACTGACACTCCTGACAAGCAATGCTGAATTCTACTGGAGATATGGAGCCACTGGGGTATCCTCTGTCCCTAGGGGTGATCTTTTGTGGTAATGGGGATTGAACCAAGAGCAAAACAGCTAGGCAAGTGCTCTACACTGAGCTACATCCCACCAACTATAGACAACTTAAAAAAAAATTTTTTTTTAATTTATTTTCGTATGTGTATGAATGTACTATCTGCATGCAGGTTGTGCAGCCGTGTTGTGCAATGCCGCAGAGGTCAGAAGAGGGTGTCGGATTCCCCTGGAACTGGAGTTAAAGACGGTTTTTAGCCGCCATGTGGGTGCTGGGGATCGAACCCGGGTCCTCTGCAAGAGCAGTCGGCGCTCTTAACCACTAGGCCATCTCTACAGCCCTAGACAACTTTAATATGATCAAAACAACCCTTCATCATGGATATCTTCAGTACCTTCTCCAATTTCTAAATTTAGGATGTGATCTAAATCCACATCCCAGAGCTAGGAGTATAACTCGGTGGTTCAGAGCTTGCTTCTCTAGCCCATGCAAGGCCCTAGGTTTGATTTGTGGGGGGGTGTTCAATTCCATTTTATTACTTGCACTGTCCTGAGTTTTTCTGGAATCAAGACCAGAAACTCATAACCAAACTATATGCTCACGAAGAAGCTTTATGGATAAGGGACATTCTTGAAATTAATCCACTGTAGTCAAAATGACTATGATCTGTCTGAGGGCACTAGATTCATTCCTCTCATTGTCACAGAATTCTTAATGTGATTCTGAACTTTTCTACCAGTGGAACAGTTCAGGGAAAAGAAATAATCTCTCGCCTGTCTATTAATGTTATTAACTAAAACAGAGATTTGTAAAAGGCAATGAATCTTAAATAATGAGCATCTACTTGTAATTCTTCTAAAAAAACTTTACTCAACATTTTTCATTATAACATAGGAAATTATTTGGTCTCCCATATAACAAATTATAGATTTAACTTGAAGCAAAAAAGGTTATGTGACTTACCCAAAGGTTCTAATTAGAAACCAGGTCTCCTGAATCTCAGCCCAGTGCTTTTTCCTTAGCCATCACGTCTTATAAGAAAATTCCAAATATAGACAGAACTCCCCCCCACCAGTTACATGGGTTTGAGTTACACTGATTCACATATACAAACTTTATATAGTGTGACCAATGTTTCAACTCACGCGGTACCCTGCTTCCATTTATGCAGTATGCCAGGCATCGGCACGATTTTCAGTGGCACACAGGCGGTTGCCACCACCAGGGCCCTAGGCAAAATTGCAAAGAAGGCAAAGTTTGTCTTTGGCCCTCCCATCTCCCTTATGCATTTCTCTCCCTCCTCCTGGCATCCCCCTACCCAGCCTCCCAAGCACCATCATGCTACCCTTTCATTGTCAACAGTACCCCACTCACCAAGAAAGACTGTCCTTTCTAGTGCCCAGGGATCCATTACCTATTTTCCTGTCACTATAATTCCTATTCCTAAAGGATTCTAGTGAAGTTTAAGTAATCCAAATGATTAGGTGATTTAAATAACTCAAGATACACTTAACCATATTAAATATCCAAGGAATTTTAAAAGGAATTCAAGATTCTTTTTGAAGAGGGATGAAATCTTTGGGAAGGGAGAAGCAACATTTCTCCAAAGCCCAACTACTCCTTTACCATTTCAGATTCTTTCATAGCTATAACACTAAAAGTTGAGGGGGGGGAGGGTTAAGCCCCTCTACCCTAAGACAAACAAAAACAAAGCTTCCTTAAACACCCCACTTTTTTTAAACACCCGATTCTTACCTTTTCCATCTCTCTCCCACCTCCTAGGTCCCAATTTCTACCTCTTAGTGCCCCAAAACACAAGAGCCTTCTGGTAAGATGTCTGAGTATCTTAACACATTTCCCACTGTGCAGATCAAATTACATAGAGTATCCACATTCCCCAATGCTGGGATAGCTTTAAGCTTACTGTATGCTTTAAAAAAAAAAAGTTATCCTGATTTTACGTCAAGGTTCTGAATTATAAATTCAATAAATATCTAGTAAGAAGGAAAGGTAGGTTCTTATTATCTTGCATATATAAAATAACTAATTTATCTAAAAAACATTTTTTTCTTTTCCTTTTGGTTTGAGTTAGGCTCTCACTCTACTACCATACTCCTTGAAATAGTCATTCTTGGGGTTAGAGAGATAGCCTAAGTGGTTAAGAGCACCGACTGCTCTTGCAGAGGACCCGGGTTCGATCCCCAGCACCCACATGGAGGCTGAGAACCGCCTGTAACTCCAATTCCAGGAGAACTCCAGTTCCAGGGGAATCCAACACCCTCTTCTGACCTCTGCAGCACTGCACCACACAGGTGCACAGACCTACATGCAGACACTACATTCATACACATAGAAAATAAATAAAATTTAAAAAAAAAGTCATTCTTTTCCTCAAATACAGAATGTGGGGATCTCAACACATAGCCCAGACTACCTTGGAACTCCGTAGTCCTATGCTAAGCTCAAACTCACTGAAATTCTCCTGCCTCATCCTCTCAAGTGCTGGGATTACAGACACCACCAGAGCAGGCTTGCTATGGTCCTTCTGGATCAATACTGCACTGAAAATCCAATTATTTTGGCTAAATACTATTGTTTACTCATAAACAAAGAGTTTATAAATAAATCCAAGTCTGAAGGGCAATAAAATAATAACCCAGTGACAGAGACATGAATATAAATTTAAAGACAAAATAATGGGGAGACATGAATATAAATTTAAAGATAAAATAATGGGTTTTAAGAAATCCAGGTTTCTGCTGGGACTACACACAGATAAATTTGTATGTATGCATAATAGTAATTCAATTTTGCAGAATTAGAGTTACCTAGTTCCAACTACCTTCCCACTAATATAATAAAATCTCATCTACTCAGAAGATAACAAAAAAAAATCCATCAAAGATTAACAGGATTACATAAAGTAAGCCTTAAATGATTTCTAAACTGTTATTACACAGATTTTTCTGTTAAGATCCTCTATGAAGCCCCTTTTCAATACCCTCATTCACACTGGGAAAGGAGCAATGTCAAGATATGCTGCAGTTACAAGCCTTCTTACCTAAGTAGGAAAAGTAAGTTAAGTTCTTCCAGTGTCATTTTTAATTAATGTTACCTTTCAAGGGTTTACTACACACAAGAACTTTCTTTTCAATTTTTCCTTCCTCTCCACACAACCATGAACAAGTCTGCCACCTGCCCCTATTTGTCTTTATGGTCTATGAAGAAGTTTCCGATGAGGGTTTTAAAAATATTTTTAATATTTTTTTAATTATTTTTATTTTATGTGTATGAGTGTATTGCCTGCACGTATGTACGGGCACCTGTATCATGCAACGTGTGTGTGAGGGTCAAAATAAGGTTTCGGATCCTCTGCAACTGGAGCTACAGATGGTTGTTAGGCACCATGTGGGTGCTGGGAATCGAACCCAGGTCCTCTGCAAGAGCAGCCCACACTCTTAACTGCTGAGCCAACTCTCCAACCCCCAGATGAGGGGCTTATTAAAACTAAGCCGTTCATGGAAATGCCACTGCAAATATGCATTGCTAAGATTTTAAATAGGTTGATCTACTGCCTGACCTATTTTGCTACAAAGCACTCTAGTAAATTCATAAGCAACTATAATAAGATGAAGTATGCCTGTTCGTGTAAGTAAAACAACTTGTCAAGGAAAACATTTTAAATGGTTAAGAAACTTGCTTGAACAAGGAACATATAAAAAACAAGTTAGAATTTTGCTTTGTTGAAAGTGCTGAACTAGACCCTTTCTCCAAATTGGTACTTCAGAATTGAAAGTGCATTACTAATCAACTCATCAAAAAGCAGTATAATTCGGAAATTCTCTATGACAAATAATAACCCAGCATGCACTGAACTCCCTATACAGATTCTAACCTGAGTGCATTAAAAAAAAAAAAAGAAAGAAAGAAAAAAACTGTTTCCCCTCACTCCTCAATTCTGCTTTAGTGGGCATCAAATTTCCAAAATGGTTCTGTTTGCGGCACATGCAAGACCTATCAATACTTCCTGAACAAAGCCTCTACTAAATCGTCTAACAAAATGGAGGTCTCTCGGAAAAAGAAAAAAACAAAACAAAACAGGCCATAACACTTTTCTACTCACAAAATGGGGCCAAACACACCCACTTTAAAAAACCATGGTTTGGGTCAGATTTTCCACAAAAATGGTTGATTCAGTAGGACTCGACGAAGCGTCTCTGGGTCTGGGGAGTTAGTAGTGAAGGTTTCCTCCAGACTTGGGGGGAGGGGTGCTTCTCTCCATAGTCTACAGAGCACGACGGCGAGGGGTGACCCCAAAGCCCTGGGTAAAGGAATCAGATCTGAGGGTGGAGACCTTGGCGCTCCGCAGATACCTAGTCAGAGACAAAACGGGCCGCCCCACTACGCAAGACAGACGAGGGCTCTTCCCATCCCCAGCCAAGTCTACAGTGAAAAGCACAAACTCTGGCCCCAGGCCCCACCTCGTCCCATTGGCAGCACTTCCCGCCAATCCACACGGTCACCGCCCCCAAGCCCGCCTGCCAGGCCCTGATTGGATGGGACGGGAGCCGGGGACCTCGTGTTACCAATCTGGGAGCCCCTGACTCCACCGCACACGCGCGCCCAGGTGCGCCCTCCGAGCCCATCTCCTCCCCGACAGCGTCCCCTCCCCCACCCCCAGGGCTCTGGCAGAGACTTACCGTCCCGAGAGGTGCCCATCAACTGGTCCAGCATCGCGCGCATCTGGGCCTGCGCCGACATGGCGGCGGCGTAGCGGGCGGACGGGCGGGGGTGGGGCGCAGGCCAGACCCAGGCGGGCGGGGGGGAGAGGGGAAAGGGTGGGGGGAGGTGCGGCGCTGTCTCGGTGGCCGCCGCCGCCTCGAGGCGTGCGGAAGGGGCGTCGGAGGGGGTCGCGGGCGAGTCCGGGCTGCGCTCCTCACGACGACGTGGACGTGGAAGCCGGCAGCCCCCTCGAGAGCGACCCCTCGTGCCCGCACTGTCCGTCCAGGTCCTGAGACAGAGGCGACACGGGCTAAGCAGGCTCTCGCCTCCAACACCGCCACCCGCCAGAGGCCGTCAACCCCCCCTTCCGAGTTCTGACGCCGCTCGTCGCCGTCACCGCCGCGACGGGAGCGCGCACGCACCTCGCGCCGACTCGTTTCCCGCGGGGGCTCCACCAACCGGCTTCCAACTGGCTTCGCCCCGCCCTGCACCCTCCCCTCCCCCCGCGAGGGGTTCCACCCTAACGGCTCTCTGGCTCCTGCGCGCGCGCCGGCTCCGCCCCACAGTGTTCAAGTCTCGCGAGATCGTGGCTCCTGACCTGACTCTCGCTCTGCTCTGGCCTGGCGGAGCGGTTTAGGCCTTCGCAGCGTATTGGCGCTGGCGACCCAACCCCAAATGAGCAAAATGGCACAGGTTAGCGCGATGCGGAGTAAGTACGCGCAAGCTCTGCGTTAGACTCGCGAGTCGGTGGAGTGATCAGCTGAGGACGCCCAGCCGCGTGCGGCCCCTGCCCCTCCTGTGCCGGAGCTGCGACACGTCAGGTTCAGGAAGTGACACCCGCTCAGCACTCTGGAAGCAGGCCACCCACAAGGGCAGTGGGAAAGCTGCTAGTCCACATTAGTCTGTGGCAAAGGACCGGCCTTGATTCCGAGAGCTCGGGGCAACGGAGGCGGGCCCTCGGCCTGCACGCGGAGCTGGCCGCGGGCTTCCTGCGCTCAGTTTCTCAATCTCTTGCAGCACTGTGAGGCCCAAGTCGGCCGGCAGGAAATACTTAGGCCACAGGCCTTGCTTGGTTTTCGAAACTGGCGACTTTTTTTTTTCTTTGAAACAGTCTCTCTGGAACTCGCTATGTAGACCATGCTGGCCTCGATCTTACAAAGATCTATCCCTCTGCCTCCCAAGTGCAGGGATTAAAGAAGTGCACCCTCATTACTGGCAATTCTTTATAAACTACTTTGAAGGGAAATGATAATAGATTTATGTCCCCTAGTTTCATTACAGTTGTATATACATTACCTTGGGGTTTATATTTCCTGACTAGTGCAGGATCTCTAACAATTGGGCCGGTAAAATTTTTTAGCTTTTAGTAATTTGCAAAAAAAAAAAAAATCCTAGCAGTTATTTTGGAGAAGTCGGGTTTTATGCATTAGTTTTGAGACAGGGTCTCTCTGTTAGAAACAGTGATCTCAAGAGTACTGGTGACTCAGAGCAAGCCAGATTTATTTTCAGTTCTACAGAAATGGGGCCTCAGCGTGGACAAATGGCAAAAATGGCGATCATGCTGATTTGGCACAAGTCCGTGGTTTTTTAATCCCCAGTGGATTTAATCCCCAGTGGATTCCCCATCCTATTGGTTGATGGTGCAAACCCTTATTTAATGGGATATCCCCAGACTGGCGATTCCCTCAGCTGGTAGCTGAGTGCCTATCATTTCTCAGCGCTATGATGAACTGGGTACCTATAGAGAAGCAGGTGCCAGCTGTCAGCTGGTGAAGGTAGGGGTTTTGTGCCTCCCACGTAGCTGTGATTCTCTGATGAACTCTGAGTAAATCTCATGCTGAAAGATGAACCATAGTGATTGTGTGTGTGTGTGTGAGACAGGGTCTCCCTGTAGCCCCAGCTGGCCTGGGATTTATTTTTTATGCTGTGTACAGCCCAAGCTATCCTGAAACTTGACATCCTACCTCAGCCTTCCAAGCACATGGATTAGGTGTGTGCTACCATGCCTGGCTCTAGAATTCAAATTTCTTGATTACACTTATTCTTCACTTTTGTATTTGTATGTTCATATGGAAGTCACCGGACATTGTCTTTCCACCCAGTCAGTCCTCTGGCTTGGCGGCCAGTGCTGACTGAGCTATCTTATCAGCCCCCAAATTCTCTTTCTTTGAAATTTATTTGTTATCTGTGTGTGTTTGTGCCACACGTATGTGGGCTCCGAGGCTAGAGGAAGACATCAGATCCCCTGGTGCTGGAGTCACGGGATGCTGTGAGCTATACCGTGTGGGTGCTGGAAACTGAGCTTTGGGTCTTCTGGAAGAACAAGAAGTTCTCTTAGCTGCTGAACCATCTCTTCAGCCCAAGAATTTAAAATTCTAAACAACTGCAAATGAATGCTGCAAATATCCTTGAAATGTAATATACTGGGACTGGAAAGATGGCTCAGTGTTTAAGAGCACTTGCTGCTCTTGTAGCGGACCCAGGTTCAATTCCCAGCACTTATGGTGGCTAACAGGCAGCTAAGAACCGTGTGTAACTCCTGTTCCAGGGGCTCCAATGCTCTCTTCTGACTTCCCCAGGCATTGCATGACATGGGTACACTTAACAAATGGAGGCATAATACTCATACACATAGAAATGTTTTTAAAAAGTAATATGTATAGGAAAAGAAAAATGCCCTAGATAGATGGCACTATTATAATAAGTACTGTATTATCCTAAACAAAAATCCTGAGAAAATACTTGAAATGTTTTGAGACAGGGTCTCCCTGTAGCTCCAGCTGGCCTGGAACTCACTATATGTAGACCAGCCTGGCTTTGAGCTCAGAGCTCTCTGCCTCGCAAGTACTAGGATTAAAGGTGTGTACCACCATGCCCAGCTGTATAATTGTGGGGTTTTTGTTGGTGTTGTTTGTATTTTGAGACAGCATCTCCCTTTAGTCCTAGCTGGCCTGGAGCTCACTATGTAGACCAGGCTGGTCTTGAACTCACAGAGATCCACCTGCCTCTGCCTCCCAAGTGCTGGGATTAAAGGCATGTGCCACCCTGCCCGGCCTATAATTGTGGTTTTTAATAAAGAAGTTTTGGTTACATTTCTCCTGATTGCATGTTTTCCTCTTTGTACTTTTTGTATGTGTGACAGAAATCTCTCACTCTACTAGCCCAAGCTGGCCCAAAACTTGAGGCAACACTCATTCCTCAGCTTTCCAAATGCTAGAATTTCAGGCATGAACTACCATGCCCAACTCTCTTGATTACACATTACTTTTACGTTTATCTTTCTGGCTTACAGTTTAGCTTTAACTTTCCAAAACAGCATATAGCTGAGCTTTAAAAAAAAAAAACTAGTTTGGGGCTGGAGAGATGGCTCAGTGGTTAAGAGTGCCAACTGTTCTTGCAGAGGACCCGGGTTTGATTCCCAGCACCCACATGGTGGCTAAGAACTGTCTTTAAGCCAGGCATGGTTGCGCACACCTTTAGTCCTAGCACTGGGGAGGCAGAGGCAGGCGGATCTCATGTGAGTTCAAGGCCAGCCTGGTCTACAGAGTGAGTTCCAGGCCAGCTGGGGCGACAGGGAGACCCTGTCTCAAAAAACAAAACAAAACAAAAACCAGTTTGATGATACTTTTTCAGCCCTAGGGATCCACTGAATGCTAGGCAAACACCACTGAAATACATCTACAGCCCTGAAGTCTAATTGTTTATGGTTATGTAATTACATGAATTTAAACTTAGTATTTTTCCTCTATCACTTTGTGCCTGTGTGTGTGTGCACCTGCACTCATCTCATGTAGCCCAGGCTATATAGTGGCAGATAACCTTAAATGATTTTTATTTTATGTGCATGAGTTTTTTGCCTGCATGTAAGTGTACTTCACGTGTACCTTGCCCAAAGAGGCCAGAAAAGGATGTCAGATCCCCCTGGAACTGGTTTTACAGTTTTATGTTAGCCACCCTGTGGGAGAAGGGAACCAACCAAGAAAAGCCAGAACAGATGGCTTACCACTGAGTCATCTCTCTATCCCTGATAACCTTGAACTTTTATCCTTCTGCCTCTGTCTCCCAAGTCCTGGGATTAAAAGCATGCACCGGGGCTAGAGAGATGGCTCAGCGGTTAAAGAGCACCAACTGCTCTTGCAGAGGACCCGGTTCAATTCCCAGCACCCACATGGCGGCTAAGAACCGTCTTTGACTCCAGTTCCAAGGGAATCCTGACACCCTCTTCTGACCTTCAAGGCATTGCATGATACAGGAGCACAAACCTACATGCAGACAGTACACTCATATAAATAAAAAATAAAAGCATGCACCAATATGTCTTTTATACTTCAAAGAGAGAAAGATGGAAGGAACTCCTTACTGCAGGTATCTTGGTGCTTTTCTTTGGGGATTGCATAGCGCATGTATATGTGTGTGGGTGTGCGCATGCCTACCCATGGACAGGTCAGAGGACAACTTGGGGGAGCAGTTGGTTTTCTAATACCATGTCGACTCCAGATAATGAACTCAGGTCACTCAGGCTTGGTGCCAGATGCCTTTACCTTCAAGCAAGCCTACACTACTGAAGGCTCTCCTGGTGGCATGGAGAGGAATGAAAATCCGTGGTGTAGACTATTTGAAGCAATTCTGAAGATAATGCATTTGAGTCTCCTAACTCACCTCTTGTGAGGAGCAAATTGTGGAAAAATAAGGAAAATAATGATGTTGGCTGGTTGCTGCTAGCATCTCTGGATAAAGTGATGAAGGAAAATGAGGAGCTGAATGATAAAGTTAATCAGCTCCAGATTCTCATCAACAGTTTAAAAGTTTTCAAGTGTGCCCTGGAAGAGTCTTCTCTCCAGCAGCCCAAGAGCTAAACCTGCAGAAAATCGAGCTGGAACCTTTATAGGTTTGGCTGATTTAAGCACAAATTTTGTTTTTAGCCACAAAGAGTGCGAGCAGTCAGAGCACTGGTGGGGAAAGGGTGGGATCCTGAAACTTGGGATGGAGATGTGTGCGAGAACCAAGGGGAGGATGAGGACTTTGAGCCCTCAGATTATGGGGGATTTACTTCATGTGAGGAATTAATCTACCCTCCGCAGAGAACGCATTCCCACACCCTGCAAACCGGCCCACCCCGCCCTTGCCCGAGGAAACTAATCCCAACTTCCCAGAGGGAGATGATGTTCCTTGGTGCCCAGCAATTGTTGCCTCTAGACCTATAACTAGAGAAGTGTGGTCCATGAGGTGGTGCACTACACTACTAAAGAACTTAGTTTGCCAGTTCATTCTGCCAGAAGCCTAATGAATATGTGTGGGAATAGATTTTAAGGGTGTGGGATAGTGGTGGAAGGAATATAAATTTGGTACCACAGAGTGGGCTATTATTGCTATGACAGAACTGACCTTGGTGTTTTGGGGAGGACTGTTTAAGTGTCTGGAACTTTGGGCTAGAAAAGTCATTTAGGGTTTGTTAGTCATCTAGAGTTTGTTACTGTGGGGCTTGGAACAGTTATGCTGAGAGAGTTGAAGACAATGGAGACCTGGCTTCTGAAGCTTCAAAGGGAAGTAGAGATCATCAGGGCTGTTTGCATGATATTTTTAAATTAAGAATCTGTGGGTTCTGGTCAGCTGGGGCTGAAGAATCAGCTGTAAGTAACAAGAAACCAGAACCTGAAGTGAAACCTTTGTTTTATTGGGACAATTGATGCTGGTTAGCTGGGGCCGAAAAATCAACTAAGTAATGAGAGACCAGCATCACTGGTGAAATCTTATGGGAAGAATTTCCTCAGGGTCAGCACACAGAAGCTGTGATCCAGAGGGCGACTGAGCCCCTATCTCAAGCTGGAGACAGGACTTGGTAATGTGTGGTTCTGGTGTTGAAATGTGAAGTGGTCATAGAGGGCAGCCGAGGCTTGGCACTGTGAAAGGCCAGGAAAGGCCCATGGTGAAGGTGCTCCTTGGTTGCAGTGAAGACCCCAGGATTGCAGGGGTCAGGAAGAGAAGCTGAGGCTTAGCACCAGGAGAAGTCAAAAGTGCCCATTGGTGAAGGTGCAGCCTCAGTTCCAGTGGAGACCCAGCTTTTTGGGGGATGCCAGGACGATGGGATGACCACTAAGAGCAGCAGCAGGTGTGGAATGGAGGTGGCCTGGGCCTGTGAGACAATCTGTGTGTGCTGTGGATGGCAGAGTCAGAGAAGTAGAGCTGCGGAAATCCTCTGGATCCCAGAAGATCATGACTGAATCCCAGGTGTCTTGAGCTACTTTGCTGGACTTGGGTTTTGGGTAGATGTGACTGATTCTTCCCTTTGAAATAAGACAGGACTTGCTTTGGATTTTACAGGAGCCCACAGTAAAGAGACTTTTAACAGACTGTGAACTTTTTTTAAGTGTTTGGACTTTTTAAGGATTGTGGGGCAAGTAAGGTTGTACACACTAATGTTAACATATCTTGGGGATAATGGAAAGGTAGTGGTTTAATAGCGATGTATTTTGCATGCATGTCAAGTTGACAAGGGGTCAGTTGTGCTGGATAGCTTTAGTGTCAATACACCTGGGGTAAGAGAGCCTCAAATGGAGAATTGCCTCCATTAGACTGGCCTGTGGCCATGTCTGTGGAGTATTGTCTTGACTATGGAGTGATGTGGGAAGGGCCAGCCCAC
Source organism: Rhizomys pruinosus (assembly GCA_009823505.1). Taxonomy (NCBI): domain Eukaryota; kingdom Metazoa; phylum Chordata; class Mammalia; order Rodentia; family Spalacidae; genus Rhizomys; species Rhizomys pruinosus. Next base: position 202,849 of record VZQC01013164.1, on the reverse strand, counting down.
TATAGGTGGTACGGTACCACTCCTGGGTAGGTTGTTATATACAGTATAAGAAAGCAGGCTGGAGCCAGGCGTGGTGGCGCACACCTTTGATCATAGCCCTTAGGAGGCAGAGGCAGGCAGATCTCTGTGAGTTCAAGGCTAGCCTGGTTGGTCTACAGAATGAATTCCAGGCCAGCTGGAAGACCCTGTGTCAAAAATAAATAAATAAATACATAAATAAATAAATAAA
>VZQC01013164.1:171987-186026 GCA_009823505.1 Rhizomys pruinosus | reverse complement strand
TTACTTTTTTAATGTTTTTTAAATATTCTCCTATATGTTCCATTTTTGAAATTTAAGGGTGTTCAGAGATCATCCGATTCTTGTCAACTGTTAGAGGTCTTAAAGACAATTGTTGGGAAGTGCACCTCTGTTTCAGTTAATACCCTTTGATTTCAGGTGTCAGTTGAGAGAATCTTAGCTTGCAATAACCTTGAGATGTCATAAATATATCCATATGGTGAAGTTGCTGCCTCAATTTCAGTGTTACCCCATCTTTTTGTAGATTGCCGGGATCTTGGGAAAAACCACCAATACAATCGCAGGTGTGGAATGGAGTCAGCTGGGGCCTGCAAGAATAGCTGTGTGGGCTACAGACGGCAGAGTCAAGAAGGGGAGCTGCCGAGAATACCCTTTGTAGCCCAGAATGATCGTGATCCCAGTGGTCCACCTTTACTACTACTTGCTGGCTTGGTTTTTTTTTGAAGTGTGCTTGATTTTTCCCTTTGAAGTAAGACAGTAGTACTTGTTTTTGATTTTACTGCAGCCCACAGTTAGGAGACGTTTAAACAGACTGTAACTTTAAGGACTGTGGGGGCTTTTAAAGTTGTACTGTCTGGGGTTTGTGATTAAGTTAACATCATACTTTGGGGAGAACTGGAAAGGTGGTGGTTTATAGGGATGTGTGGTGTGTGTCAAGTTGACAAGGTCATTGTGCTGGATTAGCTTTAGTGTCAACTTGACACAACCTGGGTATGGAGCCTCAGTTGGGGAATTGGCTCCATTGGACTGGCCTGTGGCCACATCTGTGGAGTATTGTCTTGATTGTCGAGCAGTGTGGGAGGGCCCAGCCCACTATGGGTGGTGCCACCCTGGGCAGGTTGTTGTGTACCGTATAAGAAGGCAGGCTGGGCATGAGCCAGAGGAGCAAGCCAGTGAACAGCATTCCTCCATGGCCTGTGCTTTCAGCTCCTGCCTCCAGGTTCCTGCCCTGAGTTCGTTTGGGCTCCCTGATGAACTGTGACCCAGGAGATGTGAACTGAATAAACCCTTTCCTCCCCAAGTTGGTGTCGGTCAGAGTGTTTTGTCACAGCAATTGAAGAGAAACTAGAACAGTTGCTTTCCCAGGACCTTGATGACATATTGTGGATCTGGTCCAGGGAAAACATCCCAGGTGTCCACTGCAGGCTGCAATGCCGACACCTGGACACTGCATGGAATGATCACCTGCCAAAGCTCCTGCTCAGGGGACTAGCTGTAACTGGCCTCTACTTCGAGAACAAATCCTTATCTAAGCATCACAACCCTTGATGGGTGCTTTTATCTGACTTTCTGGTATGGAGCATGTGTCCACATCTTCGGTTCAGGGGAATCTGAGAAAGCAAATATTTTACCATTCAATCTTATTTGTGTGTGCGTGTGTCAACAGGCTTTTTAATATTTTTTTAACTATTTTTGTATGTGTATGAATGTTCTGTCTGCATGTTGGTCTCTGCACCCATGTCATGCAATTCTGTAGAGGTCAGAAGAGGGTGTCGGATTCCCCTGGAACTAGAGTTCTCCTGGAATTGGAGTTACAGACAGTTCTCAGCCACCATGTGGGTGCTGGGGATCGAACCCGGGTCCTCTGCAAGAGCAGTCGGCGCTCTTAACCGCTATGCCATCTCTTCAGCCCCCAGAAACAGGTTTTTAACTAGAGGCTTGCTTCCACTTCCCAATCTTGCAATCACCTTCCTGAGCTCACATGTACACCCATTTCCGGCTCTCTATAAGGTAGAGGAGGAACTCTGGGACTAGTTTGTTATGCCCAGTGAAACTGAGCATAAGAACACCAAAGATCCTGTCCTTTGTGTGTGGTAAAAAGGATACAGAAGCATTTATCTATGAAGATTAAGATGGCCAGATATTTCCAGAGTAGAAGGGATAATGAGAACTTCTGAGCAAGTTTGCAAAGATCTGAATGGGGTCATAGACAGTGTTATGAAAATTACTGTTACTCGCGGTGCTTACCGGACCTCACTCAGTGACCATGGGAAGGGAAGACCCCAGTGTGAGCACAGGGCAGGACCTATGGTTGTCTAGGCTTGCCAAGGAGGAGACTTCAAACACTTCCTCAAGGAAGTCATGACATCCTTCAGCCAGGTGTAGACACTGATGTCACAATTCTAAATTCCAGCAAGGCTTGCCAGTGTCTCCAAGCTCAAAAATCCTGTCTTTACTGTATTTAATCATGGCAGCGACTGGGCACTTGGTCATGCGTACGGTACCTGATTGAAAGTGGGTACAGAACTGCCAAGACTGGCCAAACATGGTGTGGCATGCCTTTAGTCCCAGCACTAAAGGGGGAGGCAGAGGCAGACAGATCTCTGTGAGCTTGAGACCAACCTGGTCTACATAGTGAGCTTCTTTCTGGCCAGCTGGTGCTACAGGGAGACCCTGCTCCACAAACAAACAAAAAGCAAGCAACCAAACAAAAACAAACAGCCTCAGCCAGGCATGATAGCGCACACCTTTAATTCCAGCACTCGGGAGGCAGAGGCAGGCAGATCTTTGTGAGTTCAAGGCCAGCCTGGTCTACAAAGTGAATTCCAGGACAGCTAGGGCTACAGGGGGATCCTGTATCTCAAGCCCAAAAAAAAAACAAAAAAAAAAAAAAACAAAAAACAAACCAACAACAACAAAACCCAAAACAAAACACTAAAACAAAACAAAACCCCCAAAGACAGCCTCCATCAAGACTATGGCTGGCAAGACGCCGTAGCTGGTAGAGGTGCCTGACACCAACCAAGCCCAACAATCTGGCTCTATTTCCAGGTCCAACATGGTGAAGAAGAAAATAGCCAACTCCCATGTTCTCTGACCTCCACATACATGCTGCGGCACACCCACACACATACACAACACATACAACCAATGATGAATGTCACAGGTGGCTCAGCTGTTAGAACACTTCCTTGCTGGGCATGGTGGCACACCTTTAGTCCCAGCATTGGGGGGACACAGAGATAGATCTCTGTAAGATACAAGCCTGGTCTATACTAGTAAGTTCCAGGCCACCTGGGGCTAGAGAGGAGACCCGTCTACAAAAAAAAAAAAAAAAAAAGTTCATCTAAGCAGGGTCCCAGGAGCTTGTAGGACGCTTTCCTTTTTTTTTTTTTTTTTAAGTTTATTTTTTATTAATTTTTTTTGTTTTATTTATTATTTTTAAACAAATCTAGAACCGTGTTCCCCGCTCAGTTCCCCCACCCCGTCAGAGCTCGTGCGATTCTGCCAAACATGCTATTCATCACTTACGTCTTTCTCAATTTTTTCCATGGGGAAGTTGACGTTTTGAGCAGACAGTTTCCCACTGTTTCTCAGTTTAGTTCTTTGATTGCAGTATATTTCCAGTGTTTTTGTTGTTTCCAAAATGCATTATGTCCAACGATTTGTACAGAAGCTCAGGGGCCCTTACACAAGATATATCTTACAAACTGTGTAATTGCACTATCATCCACAGATGAGGGATACCATCTCTGTGTTGTTTTTTGGGACTGTGTTATCATCAGCATGATGTCCTCTCGCTCCAGCCATTTTCCTGCAAAGCTCGTGGATGTGTCTTCTTTACTGCTGCATAGACCTCCATTGTGTAAGATGCTACCACATTTTCTCTATCCATTCGTCAGTTGAGGGGCATTTGGTTGGTTCCAGCATCTTTGCTATGTGTGAAAGAGAGCTTGAAATAACTATGGGCCGTGCATGTATCTCCTGTTGGTGGCGTAAGTCTTGAGGGTACATGCCCATGGAGTGGTAAGGCTGGGTCGTGTTGCAAAGTTCATTTACAATTTTCCAAGAGGTTTCCACACTGCTTTCCATAGTGGTTACGGTTTACATTCCCACCAGCAAGTGCAGATGACGTGTCCCCTTTCCCCACAAACTTCATCCACGCACTTGGTATCATTGTTTCTTGATCCTAGCCAGTTTTTTTCTTATGTTTGATAATTATCTTAAAGTGGTTTGAGTTAGCATTTCCTTAATGATTAGTGTATGTTGGAGCAGTTCTTGAGGTGTTTCTCGACATCTCGTAATTCCTCACTATAGTGAAGTCTCGTTCACGTTCTTTGCTCCATCTTTGAGGTGGTCGTTTTTTTCTTTTTCTTGTGTTTTTTTGAGTAGTTTATATATTCTGGAAATCAATGCTTTGTCAGATGTATCTGAGTGAAGGTTTCCCTCCCACCTGTGGGATTTCTCTTCACTTCCTTGATTTTTCTTTTGGATGTACAAGAAGCTTTTTGAGGTTTGATGAGGGCCATTTTGTCAGTATTTCACCTTAACTCTGTGCACATAGCTGTCTGATTTAGGACGTCTTTCTACGCCATATGTCTTGTAGTCTGCTGCGCCAATTTTTCTTCTATCACTTCAGAAGTTTGGGGGTCACAGTTGAGGGTCTTTAATCCATCTGGAGTTGACTTTTGTCAGGGCGAGAGTAGGGGTTTAATTCATTCTTCTACAAGTGGGGATCCAGTTTTGCCAACACCCACTTGCTGAATGATTGCTTGTCTTTTCTCCATTGTGGTTTTCTTGGCCCCCTTGTTCACAATATGAGATGGCTGACAATTGTATGTGCTCAGATTTGGATTCTTCCTTTGTTCCATTGGTCAACCAGGTCTGTTTTTGTGCCCAGTACCAGGCTGTTTTTTGACATAGCCCTGTAATATAGTTTAAAATCTCGTTTAGAGATCCCTCCGTGTAGCCTTTTCACTCAGGATTGATTTGGCTATCGTGAGGTCTTTTGTTTCTCCAAATTGAATTTAAGAATTTTTTCCAAGCCTGTGAAGAAAAACTCTTGGGATTTGATTGGGATTGCCTTCTTTATTAAATCTATACAAGAGTTTGGTTAAAATGACATTTTACAATGTTAATTTTTCCCAATCCATGAGCATGGGAGGTTTTTCCATCTTCTGAGGTTTCTTCAATTTTTTTCTTAAGAGTTTTAAAATTTTATTGTAGAGGTCTTTGTTGTCTGGTGTTTGGTTAGGTTTGTTACCTAGGTATCTTATTGTTTTTGAGGCTATTTGAGTGGGAAAGGTCTCTTTGATTCTTCCCAGTTGCTTATCTAGTGTAAAGAAAGGCCTATTGATTTTCTAAGGTTTAATTTTGTATCCTGCCACTTGCTGAAGCTGTACTCGTTTCTAGGAAGTTTCTTCTGGTTGGAGTTTTTGTGCATCTCTTAAGGTAAAACATCTATCCTAACAAGAAATAGGGATATTTTGTGCTTCCTTTTTCCAATTAGTACTCCTTTAATATCCTTTTCTTGCCTTATGCATCTAGCAAGTGTTTCAAGCACTATATTGAAGAGGGAGTGCGTGATAGGGGGCCATGGGCCTTGACCGTTTCCTACCTTTAAAGGCGAATGTTTCCGTCATTTCCCCATTAGGATGATATTGAGCTGTGGTTTCCTGTATATGGGCTTTGCATTACATTGAGGAATGTCCCTCCAATCCAATTCCTTCTATGACTTTAAGCATGAAGGGATGCTGGATTTGTGTCAAAGGCTTTTTTCAGCATCAATTGCGTATGCATGGTGTGTTTTTGTCTTTGATTCTGTTTATGTGTTGGATGATGTTTATTGATATTTCGTATGCTTTGAACCATCCCTGCATCTCTGGTATGAATCCAAGCAGTGGATGATTTCATGATGTGGGTCTGTATGCGATTGCCAGTATCTGTTTAGGAATTTTGGCATTCTGGTTTATTGAGGAGATGGGTCTATAATTCTCCTTTTTATTTCTGTTTGCCTGGTTTTGGGTAATAGAGTGATGTTGGCTTCATAGAAGGAAATTTGGGAGAGTTCCCTCTGATTGTATACCTCTAAACAGTTTCAAGATAAATTGGTATTGTAGGTCTTTTGAAATGTATTTTAGAAATTCTGCTGTGAAAACCGTCTGGGCCTGGGCTTTTTTAAGTTGGGAGGCTTCTGTACTACATCCTCTATTTCTTTCAGATGTTTTATGGGTCTGTTTAAGCTGGTGGGTCTCTTATGCCAAGCTTGGTGATTCCCAGGATTTCGAATATTCATCCATTTCTTCTAATTTTCAAACTTGATAGACTATAGGTTCTTGTAAAATTCCCATATATTTTCCTGATCTTTTCCTTGTCCGTCTGTGATAATTCCCTTTTCAACACAGATTGTATTGATTTGGAGTGTTCCTTCTTTCTTTTGTTAACGGGCTACAGGTCTGTCATCTGCTTATTATTCTTTCAAAGAACCAACTTTTTGGATTACAGTTGACTTTTTATTGTTTTCTTTTCTTATTTTCATTGATTTCTGCTCTGATTTTTGTTATTTCTTCCTGTCTGTTGCGTTTAGGATTTCATCTGTTGTGTGCCTCTTCAAGTGCTTTTATGCAGTAGTGTTAGATCATTCACTTGTGCTCTTTCTGTTGTTATTTAATGTAGGCACCCAGGGTGCTATAATTATCTACATAGGACTGCTTCTAAGGTATCCCATAAGTTTTGTTGTAGTTATGTCATTGTCATTTCATTCAGCGTCCTCCAGGATGTAGATCACAAGTTTGATTTATAGCTTTCTTACTATCTCCTCCTTGGACCATTCTTATATCAAGCAGTGTGATTGTTAGCTTCCATGTGTTCTTGTAGAAGACAGGAGCTTGTCCTGGTGTTGATGTTGAGCTTCTTATGCCTGTGGTCTATGGACAGGATGCTGAATAGTTATCTAATCTTTTTGTTATTTGCTAGAGCGGCTTTCTTCTGTGTCCAGGATTGGATCAATCTTAGGAGAATTTCGTGTGGGTGCTGGGTAGAAAGTAGTACTTCTTGGTTTGTGGAGATATTCAGTAGAAGTCTGATGAGGTCCATTTGGTGATCATATCGTTCAGTTCAGATTCTCTGTTTATTTCTTGTCCTGCCAGTTTGGACCTATCCAAAGGAACTCCAGTGGACGGGTATTGAAATCTCCCACTATTTGAGTGTGCTGGGGTTTGTTGTGACTGTGGTCCTGGGAAGAATTGTCTTATTAAAGTTTTTGTACCATCAGATTTGGGGGCATAATTATTTCTAATTGTGTAAATCTTCTCTGGTGATTGGTCCTTTGATGAAACAATGTATAGGCCTCTATTTGTCTCTTCTGATTTCTTTACTTTGGAAGTCTATTTATCCGAATTATTAAAATAGCAACACCTGCCTTTCTTTTTGGTACCATTTGCTTGGAATTTTTTTCTCAATCCTTCACTTAAGGTGTGCTGGTCCTTGAGGGTAAGATTTGTTTCTTGCAGAAACAGGGAATCGATGGATTCTGTTTCCTAATCCAGTTCTCCCAGTCTATGTCTTTATTGGGCAGTTTAGTCCATTATATTTAGGTTTATGACAGATAGGTTGTGTTGCATTCCTTTCATGCCTATTATACATTCTGCGGTTTTTTAGGTTTCTACTTTGCAGTTATGCTTTTATTGATTTCCTTCTAGTTGCCTGGGGTTGGTTGCTCCTTTCTTATGCTTCTTTGGATTGTTTCAAATTATTCTCGAAGGGTTGGTTTTCCGACATGTATTCTTTCAAGTTGTTTATGTCATGGAAGATTTTCCTCTCTCCTTCCACTATGATTGACATTTTGCTGGGTATAGTAACCTGGGTGGCATCCATTGTCCCTCTTAACACTGGGAATGCTTTGCTCCCAGGTTCTTCTTGCTTCATTTTGCTGTGAGAAGTCCGTTGTTATTCATGATAGGTTTCCCCTTTTAGGTCACTTTGTTGTTTTTCTCTTTTTGCTTTAAGAATTTTTTCTTTGTTTTGGGTCTCCAGCATTTTAACTATTTTGTGGCGTGGAGAATTTCTTTTCTGATCTTGTCTGTTTGGAGTTCTATGTGCTTCTTGTATTGGTATTGGTTGTCCTTTTTTAGTTTGGGGAAGTTTTCTTCTCATTATTTCTGTTGAAGATCTGATCAATACCTTTTCTTGGGATTCTTTCTCCTTCCTTCTATTCCTATGATAGTGGAGTTTGATCTTTTCAATAGTGTCCCACAGCTCCTGGTTGTTCCATTTTTGTGTATTTTTAAATTTTTCATAATCTTTCCTTGAGGTTTTTTTGGTTTCTTGTTGTTTTTTTTTTTTTTTTTTTTTTCTGCTTCCTCCATTCTGCTTCTGAGGCTTTTTTCATTCCTTTCCTCTTGAATGGATGAGTGTTTGATTTCCTTTTTCCATTTCCTCTTCTGATTCTCTTTAGTGTTTTATTTCTTTCGGATGTTCTCGATCTCTTTTTGTTAGCTCTTTTGTTATGGCTGTTGGTTTCTTTTTCTTTTCAGCATGGGATCTTTTCATGTTTTCTACTTCCTTCCGGGAGCTTGTCATTCTCTCTTCTCTGGTCGGTCCTCATTCTCTTTTCTTTAGTTAATTTGTTCTTTATGATTTTGTAGTTCTTTAAGTTGTTCCAATTGTGTTTCTGACATCTGTGTCCTGGGGCATCCCAGGGGGGATCCCATGCAGGATGTCTATCCATAGGGTTGGTAAGCTTGGCGTGGGATTATCTGCCCCTTTCCCGCGTATCTCTTCTTCTGTGTCCTGGCTCTATGGCTTCTCCTTGCCTTGTCTTCAATGTGAGTCCTAATGCCTCTTTATGTGTTGAAGGAGTGCTTTGCTTGCCTCCTTCAGTGCTTCTTCGTAATCTCAGTTGGCGGGGGGTGGGGGGGGTGGGGGGGGGGCTCTTCATCACCCGCCGCCCGCAGTCCTGCCGCTGGCCTCAGGAGATCTCAGGACTCTTTCCATACTGTCCATGCACCCCTCTCTCTGGGCTCTTACAATCTTTCCGTACTGTCATGCACCTCCTCCGTGGCTCTTACAGTCTTTCCGTACTGTCATGCACCTCCTCCGTGGCTCTTACAGTCTTTCCGTACTGTCATGCACCTCCTCCGTGGCTTACAATCTTTCCGTACTGTCATGCACCTCCTCCGTGGCTCTTACAATCTTTCTGTACTGTCATGCACCTCCTCCGTGGCTCTTACAATCTTTCCGTACTGTCATGCACCTCCTCTGTGGCTCTTACAATCTTTCCGTACTGTCATGCATCTCCTCCATGGCTCTTACAATCTTTCCATACTGTCATGCACCTCCTCTCTGGCTCTTACAATCTTTCCGCCCCTTCTTCTACAATGGTCCCTGAGCCCTGGGTGAGTGTTTAATATAGGAGTCCTGTCCAAGGACCCACTCTGCAGACTCTTATTCTCTATGCTTTGGCCATTTATGACCTTTTGTGTTCCTGGCCCTCGGCTGCGTGAGGGAGCTTCACTGATGAGAACTGAGATGCACTAGTGTTCTCTCTACCCCTGTTCTATGTTCTGTGAGCCGCTTAGGCTTGGGCAATTCATAGACAATCTCTATGTATGACCAGTTGTGGAATTCTATAATCTCCCTCTGTTGAAAAAGAGCTTCTTTGATGAGTGGCAACTGGGATACTTGTCTGTAAATATAAGGATCCATATTTTGCACATAAAAACCATGCGCAAGACCCTTGCAAACTCAAGCAGACAAAAACTTAGCACAAAAATGAGAAAATGAGCAGCAAGCCCCAATCTTAGTCAGGACTGTTGGCAGCGGATTACTTACTGGGTGGGGAAGAGCTGATCTTAAGGGAAGGGACTCTCGATGGGCTGACTAGACCCCAAGGGATGAACTTGCACTGAGGGACATCTGGGGACAACACTAGCTTAACACAATGGGCCCTGACACATGACAGGATGTATGAATTCTAGGGGGAGGGGCTGTGGGAGGGGCCAATGGGGAAGGGGAGTATAGAGATGACTGGGGTGTTCTGCATGAAATACACAAAAATTCAATAGAAAAATATACAAAAAAAGCACTTCCTGGCTTTCTAGAATATCCAAATGCAGTCCTAAATACCCATATCAGGTGCCTCAGAAGCATCTGTTTTCTCCAGCTCCAGGGGATCTGACAGCCTCTTCTGGCCTGTACACGTGGTACCTGTACACATGTGGTATGTAAACACACATACATATTAAAATTTTAAAAAGTGTGAACAGGAGTAGATACATCTACACACTTGCTGCCTTCAGTTGTGATGCTACCTGCCCATGTGCATCCTAGAACACTAAATGGATTGTGTACCCAAAGTCTTGTACCCTCCTCTGTAGATATTCGTTGGGGTTTTTTTTTTTTTTTTTTTTTGGTTTTTTCGAGAGAGGGTCTCTCTGTAGCCCCAGCTGTCCTGGAACACTCTGTAGACCAGACTGGCCTTGAACTCAAAGATACGCCTGCCTCTGCCTCCCAAGTGTTAGGATTAAAGGTGTGCACCACCACACCTGGCTTGTATGTGTTTTTATAGACATGTAGTAAATACTGGACCAACACAGTATATACATTACAAAGCATGCAGAAAATTGATCACGCCTCCTCCCAGCTGGTCTACCTGAAGCTGTCTAGCGGCTCCTACTGCCTGGTTCGACTCACCATGGACCCCAACTGCTCCTGCACCACAGATGGATCCTGCGCCTGCACCGGTCCTGCAAGTGAAAAAAGTGCAAATGCACCTCCTGCAAGAAGAGCTGCTGCACCTGCTGTCCCGTGGGCTGTGCAAAGTGCGCCCAGGGCTCTGTCTGCAAAAAAGAGGCTTCCGACAAGTGCAGCTGCTGCGCCTAATGTGGGTGCATCCCTGAAACCACATGCAAACAGAGCCATGTGTACAAACCTGGATTTGTTTTTTTATTACCCTGACCCATTTCCCAACACCTCTTTCCATGAAGCATGTAACTGATAATAAAAATCATTGACTAAAAAGCAAAAAACCAAAGCATGCAGAAAATAGAAATGAAGGCTACTTTCAAAAGTAATATCTGGAAAATATTTTATTAACAGTAAAAACTCCTAATTTCTCTCAGCAAAGTTTATTTTATTGAAAACAATGTAATTCAGTGTTTCATTATTTTGAAAAAAAAAATCCTTGCTTAGCACATTATTTTGGGAAACAAAATTCAAAGAGTGATAAACATTTCTAAACATCCACTTTTAAATTTCTTCATAGCATAAGTTTCCTTTAAATTATGTCTCGCTCATAGCTTTAAAAAAATCACCTTAATTAAAGAGACCCATGAAGTTTGTTTTTTTCTATATGTGTCTCAAAGTTCAGTCAGTGAAAAAAATCGAGAAAACACTGCAGGCCTCTGAAGCAGGAGGTGCTAAGCGCAGGGTGTAGGCTGCTTACAGAGCTGCCAAGGGCTACCAGAGTAAGGGCCAGGGGGTGTTTGCAGTACTTCTGAGTAGGAGCTCGGCTCTTTGTTACCCAGGGCAGAACAATGCAGGATTCCCCTGTGGTTGATCTCAGGGGCCCAGTGCTGTGAGGTAGGGACAGACAGACTGACCTGGAGGCTGGTAGAGAATGTTAATTCTTCTGTAGCCTCCACAGTCAGTAGGTGCTGCCAGCCAGTGATACCATCTCTCCCTCCCACAAGAGACCTCCCTTGAGTACACTGGCAGAAGAGATCAGAGCCTTGAAGGCAGAGGGCGTGGTGGATGCAGTTTCTGTAGACCCAGTCCTGTGAGCTGCAGTCTGTAAGAACCTGGGAAGGAAGGCTGGTTGCCCAAACTACAAAACCGCACTAAGCACACTGTCATCAAAGGATAGCCTCTGTCATCAAAGGAGATGGGGCCAAAGGAACTATGCTTCTTTTATGTAAAAGAAAAATGGGTACCTCACTTCTACCTTTGCCAACTCTCATGCATGAGAATTTCATGGCTATTTCCCACCATACTGTAGCCTCTCCAATTACTTAAAGGTCTGACTATTAATACATTTGTTTTGCTAAACTGGCTGGCCTAGAACTGTTTGTAGTCCAGGTCCGCCTCAAACTTACCCTCCTGCTTTAGCCAGGTGCCCAGCTAAGGTTTTTGCTTTTAATCAAATCCACTCCACTGATAACATCCTCTAGCACTTTAAATGCAGAACATTATGACAGAACAAAATGGGAATATTAACAAGCTGGACCTGCTAGGTGCAAGTAGAGATGAACTATGCCTTCCCCCAGACACTGGTGCTAGTGGAGATGAGCTGTTCCTTGCCTTGCGGACAATGGGAACCTCCAGCTGACCTCTTCCTCTCTTGCAACAAACTGGAAATGCTTCACACAGCTTTTCCAGGAAATGCCAGACAATCTTTGGTTTTGAGAAAGTCCAGTCTGTATCACATTAAAATGGTAAACCTCACTGGATGAAATATTTCCCATCGCCAGTTGAGGTACCCCAGGCTGAACTGGGTCAGGCTCACCCAATGTAGCCAAGTGATTTGTGATCTCTTCAAATGTAACTTTCCATTTTTCGTAAGTGCTCCCACAAATCGGCTGTAATTGTAAGTTCTTTCCTAGACAAGATGACATTTATAGCTTTATCAGGCTCTTTTAGCTAACACACAGATTGAGTTTGATTTTTCTTATTCCTTTTAAACATCTTTTTCTATGTGTCAAGTCTCATCCAATGTCAGATCAAAACTTCAAATGTCATTTTATTGAAAATGTCTCCTCCCCTCCAGCCAGGGGGTCAGCGGCAGAGGGTCCCACGCGGGCATCTTGCTGCTTCTCACACCCCCTTCTCCCCAGTTGGTGGCTGTAGTATCAGGCCAAAGAAGCATTTGCCAGGCCTCCCTTGGTTGGTAGAGCTGGACATGGGTGAGCGTCGCCTGGGAGTGACAGGTTCAGAATCGTTTACTTGTAATGTTCTCTCCTGTGTTCTCAGAAGCTGCTCCAACGTCTCTCCCCTGGAGGCCGTCTAGTCGGACCCTGGGGTCTCTGCCGCAGGACCCCGGGGTCTCTGCCGCAGTCCTGCTCCCGACTGTCCTCTTTGCCATCAGCCATCCTAGCCCTCTGAATATTCCCTTTGGCTGGATCCCCTTTTCTTTTTCTTCTGGTAGTACTGGGAACCGAATCCAGTCTCATTTTCACTTCTTGAAAATGGCCAAACTGACTTCCCTTCCTCAGGAACAAGTGAGGTACATGGAGACTGGGAGAGCCGGCCATTCTACAGGCATCCGCGTCTCCTGTCTTCTCAAGGGGCTGGCTACCTACATACAGTTCATTTGTAGACTTTTAGGGGTGAGTCTCATACCAATCTCAAGTCCCTCAAATTCTAGGTGTGCTGCCCTGCCAACATCCTCTGTGAAAGCCCCTCACTGGGAGTGAGGTACAGTGGAGACCTCTCCCTCTCCTGCTTGGAGAGAAGGGGAATGTCTGGCATACAGACAACTGCTTCCAGAGAAATCCTCTCCCATTCCATGGCACAGGTTGGAGGTAGATGCCAAGCGATCCTTCTGGACAAGAAGCTAAGGGATGCATGATCTCTTAGCATGGGTCAAGTTCCTCCTCCCTTTAGAATGCGGAAGAACTTGGTACCTACTGTTTTGTTCTCAGCCTTTGGGGTCTCTGGTGAAACTGACACAGAAAGAGTCTCAGTTTAGTACATGAAGTTACCATGGTTAATTTCTCTTCTTTTTTAGAACACCTGTTCTTGCATTGGGAAATCTGGTGCACATGGGTAACAGTTTGCCTTATGGTCTGGGCTGTGTGGAGATAGTTAAACACAGAACTATTATTAACTGCTTTTATGTTATATGCATTTTTTAATGTCTTTTTTGAGACAGGGTCTCCCTGTAGTCCCAGCTGTCCTAGAACTCACTCTGTAGACCAGGTTGGCTTTGAACTCACAGAGAGCCACCTGCCTCTGCCTCCAGAGTGCTAGGATTAAAAGCGTGTGCCACCATGCCCAGCTGCTTCTTTTTTTTAATGAAAAAATTTTCAATAGTATTGCTTAATAGGGAAATGCAAATCAAAGGGAATAAGAACCCATTTTGTGAGGATGGACAAGATATAATTTAAAAGATTGAAAAAGTGAGGCTGCAGTGAGGGCTCAATGGTTAAGAGCCCATATTGCTCTCGTAAGAGGACCTCATACTCCTGTCAGGCAGCTCACAATAGCCTGTAACTTGAGCTCCAAGTGCCTTCTTCTGGCTTCTGAGGACACTTGCACTCACCTACACACACACACACACACACACACACACACACACACACACA
>VZQC01013164.1:113126-170001 GCA_009823505.1 Rhizomys pruinosus | reverse complement strand
TTTTGTCTTTTTGAGACAGGGTCTCCCTGTAGCCCCAGCTGGCCTGGAACTCACTCTGTAGACCAGGCTGGCCTTGAACTCGCAGAGATCCACCTGCCTGTGCCTCCCAAGTGCTGGGATTACAAGCGTGTGCCACAATACCTGGGGTATTGTGTGCATTTAAAGAGGCATTTCTGGGGGCTGGAGAGATGGCCTAGCAGTTAAGAGCACCAACTGCTCTTGCAGAGGACCCGGGTTCGATCCCCGGCGCCCACATGGCGGCTGAGAACCGTCTGTAACTCCAATTCCAGGAGAACTCCAGTTCCAGGGGAATCCGACGCCCTCTTCTGACCTCCGCGGCATTGCACGACACGAGTGCACAGGACTGCATGCAGACAGTACATTCATACACATAAAACAAATAAAAAAATTTTTTTAAAAAGAGGCATTTCTGGGTTCCATCTCTAGCAAAGCGAGGGGGAAAAAGGAAAGGAAAAGGGAGGGGCAGAGAGGCTAGAAAGAAACAGGCAAGGGAGGAAACAGAGAGGACAGGAGGAACAGAGTGAAATAATAGAAATAACAGTGGCTTTCAAGTTTTGACAGCAAGAGTTCCAATGATTTCTCCCTCTGTTACTACTAAAAATGTTATCTTATCCTATCTCCCTCAAATCTAACACTTATTTCTTCCTTCCCTCATCCTTCCTTTTTCCTCTTTTTTTTCTTTTCTTTCCCCTCTAACATCTGACAGACCCTCACTAGTCCAGGTTGGTCTCACAATCCTTTTCCCTCAGACTCTTGAGGGCTGGGGTTACAGGTGTATGTGGCCGTGCCTGATGAATACATTCTTAAATATCAGTAACAACAACAACAACAACAACAACAACGAAAAAAACTAGAAAGAAAGATTAGTGTATCTTTACGAAACCAGTAACCACAGAGTACCTCGAAGTCAGTATGAAAGGCCTTTACAAAGTTTGGAGCATAAAAGTAATTCTTAAAACACTCTGCAAGTTTAATTCAATCTAAATAAAACTTCAGCATAATTTTTTAATTCAATGTGAATGTTTTATTCTAAGATTTTATGGAAAATACACTTAGCTGAATCAACACAGGAAGACAGAGGGTGACTGTACTCAACAGGAGGCACACTGCAAGCCTACAGGAATGCCAAGCAGTACGACACTGGGGCAGAAATAAAGAGAGTCGAGAAGCCGAACAGAGCTCAGAAGTGGGCCCTTCCGGACATGAACTGCACAGGTGAGAAAAATGAGGCCACAATTTGATGGCTGAGGATTTACTAAACAGTTTGGGGAAAATCAAATCAGTAAATGGAGAGGAAGACAGATGGAGGAGGAGAGCTCTGGTCTAGAGATAAGGAAGTATTTCATAAGTCCCCCCAAAACACACACAAATCAACCTCAATCTCTCCCCCCCAGACCTCTTGAGATGGTCTATGTACCTCAGGTTAGCCTCAAATACAGAATCCTCCTTTTCAGTAAAGGATGCCATTCACAAAGCTAAAAAATAGGTAACAGACTGAAATATATAACATCTAAAACTGACAAGAGATAGTATCTACAAGGAAGACACAGAATGCAATTGAAGAACAAAGAGGAACAAGCAGTTCACAGAACAGGAGACTAACCAGAGCCTTGAGATAAGGAACTAGAGACAAGGAGGCACCCACCCCTCCCCTTAGGGAGGGCGGTTTATCAGATTACAGAAGGTAGGATATACACTAGGAAAAACAATGCAGCAGAACGCAGCAGCACACAGGAACAGAGAGCAATGTGGATAAATGGAAGACAGTAGAAAAAGCAGGAGGAAATTACAGCACAGTATCAGTTATATAAATTAAAATTGTATCTACACAAAATAACGCTACTTGTGAGGATGCCCAAAGGAGTACACAGCAAAGAAGAGCAGCTGTCTGGAGAACAGTATGGGGCAGGGAACTAAGAAAGGAGGGAGGGACCTAGTGAATAATCAAGGACTGGGATGCTGACAGTGATTGACAGTGTCCTATGATCTGAGGCATTCAAAGTACAATAAAGTAAAAATACATCATGAACCACATGTGTTTACAAGTAGCTCAGAACTATAGTACCCGACTGGCAAGAGTCTATGGCCAGCAGTGGGCTATGAAGCCTAATGCTTTTAATGTCAGATGGAGACCTGGACTTCAGTGACACGGGGTCACTGGACAATGCTGAACCTGGACCAGAGTTACCCTGGAAGACAGCTCAGTTACACGAGCCAAGATTCCCCTTACTTTTTAAGCCAGGAGTTCCTGTCATGTAGGATGAAAGAATTTCAACTGGGTTTTATCCATGTCTGTACTCCAAGTGATTACAGATTTTAGCAAGACTTGTGTTTTATGTTCATGTTTTGGAAAAAAAAATGGAAACAAGAATAAGTAAGCATTTAGGAACCAAAAACAGGAAAAAAGAGGAGCCACAGCTTTTATAAACTTGTTTATAAACTCTATGTGCTAGGCAGCACCCTAGGTGCATCTCATGTTGTCTGAAATTCAACATTCCTACTGGGGAATTCCTACACCACAGTCTCAAGAAGAAAGCTTTTTTTGAGCCGGGTCTCCCTGTAGCCCTAGCTGTCCTGGAACTCACTCTGTAGACCAGGCTGGCATTGAGAAGAAAGTGTCTTATCTGGAGTGACGGAACTCAGGGCAGAGCCATGTGAAGCCGTCTAATAACTTGTTTCTCATACTATGCCACTCTACCAGTAAAAAGGCAGTGGTGAGACAGTGAAGGGATACATATTAGGACATAGAAGCACACACAGGACAAGCCACATCAAGGCACTTGTTAATGACACACAAGTTTTTGAGGTGACCCTCATGACATTATTAGTGCATACCTACACAAGAGGTAGTAGTCACTCCTTTGAAAAGTATACAATCTCTTACAATGTAATCAAATTCTTTGAGAACCCAAATCTGCTCTTATGGTAGTATTTCCAATTTAAATTATGTGTGTGTGCATTATGTGTATTTGTGTGCATGTGTATCTGTGTGCTGTTACTGGGGATTGAATCCACAGCCTTGTGCTAACGTCAGAAAGCCCTCTAATGGACTGTTTTCCCAGCCTTAAAAAAAAAAAAGTGCTTTTTGCTGGGCATGGTGGTGCACACCTTTAATCCCAGCATGGGACATACAGAGGCAGGCAGATCTGTAAGTTCAAGGCCAGCCTGGTCTACATAGCCAGTTCCAGGACAGCTGGGGCTACAGGGAGACCCTGTCTCAAAAAGACCAAAAATAAAAATAAAAATAAAAAATAAAGGTTGGTTATAGTAGAGATGCAGTGTATTCAGTTTTTTGTTTAACAAAGGCCAGACATAGTGGTGTTTGTTTGTTTGTTTGTTTTTTATTTTATTTTTGTATGTGTATGAATGTACTGTCTGCATGTAGGTCTGTGTACCTGTGTCACACAATGCCGTGGAGGTCAGAAGAGGGTGTCAGATTCTCCTGGAAATGGAGTTAAAGTCAGTTCTCAGCCGCCATGTGGGTGCTGGGGAAAGAACCTGGGTCCTCTGCAAGGGCAGTCGCTGCTCTTAACCGCTAGGCCATCTCTCCAGCCCCGCAGTGTATTCAGTTTTAAGAGTCACTGGCATACTTCTGCTTAAACCTGAGGAATCTGGTGGCAGCAGCCGCTCTAGAGAAGGAGATGGTGGTTAAGGAAGGACCAGCTTTGGATTCACTCTGTATCTATATATGTACTTTGGAGGGGTTTTTTCCGTCTAAGTACAAGGATGACCTCTTTGAAAAATAATTCTATCTTAAATCTAGCAGTCCACTCTGCCCTCCAAGCCCAATCCAATTTTGAGATCTTAGTAGGATTTGAGTAGAATAAATGTTCTTTTGCTTTCTCCCAGTGATGAGACTGGAAATCTTCCCATGTTTTCTCCCTCTCGTCAAACAAGCCCAACTTTTTTTTTTCTTTTCTTTTCTGTTTTGAGACAGGGTCTCCCTGTAGCCACAGCTAGCCTGATCTGGATCTCACAAAGATCCAACTTCTTCTCCCTCCAGAATGATGCTGGGGTTAAGTGTACTGCCATACCCAGCCTGATCTTTTCTTACGTATTATGCCTACATGTATGTAAGTGCACCTAATGTGATGCAATATCTGCGGACAGAAGAGAGCATCAGATACCCTAGAAATGGAGTTAAGGACAGTTGTTAGCTGCCACATGAGTGTCGAGATGCAAATCTGGTCTTCTCCACAGTCAGTTCTCTTAACTGCTGGGCCATCTCTCCAGCACACAACCCCCACCCCCGTTTTGTTGTTATTGGTCTTTTTTGAGACAGGGTCTCCGTTTAGTCCCAGGCTGGCCTGGAACTCACTATGTAGACCAGGCTGGCCTGGAACTCACAGAGATCTGCCTTCTTCTGCCTCCGCCTCCTGAGTACTGGGATTAAAGGTGGGCACATCCACCTGAGCCCAAGCCCTGGGATCATAGCTGTTCACCATCCTTCTTAATCCATAACTACTCCTTTTTACTGTAAGGATAATTTTTTTCCCTCTTGTGAACTTTTTTTTTAGCCCCAGCTGTCCTGGAACTCACTCTGTAGACCAGGCTGGCCTTGAACTCACAAAGATCCACCTGCCTCTGCCTCCCAAGTGCTTTTTCCCTCTTTTGAGACAGGGTGATGGGTAGTCTTAAATAACCTCACTCACTATGAAGCTGACGATGACCTTGAACTCCAGTATCCTAAGTGCTGGGATTACAGGCATGTACTGGCACACCCAGCTTTTCATCATTTAAAAAATATTTTGCCAGGCGTGGTGGCGCACGCCTTTAATCCTAGCACTCAGGAGGCAGAGGCAGGCAGATCTTTGTGAGTTCAAGGCCAGCCTGGTCTACAGAGTGACTTCCAGGACAGCTAGGGCTACGGGGAGACCGTCTCAAAAAGACGAAAAAAAAAAATTTTTATGATGTTCCAGTATTTTTTAAAATTTTATTTATTTATATGTATGAATGTACTGTCTGCATGTAGGATTGTGCACCCGTGTCATGCAATGCCGCGGAGGTCAGAAGAGTTCCCCTGGAACTGGAGTTACAGACGGTTCTCAGCCGCCATGTGGGTGCTGGGGATCGAACCCAGGTCCTCTGCAAGAGCAGTCGGTGCTCTTAACTGCTAGGCCATCTCTCCAGCCTAATGATGCTCCAGTTTTACTATTTACTATGTGCAATTCTGCAAACATGCTTGTGCCCAAATCTCTGTATGTCCCCCCTTAAATTTGTAAAAGCAAAGTACTGTTGTCACCAATTTTTAAAAAAGTTGTCTTCCAATTCTATCAGATCCTTTAATTTTTGTCTTTTTGAAACAGGGTCTCCCTTTAGTCCCAGCTGGCCCTGCCTCTGCCTCCCAAGTGCTAGGATTAAAGGCCTGCGCCACCATACCTGGCTCAGATCCTTTTTTCTTTTTTTTTAAAGACAGGTTCTTCCTATAGCCCCAGCTGGCCTGGAACTCACTCTGTAGACCAGACTGGCCTTGAACTCACAGAGATCCACCTGCCTCTCCCTCCTGAGTGCTGGGATTAAAGGTGTGCGCCTCCACACTGGGCTTGAAGATGGTTCTTAGCTGCCAAGTGGGTGCTGAGAATCGAACCTGAGTCTTCTGCAAGAGCAGTGGGTGCTCTTAACGGCTGAGCCATCTCTCCAACCCCATCAAATCCTTTTCTTAACCAGCCCCTTTCCAACTTGTTTCCACAGTGAAGGGTAAAACATACTTCTTATTTAACATTTTTCCATATTTGGTAACACTTCCTTCTAAACACCAGGCCCCACTTATTTCTTGGTTCTTTAAACTACTGGCTTATTCTGAGACTCTTAACTCCTTGGCTGACTTTTTTTCCTTCTTCAAAAAACAACTTTTCTGGCTGGAAGTGGTGGCACTGCCTTTAATCCCAGTGTTGAGAGGCAGAGTCAGCTCTGTGAGTTCAAGGCCAGCCTGGTCTACATAGTGAGTTCTAGGGCAGCTGAGGTTACAGGGAGACCATGTCTCAAAAAGACCAAAAACAAACTAAAACACCACCCAACTTTTCTTAGTTTCATTTTCATGTACAGAGTAAGTGGTTAAACAAAAAATTATGCCAGGCACAGTGGCACACATCTGTAATCCGGCCATTTAGGAGGTGGAGGTAGAAGGATGGCAAGTTCAAGGTAGGATGGCCTACAAAGAGAAACCCTACCCCCTCCAAAATTAGTATTAACAGTTACTGTTTATTGCTTTTTGTAAGACCGTATGTGTCAGGTCAATAATGGATTTCTTTAAAATGCCCTGATTAATGATGAAACCCTTAATGTGTCAATATTATCCAAGATAACATCATAGGAAACATGACAATGACATGGTCAAATGATTTAACTCAAGTGCTTCTGTGGGAGAGTGCTAAGAAAAAAAAATTTTTTTTTTTTTGAGACAGGGTCTCTCTATAGCCCCAGCTGGTCTGGAAATCAGTCTGTAGACCAGGCTGGCCTTGAACTCACAAACATCAGCCTGCCTCTGCCTCCCGAGTGCTAGGATTAAAGGTGTGTGCCACCACACCCAACTTAAAGACATTTCTTAGCTGCCATTATGTGGGTGCTGGGAATTGAACCCGTGCCCTCTGCAAGAGCAGTGGGTACTCTTAACCACTGAGCCATCTCTCCAGCCCCAAGAAACATCTTCTAGGCAGTAAGAAAAACAAGAACACACAAACCAGTCTCTGTTAGCTCAAAGGCACTTAGCAACTGACCCTCCCCATCTGAAATTCTTGGTTCTTTTCATCTTTATAAGACACTGAAATTACACATTATAAAAGGGGGAAAAATGAGAAAAAGCACTCAAATCCTTCTTCATATTTGTGGTGTACTTTTCTGTATCTTCTACGCATATATATTACACACACACACACACACACACACAGAGAAAGGATTTAGTGAGTCTGCATTCTAGAACCCCCCCCCCCGCCAGCTGCCCCCCTCAGTCATTCATGTACACCTTCCCACTCACTCCTGCCCTGACTTTGCAGGGACGTAAACTTTATCCAGCTCCCCTTTTCCCTGCACAGAATTCAAATGTGTGGTGGCAAGGGATCATACCCTGACACACAAATTTTTTTTTTTTAAATACTGTCAAGTGATTGAAAACTGTTTAGGAATACAGTGAATGGGACTGTGTCCATTCCTTACGTACCCACAGTTCCTAGCACAAACCACAAACTTGACCTCTGCTGACAGAGTGGAGCATTCAAATCTAAGTTAACCCAGTAAGACAAGAATCACAAGGATAATATTTATGTTCCTCTTTATTTAATACAACACATAACATGTACAAAAAGAAAAACACTTATGTAAAACACCCTGTCACAAAGGATAGACAGGAAACATCTACTCTGAATCAAATAAGGCTCTTGCTTCAAAATGGGTTTGCTAGCCACACCTGGAATATGAGCATGGCTGTTGCAAAAGAAACAAAAATCCCTGCACTGAGGGAATAAATCCTTAGGGTCAATTTGCTAAATCCACAAATCCGTATTTAGGAATGTTTATGCTCTTACATATCCAAAATTCATTGGGGTCTTATGAAATACATGAGGCTGTTTTAAATTTTTTTTACCTGTCCTTTTTTCTCAGGAGTTAGAAGAGCTCTAAACAC
Source organism: Rhizomys pruinosus (assembly GCA_009823505.1). Lineage (NCBI taxonomy): Eukaryota > Metazoa > Chordata > Mammalia > Rodentia > Spalacidae > Rhizomys > Rhizomys pruinosus. The sequence goes on along the minus strand of VZQC01013164.1, from coordinate 162,362 downwards.
CAGAAACCAGCCAAGGCTTTATTTAGTTTAGCATCAAAGTTCAGAGGACATGTGGAAGTAGAAATGCAAAGGCGAGATTGATGGCAGTGGGAAGAATTTAACTCCTAAGTATTTCCTGGTAGCTAGCACTTAACGGACCACTGAGAAAGAAAGAATGGCAATGCCTCCGTGCTCAGTGCAGGGTCAGTAGCAGCAGTCTGTCCATATTCCTGCTCTGAGCTGAGCCAGAAATTAAACAAGCACCAGTTCATCTCAGAAGAGCCTCATACAAACACACACACACTCACACATACCCACATCCATTCACATGTTATCACCACCCCCTTTTGTTTAAATTTATTATTTTCTTTTTTTACTAAAATAATACAAAAAACGAGACAAGTATATTTACAAACTCCATGGCTGGTACAGTACATAATTTTTAAGACACACTAAATGCTACAATCTTTCAGGTCCTGAGATTATTACAAATACCAACTCAAACCTTGTGTTCAGGTCCAGTTTTGAGAAGAAAAAAATCCCCAAATATTAAGTCACACACTTATTTGAAATACAGTATATTCCTTCAAGTTAGCAAAAAAACACACCTGCAGATGCAACACAGTAACTGGGGGCTTTCGCCTACAGGGACCACCAATTCCTCAGGCTCCTCCTGGGAAAGGCAAAGACAGTAGTATCTGTGTAGTGCAGAGTGGCTGATAGAGGAGCAACTGTTCACCTGGTGGGAAGCACCTTTGCAGAATGGACGTTCTCTGAGTAAAGAAATTTCCTTCTGCTACCAAACAGTCTTCCCCTTATCCAAACTCATTGTGTAAGAGTTGGAAATGTGTGCTTACCCAGAATAAAAATCACACGCGTTTCCCAGTTATAGCAAATAGTCTGAAGTTTGATAATTTTTACAACCACAAATAAAGTTTGCTCATAATTAAAGAGAGAAAAACACTCATCACTTAGTTACCTTGGTTAGACTTTAATCCATTATTTGGGACACAAAATTTTCACCAGCCAGAGATTTATTTTCCCCTTCTTTAAAGTTTTGACAGTTAAAACATGTGAAACCACTGGAAAGCTTCAAATTAGCATACTCTCTTCAAAGAACAATTTAGCATTTCTGAAAATTTCTAGAATAAGATTTTTCAGTAACAGCTAACAAAAGGTCAGTGCAAAGCTTGGCTCTTTTCTCAAAAGGCTACCCACGTACCAGAGGAAACTGTGTAGGAGGGTAACCTAGCTCTCCTTAGGGAGGGCCCTGATTATCACAAATGTCAAAGGTAAATATAATCCATCATGTAGGCAGAGCCAAAATGTGAAGAAAGCTGAACAAAGCTGGCTAACTTTCTAACTATATAAAATAGAAATACCTTTGTGATCTGAATTTATTTACCTTTTAATGCTGTTAGCCCAAATTAGGGGAATCCTTAGTAATTTTGCCAGTGTGGGAAAGAAAATGCATTTTCCATTTGAGGGCATACTACCCTCCAAACAATAGAAATAAACCAAAAATGGAGGAAAGTTTATGGTTGTAAGTACAGAGAACAAAAGACAGATGTGATCACTAAGCACAGGTTGCCACCAACTTGTCAACTGGCTGGTCTTGGTTGTTGTTGACACTCTACCTGTACTTGAAGACAGATGGAGTTGTTAAGTTCAAAAACTTCTCAAGTATTTTTCCATGTTATCTTGATTAAGTCATCTTATTTGTACTTCAATTACATTTCCATTCGTGCTCTATCATCAAGTCTCTAAACACAAGACTTAGGATAAACAGAACTACACCAGTATAGCAAAATGGGAGCAAATAATATAGCTTCTACGGAACATAACATTGGTACTAAGGATTCAGCGGCCTGCTTGATTTAGACCTTTGCTCTAGGGAAGTATGAAAACAAGCAAGGCAGGCTGTTAGGAGAAAGAAAAGCCCCCAACAAAGGTCTGCATTTCTTCTGAATAATCTTGAGAAGTATCACTCAGGAGGAAACCATGAAACATGGTATTACCACACAGTATAAAATATTAAACAAGACTTGTTTTACACTGCTGGGTATGGACCCCAGGGCGCTGCACATGCTAAGAAAATATCTAGCACTGAGCTACACCCTCAGCCTACAAAATCTATTTCTCAATCCAAATGAAAAGCAAAAATTCTAGTCACCAGTGATCACTACTGATGACACTGAGTCTTGGACTATGTGGACATCCTTCTCTACACTACTGAGATTTCAGACTGCATTACTGACCTATTTGGGTACCAGTGTAAAAAGTGCACAAAGTTTAAACACTTGAAATGGAAATGCATAAGACTGAGAAGTAAAAATATTACAAGGAAATTAAAGATCACAAATTGCTACTTTAAAGCAAATGGTATTTTAAGAGTGCATGAGAAGAGTGTGACTTAGGCTAGTCAAAAGCGTCTCCACTACACTCTAAGAGAATCTACCTGTGTCCTCTGCTTGGATATGAATGGTCCCCTACACCACAGGAGTTTGATGGGGACAGCGCAGAAGGCAAAGGGAGTGAGAAGAGGTTCTGATAACAATTTGCTTTTCTTTTTTTCTCCCCAAATCTAACAACAGGAAGCTGATGCTACAGTACAGCAACTGGCTGATGCGCGGCTAAGGGCATAAACCAAAGGAAAGGAGGAGGTCTGAAGGAAATGCAGAAAGAGACCAACAATAGTAGAATAGTTTTAATGCTAGTCCAACCCATGTGCTCAGCTCTATCAACCCAAACACTGTGTCACAGGATCTAAAACTTCTCCCGCTTAAACACTAGGATGACTTCGTCATAAAAACACAAACATTCCATGACACTGACCATAGTCTACATGGGTAAAAGGATCTTCAGTTAGCTTCTGAATATAAAGTTCACATTTTAGGACAAATAAACAGAAAAGATAAGTCTATTTTAGGCTCTATTTATATTCACCAGAGGAAACAAACAGACATTCAACAAAAACCTTATGTTTTATTTCTTTGGGTCAAAATCTTAACATTTGTTATCTGAAGGGATGAAAAAAGAGGGATATGTGGAAAATGAAGAGTACTTTTATCTGCATAGTTGATTTGTAGAGGCTACTAACTTAAGGCCTTATCTGGGGGGTTGTGGGGGGAGAATCAACAAAAATCCCTAAAATGGTTTTAGGGGAAAAAAAAAAAAGAACCAAAGTTACTCTAGGTCTGAGCCAATTCTGGGGAAACCCAGAGGCTTTGACTATGTAGGCCTACTGCTTTCTCTTAATTAACTTGAGCTGAATAAATAGTTCCTTAACATCCATCCCTGCATTCTTTCCTGACCCTGAATATGTGCTATAATTTAAATTATCTCTCTCTCTCTTACACACATATACCATTTAGTCCTAACTAAAAATGCAGTATCCATTTTTCCTGTTGCTATTGTTTAAAATAAGGAAAATTTTCATGTCTTACTACTTAGTTTACAGGAATGGAATGTGAAATAAAATTATCTTAATTTCCTCTTAAGAGCATGTTTCCTTCTATTCTGACCATATCTATACTTGCTCCAGCTAGGCAGTGAATCCTGTCTTGCGTCTCCCAATTTTCATATAACCTAAGCAGCTGATGGCGCCAACTCTTTCATGGGCTGAAGAAGCATGAAACACAAAGGTAGACTGGTTGGAAATATGCACAGCGGTCCACCAGTAGTGCCTGCCCCTCAAGTGCAGAGTTGGATAATCCAACATTTATAGGAGTAGCATGCAGTATCTGCTTTACTGAGAGAGGTAAAAGTTCAATTGTCTACCACCAAGCAAGTACCATAAAGAAATTAGATAGAGAAGATGGAAAAGGGAGGCTGTAACTTTTCAGGATCACTGAACTCCAACAATCAACACTCCAAACTTTAACTTTAGTTCTATAACCTTCCCAAACATCATACAAGTAATATTTTAAAAGGCTAAAAAAAAAAAAAAATCAGTTTGTAGTTAAGAAACGTATGTATCCCCTTTTGCTTTAATCTCAAACTAATTCATGTTATCTCACTATATATATGGTATGCTTAAATACCAAGTATGCATCTGAATTAAAATTCCAGTGATTTTTTTTTAAACTTAAAATCATAGGGTGGTCTTTATAACCTCTATAAGGAAAACATTTTCAGCCTCTTCAGGAAGATGATAATACTATCTTATTTATATAGGACATTTTAGAAAAAACTCAGAATAGTTTTTAAATAGTAAAGTCTCTGATATCCCTGGGAGGTAGGTGATTATTATTATACCCAATTGTCTCATGGGTAATCTGAGGCACGAAGGTTAAATGATATCCCCCTAGACATAGAGGCTCTGGATTTAATACTATGTAATTCTAGCTGCCTGACACCAGCTTTGCCACCAAGAGCCTTGTTTTAGCCAGTGGTCTCTTCTCCCGATTAAAATTTCATTTAAAAGGGGGCTCTGTAGCAGATATATTTGTACTGTTTTTGAGGATTAGTCTCCCTTAACATGTCACATCTATTCTCAGCAAAAGCAGATGAGTCTTAGATACTAAAAGTTATTTTATTCTGCTTAAGGGAGAAATATAAAAAAATCATAAAATCAGAAGAAAATGTCATTACCTAGCAAATAAAAAGACAAGCCCTCAAGTATGTCACAGATTATATGAGTGTTCCTTCAGTACCTGGAGTATACTCATATTTTAAAAGATAGGCATCTGATGTCTACTTTACACAGGTGTTAACTTCCTTCAAAATATACTCAGCATTCCATGGTTCTAGCTAGAGCCTCCACATGTTCAGTCTTGTCTGCTATAGGGAATGCATCAGCTTGACCCGTAAGACACTATTATTCTGATGCTTTCTCCTATACTACCTCTGCCACGTCTGCAGGGTCAGAGCAGTAGATTACATCCAGAAATGGTCAATTGAGTCCAGCGAGTTTATTACACTTGTAATAACCAACACATGGCATATATATAAAATAACCAAAATATATGTTATGATATATTTGTTAATTTGTACAGATATTCAAAAGGGGAAGACAGAATTGTGTGAAAATTTCCTAATCTCCCCATCTGAATCAACTAAAAGCAATGGAATACGCAAGGCAGAAGTTTTGCAAATGTTGAAAGGATGGTGCTTAGAAAGGATGCTATGGAGCAGCAGTGCCTAGTTATCTAAACACATTTGTGTGTATATCTATACACATTTGTGTATATCTCATTCATGTGTCCACACACATACAGAAGAGTATTACAGCATGACATGATGTTGGGCAAGTCTGTGACTCACTCTCCTGCATCCCCTGACTTAGCAGTCTGTACTTGAGGGTGTCTGAAAAGTTTCAAAAGAGGAGAAAAAGAAAGAAAAGGCACTTAACAAAGACAAAGGCCTGAATTGAGCATGGTTTAGGAGTAATATAAGCATTTTACCAGAGCTAAGAAATTATTTACAAGGAGTTAAAACATTTCCCTTAAAATTTATAAAATAAAATTGCATAACATGTTTGTGATCATTTATCTACTACTGTACTTCTGCTTCATTTTTACAAAACCAAAAGCACCCCCAAAGCAAAAACAAATAAAAAGTCATACATACACAAAAGAAAGCCAAAGTGCCCCTTTAGAGAACTAAAGCAGCAGAAACCACAGTGCTGCAGCACAGGGAAAGCTCTTGAGTTTGGCCTGGATTATAGATTTTTCTCATTCTTCTATTTTCAACTGGAAAAAATAAAACAAAACCAACAAACAAAGCAAACAAACTCTAAATCTAGATAATAATAATAATAATAATAATAATAATAAAGGGACCAGTGTGCGTTTATGGTACACTCCTAAAATGAAGTAACCTACGTGGGTCAAATTATATGACAAAATCTCCTAGAAATAAAGACTGTAAAGTCAAGACAACCAATATAGGCAAAGTTCATTTTCCAAATGTAGCAGCAAGTATGATAGGTAACTGGAGTTCTAGAGATGATCCCAAAGGACAGAGTTCTCATAACCAATGGCAGTGGCAATAATGGTAGAATTTTCATTTCAGAAAGTCTTGAACCAAGTAGAGGTGGAAAGGGTTGTGGAGAGGCAACCAGAGGAGAGAGACTAGAGGTGCCTGCCCTTCCCATCTCTGTGTAGTAAACAACTTAGATCTGCTTTGGGAAAAAATAGCCTGGGTTAAAGATCAGTTCCAATAAGTTGTTTTTCAAACAGGTGTCAAACCCACAGTATTCAAACATGTATGCACCCGGTTCTTCCCCCAACAATGGTGATCCAAATAAACTTTATTGAGTGTCTATGACACAAAACAATGTAATTTGGGCTAACAACATCCATCAAAGGGGTGGTGGGGATGAAAGAATATACTAACAACATCTTCTTGATTTCCTCAAAGTATCAGGATTTCCTTACTACAGATTAATCTGATTTTTCCCAAAATCTTTTCTCCGGGTTGTCTTAAAAATCATGATTTATCGATCTCTAATCTCAGAAGTATATGAGGAAAAAAATAATTTAATTTTAATAAAAATTATTGCTTGCATTTATTTTGGAGGCTCTGAATGAGCTTGACACTTTGCTCCCAAACAGTCTCCAGCTGAGTGAGGTCCAGCACTGCTCTGAGGACAGCTCTGCTGATCCTTATTGCTTGTGAATACTGAGGATTACCTTGTATGTACAGTAACAGCTTATATATCAGTGAAGGCAATTTCAAATACAAGACAGTTGGAAACAAACAGCTTACATCTTCCTGAATTCAGAATCCCGATGAGTGGGATCTAAGTAAGTGTGCTGACTACTTCTGCATTTGGATGTTGCTAATTTTCTTTAGAGATACACATTGCTCTACAGATATCCTTTCCAGTTACTCACCATTAAAAAATAACATAATCGATTTCAAGTGCAAAAATACAGTATGAGTCACAAGTCTCTGTTAAAAAATAACCAACTTATATGCTCATTTTTAGTAATAGAAACTGTAAAGATAGGTGACCATAAAGTATGGACACCATTTTCAATGTTATGATCTAGAAAAGAAATGTTTGTATTTACATGGAGAAAGAAGGGTTTTAATTAATTTAACATGAAGGGCTGCAGAGTTGGGGGTACGACAGCAGTTCTTAAGGAATCAAGATGGAAGGGAGCAGAATATAATCTCTATATTAAATTCTCAGAGCCAAGGGCCTTAGGTATTTTTTTAAAAATGACACAGGGAGAGAAAATTAATAATCCTGTTCTTTTCTAATGATGACAAAGAACTATCAGGACTCTTCATACAGCATGGGTCAGAACTGATGGATTTAAGAAACTACAATTATTACTGTTTGACTTTAAATAGCAATTGACTGATATGAATACGTGAATATAAAGAAATACACAAACACAAGCAGTTATCAGCAGGAAGGGAGATAAACATGCACTGACTTCTCCCTGGGTAGAGGAAATAAAACGTAAGGCTACCTTCCCAAAGAAAAAGGCCTACCACAGCCAAGCCAGGCTGTATTAGCAAAGATGCAAAAGAAAGAGGTCCCCAATGCTGGAATAAATCCAGAGCTAAGTAAGCCTCCTTAATTAGGAAACACTGCAAATGAACCTTACTCAACATATTAAATCCAAATCAAACCTCTGCAACATCCTGGTATCTTCCAAAAGCTATCTACTGGGGCTCATATAGCATCCATATTTGTTTTTTGGTAAACTAAATTCCTAGAATCAAGAAATTCTATCAATGATTCTTGTTTGCTTTATTTTTTTGTTTTTTATTTTTTTAAAAAGACATGGTTTTACTGTCAGCTCAGCCCAGGCTGGTCTGGAACTCACTATGTATTCCAGGCTAGCCTCCAACCAAATTCCTCCTGCCTCCTGAGTGCTGGGATTACACAAATGAGCTACCACGCCCAGCTTCAATGGTTCTGAAATAATCATTTTCCCCTACTATAACAAGTTCTTGGAACTAAAGTTTTCAGTTCTTCACTGACTTTTTTGCTATGAAGCAAGCCAATGTGACTTTGAAGTCAAAATATAGGCATAAAGATCTGAACAGATCTGTGCTTGCTTATTTATAGTCCTGTAGGCTATTTGGGACTTTTGATTATTAAAGGAAAAGAGGGCCTGGTTAACACTCTTATTTGAATAAACTTAACGGTACAGGGGAATATGTAATAAAAACATGAAAGAAATCTTGCTATTATCACTCCAATGCTGTTTTTGAGGGGCTAGACTGCCATCATAACTAAAGTTACACCATTTAAAGCTTACACCATTCTTGGATATAGTTTGAAAATACTCATAAGTTTAAAATTCAAGAGATAACAAAATGATGTTGAGGGAAAATAAAATGTATCCAAAGAGAACTTAAGTTTTTCCTTTTAATATCCTTTGTTGCCTCTATTTGTAGTCAAAGGCTGTATTTAAGGAGTATTCATTATTCTAAGTTTACTCAAATATCAATACTTTGAGTGAATATTAGTAAAAACTTAGATACCAAATATTCCAAATGTTTTTACTGCAGTGGATATTAGGAGTAAAACTACATTGTGATTGTTATAAAAGATAATCCCTTGAACATAGTATTCCTAATGTAATTAATCCCTTTAAAAATATCACCTCAATTAAAAAAAAAAGTATATGCTGTTTCGAGGGCCCACAGAGAAGCAGATGTAGTGCACATTTCTATCAACAGTTCTAATCACCTGAAGTGCCACTAGCTGAGAACAGAAAGAGCAGTTGTGCGGTGAGGTGAACTGGGCGTTCTCAGGCCTTCTTGGTAGGCTGCGAGGGTGAGGAGCAGCAAAGCAGCAGCCCCAAAACAAAGACTCCCATTGCTCAAGAGAAGAATGTGAACACAGTCACATTTGAGCATCAGACTAGAAATAAATATTTACCAGTCAATACCAGATGTACAAATCACCTGAAGAGAAGAGTTAAGTACCTACTTCTGAATGGAAGATGAAATTGACCCTTTTACAAAAAGGGGATACCTAAATTTTGTCTGTTAAGAGCAACAGGCTCAATTTCTGACTTTAAAAATCTAATGATATACTAATATATATCACTGTGCTAAAATAACTTTCCTGAAGCATTTTTAGTCCACTGATTTACACGGGAAATTGCTACATACTGGAGAAGATTCAAGTTTGCTCAGGATATTAGAGGGTACAATATTCTTCAGTTGCTGTCTGGACAGGGTCATGCAATTGTTTTGTGGCAAACCTGCTACACTGTCCACTTACATCCACTTACATACACATGATCATTCTCCTGGTAACCTGGACTAATTCTAGCTCGAGTTGCTTTCCTTATGCACTTAGGTCTAATGTGTTCAGATCTAACCCCCAGGATGGATGGCCGTTACCCAAATCCTCTCAACTTTCTTCTCCCCTCCCCTGAGGGAGGGAAATCAAATTTGTACTTCTGTGGGTTTGACAGCTGAGTCTCTTTCAAGTCAGTTAACATGGTAACTCTGTCTTTCTTTAAGAGACCAAAGGTCACTAACTTTGCACAAAAGCATTTCTTCCTCCTGCACCTGGCTTTGCTCAAGTAATATTTTCTTTCCTTTTCCTCCTCACCACAGTGCTTGGACGAGAATGTAAACATCGACAGAAACAGCAGCCCTGGGATCACATGAGGACTTTGCCATCAGGTAGATCCTGTCAGCCAGCCAAATGATTCCACACTCTGCTTGCTGGGAAGTCACTGAGATTTCCGTGGTAACTTTGTGTCCCCTTTACTTTGGCCTCCATCTGAGAAAAAGAAATGATAGATTGGTATGGTTTGATTTGACATGTTACTACATAAAAGGAAAGCAAACAGAAATAGTTAATATGTGAATAACATCAAAAGATAACCTTTACCAGACTTGCTGATAGCATTATATATAGAAGTTGATTAAACATAGGAAAATGAACTGAAAACTACATATATATATATAAACTATTTCACCAAGTGTTTACCATTTATTTACCTCATAGTAATGTAGTACTGTCCAATGATAGATTATAGAGGAACCAGAACACACAATGCTAAGAACCATCTTTATGCCAGGCGTGGTGGTACACGCCTTTAATCCTAGCACTCAGGAGGCACAGGCAGGCAGATCTCTGTGAGTTCCAAGCCAGCCTGCTCTACAGAGTGAGTTCCAGGCCATCTGGGGCTATAGGGAGACCCTGACTCAAAAAAAAAAAAAAAACCCAACTATTATATAAATGAACACAGCATATCATTAGTGAAATTGAGCTGTACCTTGGTTTAGATCCTAGCCTGGTGGTAAGGTATAGGAATTTGCTACTAGGAACCTAGGTTTCCATGTCTACCAATGCTGTTGCCCTTTATCATTTACAGAAAAAACATTGATTACCCTATTTAAACCACAGCTACTTGGGCAAGAGTGGGACCTAATAACACAAAGAGACAACAGAATAAAGAGAAAATCTCCAAAAGTTCACAGCCTTAGTAAGAAAAATGAAGCCCATAAACAACCCAAGCCCAAGAGAAAGATGGGGGAAGGAAACTCTTCAAGGGAAGAGGCATGAATGGGAAAAAAGCACAAATTATTACAGTAAATAAATGAAACTTAAGACTGGAAGAGGTTTTAAGAATCACACAGCAAGGCCCACCAATGTGCTATCTAGAGTACTCCAGAAAAAACCATAACAATGAAACAAAAATCAAAACATTCCCTCTCTTGAAAAAATAATACTGGGGCTGAAGAGATGACTCAGTGGTTAAGAACACTGGTTGTTCTTCCAGAGGACTGGGATTCAATTGCCAGCAACCATATGGCAGCTAACAACCATCCGTAACTCCAGTTCCAGGGGATCTGATACCTTCTTCTGACCTCCTTGGGTGCTGCATGACACAGGTGAACTTAACATGCAGGCAATACACTCATACATAAAATTTTTTTTTTTTGTCTTTTTGAGACAAGGTCTCCCTGTCACCCCAGCTGGCCTGGAACTCACTATGTAGACCAGGCTGGCCTTGAACTCATAGAACGCCTGCCTGAGTGCTGGGATTAAAGGCATGCACCACCATGCCCAGCTAAAATTAAAACTTTTTATAAGTTTTATTACTGCAATAAAATGACTATTTAGAAAGTTGTATAAGTAGGGGCTGGAGAAATGGCCTAGCGGTTTAAGAGCACTGACTATTCTTGCAGAGGACCTGGGTTCGATCCCCAGTACCCACATGGCGGCTGAGAACCATCTTTAACTTCAGTTCCAGGAGAATCTGACACTCTTTTCTGACCTCCTTAGCACTGCACGACACAAGTGCACAAACCTGCATGCAGACAGTACATTCATACACATAAAAAAAAAAGTTGTGTAAATAGTACTAATAAAAATAACGACTTGCAAGTGTACAGTTGGTCTCTGGAATGCCAGAGAGTGTTACCAAAGGCAATTAAATCAATAAAGCAAATATTGGTCTCCTGAGTCAAGCAAGACTCCTCTATCAGCATTGGCTACACCTCACCTGCCTGGAAATACTGTGCAGCAGTGGCAGCCATATGTCTGTATATCACAAATCTAATTGGCTAGTAGCTCTCTCCTTGGAGGAATAATTCATGGCTGATGCCACAAACTTATGTCTTCTAGTGGTTAGGAGATGTTATAAACCACAGTAAGACCTTGTTAGCTTTTACAGAAAAGATATAGTCCATGGATTGGCATACCATCCAAACATCTGTGTCTATACCAACGTAACCTAGCATAATAATTAGCACTGTTTTAATGCTTGTATATCTAATTGCTTGTGCTTCATTAGTAGGATTGAAAGGTTATTCCAGGATAAACTGCCAACCCATGAAGGGAAACAGTCTGAGCAGATCAGAGTCCAAAATGACATCTCCAGAGAAAGTAGACTGTTTGGCTTCTCATCCATTTGTGCCCCTTTTCTATTTTTTTTTTATTTTTTATTTTTTTTAATTAATTTTATTTCTGTATGTGTATCAATGTACTGTCTGCATGCAGGTTTGTGCACCCGTGTCGTGCAATGCCGTGGAGGTCAGAAGAGGGTCTCGGATTCCCCTGGAACTGGAGTTCTCCTGGAATTGGAGTTTCAGACGGCCCTTGGCTGCCATGTGGGTGCTGGGGATCGAACCCGGGTCCTCTGTAAGAGCAGTCGGTGCTCTTAACCACTAGGCCATCTCTCCAGCCCCTTGTGCCCCTTTTCTAAAGCCTAGGGAACAATCTGCGGAAGAGGGGGCGTGGTAGAATGTAAGGGCTGCGATTGGGGTGAATTGTGAAACTACAGCAATATAGCCTGGACTTTTATTTGATCAACATGCTTATATATACAAACCCCTCCAGCTGGACAATAGGGACCTTGGGCTGTATAAGTTTGGGCATAGCTGCTTGCAAATTGGTTTTACATGAAGGATGCTTGTATTCATTACTTATTACTTATTATTAAAAAAAATAACATAGGCCTTTTCATGTATAATGATATATAGCTATACTTATAGCAAGAAATAATTAACTGATCTGTGCTATAATTAAATTTATAAAATGGTCAGTTACTATTAAAATAGGATTTTGTTCAAACTAACTTTGGTCAATTATCAAAATAAAATATTCATATTAACTGGACTACAAAATTTTTTTTTTTTTTGGTCTTTTGGAGACAGGGTCTCCCTGTAGCCCCAGCTGTCCTGGAACTCGCTCTGTAGACCAGGCTGGCCTTGAACTCACAAAGATCCGCCTGCCTCTGCCTCCCAAGTGCTAGGATTAAAGGTGTGTGCCACCACGCCCGACTATAAAATTCTTTAGAGTTTAGTACAATATAATCCAAGGGTCAAATCTGGCACTCCATCTATACTCATTTATATATTATTTATGGCCCTTTAACCTTATAATAATAAAGTTAAGTAGTTGCAAGAGATCACATGGCCTGCAAAGTCCAAACAAAGTATTTATTGTTTAGTCCTTTATAGAAGAAGTTTACTAACCTCTGTTTTTGACAATATTAAGAGAATTAATATTAATTGGCTCTTACTATGTACCCAGGATCAGACTAGATGCTATCAGTTGTTTTTATTAGATTCTCATAAGAAGCCTATTAAAAACATTTTCTTTTTTTCAGTTTGCAGGCAAGAGAAGTAGTGATAATAAAATCAAGAAGCTTGTTCAAATGGGCAGTTCTGTAATTTAAAAACTGGAAAACAACTAGGGGTCTGGGTGGCTCAGTTGGTAGAGAATCAGACTTTTGAAAAGCCAAGATGGATTCTCAAGATCAATAGCTTATATTCTACTTTTTAAATGAAAAATATAAAACATTTTAACTTCAGTTATTTGGAAACTATTTAATCCTATTTTTCTTGTTTTGGACAATGGTGTGCACCACACAATAAGGTAATTCACACAAGAGCTGGAACTGGGGGCTTTCTGAGTGACAAGACTCCTTACACATGGTCACAATCATGCCAATCCACCCCATGAACATGTCCTTAGCCAGATCACAGAGGAGAAGACATTCAAGCCTAATCAAGTGTAGGAAGACCATGTATGTATGCCTACTTTCTGTTGTCAATTTTCACAATTTTTGTTTATGTTCCTTCTCATAAGGAACATACCTCCAGCAATGACCACAGAGGATTAATGCTCCAAGATTGCTATATAGCCCCTATTTTTGTCCTATGGTCAATAGTAAACTGGTTTAAAGATGTTTTATTTATAAGAAATCAAAGTGTGTCTGTGTGTGTGTGTGTGTGTGTGTGTGTGTGTGTGTGTGTGAGCCAGGAGGCAATTTTTTGGAGTTCGTTCTCTCCTACTGTGAGCTCTGGAGGTCAAACCTAACTTGTCAGGTCTGCACAGCAAGCACTTCCCACCTGAGCCATCCTACTGGTCTTAAATAGTTTTTTTTTTTTGGGGGGGGGTCTTTTTGAGACAGGGTTACCCTGTAGCCCCAGCTGGCCTGGAACTCACTCTGTAGACAAGGCTGGCCTTGAACTCACAGAGATCCACTGCCTCTGCCTCCCAAGTGCTGGGATTAAAGGTGTATGTGGCACCACGTCCAGCCTTAAGTAGTTTTTAATACAGTGGCCAAAAAGAATTGGACTTCCAAAGATAGGAGTTATTCCTTCTCAAAACCTCCTGGACACAAGCTTCTGAATAGCTTAGCAGCAGTCTATCAAGTTTAAGTGCTATTTATAAGCAAGAATCCAAGGTTGACACATACACAGTACCATGTAACATCAGATTTCAGATTGGGCCAACAGACCTACAGAGACAAAACGCAATTTGGTTCATACTAACTTAAACACTGATAGGATGCATAAAAGCTTAATGGTTAACACTATACAAGCTGACTGAAATCAAGAAGAGTATAGCTGAGAGGTAGAATGCATGCTTTGTATGAGGAAGAGCACTGTTTGTACCTCAGCATGAAACAAAAGAGAAAGAATAAAGCTTCCTGTACTGGCATCTCCAGTAGTTACTAGTGGACTATTTTGGCGACCTATAAAATAAGGACCATTATTATTCAAAGGCATGCTATACAGATTAAATTAGTTAATACATTTGTAAGCAAGTCACAAGTCTAAATGGCATTAAGTTTTCAATAAATATAAATGAATACAATCATTGAATATGATTTTAAAAATTAGTTGGGAGACAAAAGCAGGCAGATTGAGACCAACCTGATTTATATAGCAAGTTCCAGGCCAGCTGGGACTATGGGGAAAGCTTAAAAACAAACAAAAATGGGCTGGAGAGATAGCCCAGCGGTTAAGAGCACTGACTGCTCTTGCAAAGGACCCGGGTTCGATCCCCAGCACGCACATGGCGGCTAAGAACTGTCTGTAACTCCAATTCCAGGAGAACTCCAGTTCCAGGGGAATCCGAGACCCTCTTCTAACCTCCACAGCATTGCATGACACGGGTGCACAGACCTACATGCAGACAGTACATTCATACACATACAAAAATAAATAAAATTTAAAAAAAATTTTAAAAATGCCAAAAATAAAATTGTGTGTGCATGATATATATGGGTACACAGGCCATGGTGTGTGTATTGAGATCAAAAGACAATTTTGTGGAGCTGGTTCTCTTTCTACCTATGTGTTCTGAGAATTGAACTCAGGTCATCAGGCTTGCTCAGCAACTACTTTTACCTGCTGAGCCATCTCGTCAGCTCCTGAATATGACTTTTATTTTTTTTTATTTTTTATTTTTATTTATTTATTTTTTGGTCTTTTCGAGACAGGGTCTCCCTGTAGTCCCAGCTGTTCTGGAACTCACTCTGTAGACCAGGCTGGCCTTGAACTCACGAAGATCCGCCTGCCTCTGCCTCCCAAGTGCTAGGATTAAAGGCGTGCGCCACCACGCCCGGCTGACTTTTATTTATTTACTTATTTATTCATTCATTTATTATTATTTATTATTGTTTTATCTTTTCGAGACAGGGTCTCCCTGTAGCCCCAGCTGTCCTGGAACTCACTCTGTAGACCAGGTTGGCCTTGAACTCACAAAGATCCGCCTGCCTCTGCCTCCCAAGTGCTAGGATTAAAGGCGTGTGCCACCACACCTGGCTTATTTATTATTTTTTATTATTTTTTATGTGTATGAGTGTACTATCTGCATGTAAGTTGGTGCACCCGTGTCATGCAATACCGCGGAGGTCGGAAGAGGGCGTCGGATTCCCCTGGAACTGGAGTTAAAGATGGTTCTTAGGCACCATGTGGGTGCTGGGACTCGAACCCAGGTCCTCTGCAAGAGCAGTTGGTGCTCTTAACCACTGAGCCATCTCTCCAGCCCCCTGAATATGACTTTCTTTTTTTTTTTTTTGGTCTTTTTGAGACAGGGTCTCCCTGTAGCTCCGGCTGTCCTGGAACTCGCTATGTAGACCAGGCTGTCCTTGAACTCACAAAGATCCACCTGCCTCTGCCTCCCAAGTGCTAGGATTAAAGGTGTACGCCACCACACCCGGTCGACTTTCTTATTTCTCTAAAATATATTTCTTTCATATATTTCTCTAAAAATATATGGCCTAGTGGTTAAGAGCGCCAACTGCTCTTGCAGAGGACCTGGGTTCGATCCCCAGCACCCACATGGCGGCCGAGAGCCATCTGAAACTCCAATTTCAGGAGAACTTCAGTTCCAGGGGAATCCGAGACCCTCTTCTGACCTCCGCAGCATTGCAAGACACGGGTTCACAAACCTGCATGCAGACAGTACATTGATACACATACAGAAATAAAATTTAAAAAAAAATCTATAAAAAAAAAATTTTTATTTATTGTTTTAATTTTTTTGTGTATGAGTATATTGTCTGCATGTGTGTAAGTGTACCTGTTGTGGTGCAATGCCTTTAGAGGTCAGTAGAGGGCATCCGATTCCCCTGAAACTGGAGCTGTAGATGGTTGTTAGGCGTCATGCTCGGGATCGAAACGGGGTCCTCTGCAAGAGCAGCCGGTGCTTTTAACTGCTGAACTCTCTCTCCTGCCCCGTGAATATGATGTTTGTTAACTATTTGTGAATCCCTTTCTTATCCATCAGTTCCATGAAAGAAAACCCTTCAAAATGGCTCTGACTGTAACAAAAGACATCATTTACCTCTTTCCTTTCTCTTCAAATGAGTTTATTGCTAATGAGGATCCAGTCAAACAAAAATTTGTTTTTCCCAATCTTTGTCATTCCATTCATACCGTGGCTAGAAAAGTTTCATTTCTATCCATAAACACTCATGAATAGTAGAGAAGAAACAAGTGAATCTTACCATTAAATGTCTGCTGTAAGTGTGTCGGCAGAGGTGAGTGGGAGAGTGTCGCCGAGTGCTGAGCTCCTGGCTGTAAACTCTTCAGTAAATCTGAGGGGAGAACAGACTTGTCAGTTGACTTTAAGATCTGAGCCCTCTGAGATCAAACCTAAAAACTGCCTGTCTTTTCTAAGGCCAGCACAAGTCCTGACTCCAAGAGCCTTCTACACCAGAGCACATACATTTTAAAACTTGACTTGTATAAATGGGGATATGTGTATGCAAAGAAACCCTCAAACTTTGACATTGTCTTATAAAATTCATTACAAGTGTGGGATAGTTAAGTTCATTTTAAAACTGTAAATAAAGTCCTATGGTTCAATAACTTGAGATATAAATTGTATTTATATAAACTATTTCTTTGAAAAAATATAAACTATATTTCCTTGAGAAAATAAACTATCATCTTTCTTAATTCCAGCTGGCTATGCACACTCAGAATCAATTCACAAGTTCTCTTTCTGTCAAACCAGAGAGCCAGGCAGCAAAGGGCCCCACTTACTCTGAGTTAGGCTACGATGGAAAGCGGCTGAGGTAGATCCCGAGGTGGTTGTCACTCCAGCTGTGTCCGTTCCAAAGCCAAGTAGCTCCAAGGGAAACTGGAAGGGCATGGTCACTGGAACAAGGCCACCCAGCATCCCAAAAGGAGTCACATTTTGATTTGTTACAGACAAAGGTGATGTCATGAGAGTCAGAGGTGAGGCATTAGCCAATAATGATGCTCCTGCTGTGGACTGTGCAGAAACCAGGGTCAAAATAGAAAGAAAGAATTTCACCTAAATTGATTTACTCAACACCTTCATGGATGCAAGAGTGTGTTCTTTCACCTGTTCTAACAAACTTGAGAAAGAAAGTAACACAAAGGTGAAAAATATATTTAGGAGATACCAAAATGACTGAAAACCTGCAAATGGCATTTAAAGCTATATGCATATTCAGTGCTTCATCAGCACTACAGTCCACTTCTTAATGGTTCAATGCCCATTCTTTCTCCTACGTCTTGAGTTCCAAATCTCACATTTCTACTTCTCTACTTTTGCTCTAAACCCACAGACCTGAGTCACTAGGAAGTAATTCCAGCCACATTCACTGGGACCGAACATTGTCCTGTTTGCCTCAGCCTTCAGCTGCTGTTCCTGACTGCTCTTCTTTGTTTCTGCCCTTAACTTGCCCTTCTCCAATACTAATTGCCCAACTTATGCCACATTCGAATCCATACTAAACAGTAGTGATACCATTCTGCTAAGGATTTTTGTTTTTTTAGATTTATTTTATTTTTTGAATGTGTATGGAATGTACTGTTGCATGTAGGTTTTGTGCCTACCCGTGTCGTGCAATGCCACGGAGGTCAGAAGAGGGCTCTCGATTCCCTGAACTGGAGTTCTCCTGGAATTGGAGTCACAGACGGTTTCTCGGCCGCCCAATAGTGAGGTCTGTAGGGATCGAACCCTGGTTCCTCTGCAAGAACAGTCGGTGCTCTTAACCTGCTAGGCTATCTCTCCAGCCCCCACCTTCCAGATTTTGTTCTCTGTTTCCTCAGAGACTTTTCAATTTTTTAAAAAAACACTTCACTGTTACTATTATTCAGATCCTTCCCAACTTCTAGTATCTACCTGTGACGCTTTTAATCAAATGCACAGAATGAAAGCCTCCATTTTCCACATTATCTAATTGTTGAGAACTGCTAAAAGCTGGCTGCTATTGCATTACTTTTCTGAAATTAGATTCTATGAGGTTAATTCAAGAGTTGTTTTCCTGCTCCTCCATGATATGAATCAGAAAGTTAACATTGGTGAACTTCCATTGGGAAGCTCACTAAATATACTTGAGCTAATTCAATTCTATGTAACAACCAATTCTCTACTTGCACATTTATCAAACACTTAATACTATCCAATTTTATTATCATCAAATATTATATACTGTAGTTCTGCCACTTTGAGTTTACCAAATCCAAATTTTCCTAAGCCAAAAACTTCGTTGTTTTAATTTTTTTCAAGAAAAACTACTTAAATTTGTGGCTAGAGAATTAATGAAAATGGTTCACTTTCGCTTTTTTTTTATATTTTATTTTTTTTTTGTTTTTTGTTTTTTTTTTGGTCTTTTTGAGACAGGTCTCCCTGTAGCTCTGGCTGTCCTGGAACTCACTCTGTAGAACAGGCTGGCCTCGAACTCACAGAGATCTGTGTGCCTCTGCATCCCAAGTGCTAGGATTAAAGGCGTGTGCCACCACGTTTATTTATTTCTGTAGTGTATCAATGTACTGTCTGCATGCAGGTTTGTGCACCCCTGTCATGCAATGCCGCGGAGGTCAGAAGAGGGTGTCGGATTCCCCTGGGACTGGAGTGCTCCTGGAATTGGAGTTTCGGACTGTTCTTGGCTGTCACGTGGGTGCTGGGGATTGAACCCGGGTCCTCTGTAAGAGTGGTCGGTGCTCTTAACAGCTAGGCCATCTCTCCAGCTCCCCACTTACTGCTCTTCTAAGAGAATCAAAGTTCAGTTCCCAGCAGGTGGCTCACAACAGACAGTAACTCCAGCTTCAGGGGATCCAATATCCTCTTTCTGGCACCTGCACTCAGGTGGCATGCACAGATTACACAAAGACATAATCAACATAAACATAAATTTTTCTTTTGTCTTTTTGAGACAGGGTGTCACATGCCCTGGAACTCACTGTGTAGACCAGGATGGCCTTGAACTCACAGAGATCCACCTGCCTCTGCCTCCTGGGTGCTAGGATTAAAGGCGGGCACCACTGTGCCCAGCTTAAAAATATAATCTTTTTGAAAAGTCTTATTTAGCCAGGCATGGTGGCACATGCCCTCAATCCCAACACTTGGAAGGCAGAGGGAGCAGGATCTGTGAGTTTGAGGCAAACTGGATCAAGTTCACCACCACCACCACCACCACCACCACCACCACCTGGTTTTGTGTGTTATTTCTACTAAAATACTTCACTAATTGAGGGCTGCTGTTTTGTTTATCAGACAAGGTACCCCACTGTATAGCTAAGGCTGTCATAGAACTCATTATGTAATGAAAACTGGCCTTGAACTTGAGCTCAAGTGCTGTCATTACATGAATGTGCCACCATATCTAGTAAGCGCTGAGGTTTCCTTTTTCTTCTTTATTTTTTTTCTTGGTCTTTTGAGACAGGGTTTCCCTATAACCCCAGTAGGCTTGGAACTTGCTATGTAGACCAGGCTGGCCTTGAACTCAGAGATCCACTTGCTTCTGCCTACTGAGTGCTGGGAATAAAGGTGTGCACTAACACACCCAGCAGGTGTTACTTCTTAACACATATTTTCCCATACATACATGACATTTAAGTTTTGTTTTTATTTATTTTTGTCTTTTTGAGACAGGGTCTCCCTGTAGTCCCAGCTGTCCTGGAGCTCACTATGTAGACCAGGCTGGCCTTGAACTCATAGAAATCCGCCTGCCTCTGCCTCCTGAGTGCTGGGATTAAAGACGTGCGCCACCTCGCCTAGCTAAGTTTTGTTTTATAACACACTTACTGGTCCATGGTCCATACCACTGATAACAAAAAGGGAATATTAAGATCCAAAAGTCTTTAAAAAAATTTAAAAAAAGAAAAAAAAGATTCCAAAAGTCTTCTGGTTCTACCATCTTTTCAATCCACTTCTCCCATCTCCTTTGTTATCACTGACATATCTAACTGCAAGTCTGCTCTGTCATCTCAAATTTAATAAGTGAATCTTAAGATTTTAATGAACACCACTCCTTGGTATCTGACACCTAACTAGCCTTACATGTCCAAACTGGAATCACCTGCAACCAGACCTCCTACTCTGTACTTATTGCCATTAGCAGCACTCCTTAGTCCCAGCTGTCCTGGAACTCACTATGTAGACCAGGCTGGCCTTGACTGCGCAGAGATCCACCTGCCTCTGCCTCCTGAGTGCTGGGACTAAAGGGATGCGTAGAAACTTACTCCATCATTTTTTTTGGACTTGACAGTTTTAACTTTTATTTTTATGTGTATGAGTGCTATGCCTGCATGTATGTAAGTGCACCAATGTTGTACAATGCCCACGGAGGACATAATAGGGCATTTGATCCCTTGGAACTAGAATTACTGACAGTTGTTAGCTACCACATGGGTGCTGGAATTAGAACTGAGGTCTTTTGCAAGACCAGCCAACATTCTTACTGCTGAGCTGGACTTGACAAATTTTTTAATTTGCCAATCTTTCTCTCTACTGTGCCAACCATGATAAAAAAATTGGTGGATTTAGGAAAACAAAAAAACTCACCAAGTTATTAGTTAAAAATAATTTTGTAAAGCAAAAAGACAGAAAGGAACTTTCTTGTTTAAATTTAAAAATAAGAGTTGCAGCTGGGCATGTTGGCACACACCTTTAATCCCAGCACTAATGAGGTGGAGGCAGAGGCAGGTGGATCTCTGTGAGTTCAAGGCCAGCCTGGTCTACATAGTGAGTTCCAGGCCAGCTGGGGCTACAGGGAGACCCTGTCTCCAAAAGACAAAAAAAAAAAAAAAAGTTTCTGTTGAAGGAGGAACAAGGAACAGGCTTGTTGACATGAGCTCATCTGTCTCATTTATGAGACCTTTGAACTAAGGTTGCTGCATGCCCAGGGGGCTGGAAAAGGAGACCCTGTCTCCAAAAAAATAAGAGTTGCTCCTTTTTAAGAATTATTTTTCCTTTATATGTGTGTGTGTGTGTGTGTGTATATATTACTCGCATTGTGTAAGTACACAAGTCCTACAATGTCCTCAGAAGTCTGAAGGTGCTGGATCCCTGGAACAGGAATTACAAATGGCTGTTAGCTACCAGCCGCTAGGACTCTTAACCACTGAGCCATCTCTCTGGCTTCAAGCTGTTCCTTTAAAAAATTTTTTTTTTATTTATTTATCGTTTTTTGTGTATGAGTGTACTGTCTGCATGTAGGTTGGTACACCTGTGTCATGCAATGCCGCAGAGGTCAGAAGAGGGCGTCGGGTTCCCCTGGAACTGGCTTAAAGACGGTTCTTAGCTGCCCCGTGCATGCTGGGAATCAAACCAGGGTCCTCTGCAAGAGCACTTGGCACTCTTAACCACTGAGCCATCTCTCCAGCCCCAAGCTGCTCCTTTTTAATCAGAAGTCTATTGCAGCCTTAAAGATCCCGTCTCCACCAGGCATGGTAGTACACGCCTTTAATCCCAGCACTTGGGAGGCAGAGGCAGATGGATCTCTGTGAGTTCAAGGCCAGCCTGGTCTACATAGTCAGTTCCAGGACAGGGGCTACACAGGGAGACCCTATCTAAAAAGACAAAAAGGCGAAAAAAAGGATGTTGTCTCCAAGGCTGTGCCCTACTAGATCTCCTAGTGAGGAACACTAAATATTACTAAGGAGAAGAACTATGAAAAGTTTTTTCTGGAAGAGTCTATTTAAAGCATTAAAACAAATGGAAAAAATAAAAAATAAATTGGAACATGTTCCAAAACTAAAAAAAAAAAAAAACCTAAGAAAAAAATTATGCTGGAACATTTCATACTTTCTAAGAATTTCCAAATCCATTTTTGTTTATGAATCAAAACTCAAACACTGGGTAATTTAAATGTTAACATTAACATTAATAAACTTCTCCTAAGAGACAGATCTTTTTTTTTTTTTTCGAGACAGGGTCTTCCTGTAGCCCCAGCTGTCCTGAACTTGCTCTGTAGACCAGGCTGGCCTTGAACTCACAAAGATCCGCCTGCCTCTGCCTCCCGAGTGCTAGGATTAAAGGCGTGCGCCACCAAGCCTGGCAAGAGACAGATCTTTTTTTTTTTTTTTTTAATTTATTTATTTCTGTATGTGTATGAATGTACTGTCTGCATGCAAGTCTGTACACCTGTGTCGTGCAATGCCGCGGAGGTCAGGAGAGGGCGTCGGATTCCCCTGGAACTTGAGTTCTCCTGGAATTGGAGTTTCAGACGGCTCTCAGCCGCCATGTGGGTGCTGGGGATCGAACCCGGGTCCTCTGCAAGAGCGGTCGGCGCTCTTAACCGCTAGGCCATCTCTCCAGCCCCGACACAGATCTTTTATAAGTAGAAAATTCTACAGTTTGTAACATTTTGGAGCATAGAGGGAAAGCAGTCAACATCAACTAGACGAGCAAAATAATGTTCCATAACCAAAAATGTCCTCTACCCTCTCACCGTTTCACCACTCTCAGGGGAAAATATAACCACATGTTCTGTTTTGGTGAGCACATTTTTCTCACATTTACTAAAACACCCAGAGTAATATTTTGAAACATAACCATATCATTCTCCTGGTTACAGCTTCCCACCCCAAACACTCTAGGTTGTTGCCCACCAGGTCCTCCCTGACCCAGTGCTGCTCCCGTGGTTCAGTCACACAACTCTGATTTCAAGCTCTTTCTCGCCTCAATATCTTTACATTGCTGTTTCCCCTCGGCTACATCAATATTTTCCTCTCCCCACATGGCTGTGTTTTGTGCTTTCAACTCTTAGTTAACTTCAATATTCTTCCTGTAAGAGACTTCCTCTGTCCCTCAGCATGTTAGTAATAATCAATTTTCATCCTGTTTTCATAGCACTTGCCATTTTTCTAAAAAGAACTAGTGTTTAGCTTAGCCTCCTACCCAGAATCCATGTTCCATAAAAGCAAGGGCAGTATGCTATTTACCCTGGTTCCCCAGCACCTGGGGGAGAGCCTAGCCCATGGTACAGTTTGCTTCAGGAATGGATGGTTATCTGAATTATGAAGTGGCAAATACAGGACCATATCATGAAGACCAAGAAAGAAGAAACTCTTGGGTAGAAAGTTATTAAAGTAGAATGTGAACCAAGTAAGATTTTAACTTTCATCCTTTGTTAAAGTACCTGTCATTTTCACTAAACAAATGAGTAGATAGGACTGGAGATCCCTTTCAGGAGGTAAAAGCTTCATAGGCGAACATCTGCTTTCGGCACCTGAGTATATCAAACAGGATCAAGAGGCCATAGTCAGATGAGAAGACTAAGAGATGCTACGTTTGTATAAAAGCACCTTAGGCTCACAAGAATAGAGATCAGTGAAACCAATAAGACAGAGAAAAGCAGATCAGATACAAAGGTAGGACTCTGGGGTCTCCAAGACATAAGGCCACTTGGTGGAGGAAGAGCACCAGGAAGGAACAGTCACTTATTCAGAAACACAGAATTTTGCTATGTGGCTTTTTTGCTGACAAATTGTTTTAAGACAGTTAATGGATATGAGAATTTGGGAGATGACAAATGATAAAGAAAGGTAACTATTCACTCAAAGGCAAGGTAATAAAGGAAAAAAGTTTTCAACTCTAGCAAATTACCCTAAAATTTTATAATAATGAATCTATGGCTGATACTTAGCTCAAACTATGATCACCATGGATTTAATCAAAATTTGATTACTCAATCAGCAAAATAGTACAAGTGTAAGAAACTACAATTTTTTTCATAATAAAATAAAAAGATAATATAGTCCTTCATAAAAGTACGAGTTTTCCATTCATTACTCTCTTGTTCAATTAAAATAGTGTTATCTGGGCAAGGTGGTGGTTGCCTCTATTCACAGCGCAGGAGACAGATGCTGAGGAGGAGGATAGGGGCAGAGAACTGCCTCCTGTGCTACAATTCTTCCATTTATTCTTTGATCAAATGAAAGATCCACTTTAGGAATCAATATTTTTGTAAATACAAACAGTAATAAAATTATTTCCCAAACAGTATCTATAATTAAAAAGTTTTAACAAATAATCCCCAATATCAATGCAATTTTGTTTTGTTATTTACCTCTGTCTCTCTGCGACAGGGTCTCACTATCTTGCCAAGGCTGGTCTTGAACTTCTGGGTTCAAGTGACCTGCCTGCCTCAGCCTCCTCAGTGCTGGGCTATAGGTGAAGAACATCCCACTCAGCTTTGTTTTCTTATTTGTGATGAAAAAAATGGAGATAAAATAACAATCAATCTGAGATTTCAGCCAATAAAGTGCCAGTAAAAAAATGAATTTGTTCTACGTCAGAATGCAATCCTAAACCAAGTTAAGTGGAAGAATGCTAATCTGGTATTAAATGTATATCCAACAAAATCCTTACACTACTACACAGAGCTGCACGGAGCCTCCACAAGTAGAAGGAAAAAGTCTTCATCACACATTCCTAGTCTACAACAACAGTAGCAGTACAAAATTAGAGCAGCTCCTCAGGCAGCTCACTGCATAAGTCATAAAGTCATGTTCTCAAAGAATATTCAGGAACTCCAGTACTTGCACATCATAAAATATTGCTTTCTCTTAAAGAATAATTTGAAATTATTTTATTTTTCTTTTATGTCTCTGAATCTCCTGCCTGCATGTATTTAAGTGTACCATGTGCATGCAGTGACTAGGGAGGCCAGAAAAGGGCAGAAGATTCCTTGGAATTGGAGGTACAGAGGGTGCTGAGAACTGAACCTGGGTCCTCTGCAAGAACAGCACGTGCTCTTAACCAATGCGGCATCTCTCCAGTCCCAAATGTTACATTTTTTAAAAGTTTATTATGGGGCTGGAGAGATGGCTCAGCGGTTAAGGGCACCGACTGCTCTTGCTGAGGATCCGGATTCAATTCCCAGCACCCAAATGGTGGCTAACAACTGTAAAAAAAAAAAAAGTTTATCTGGCTGAGCAAGGTGGCACACACCTCTTAGAAAAAAAATGTTTTGGGGCTGGAGAGATGGCCTAGCAGTTAAGAGCGCCAAATGCTCTTGGAGAGGACCCGGGTTCGATCCCCAGCACCCACATGGTGGCTGAGAACTGTCTTTAACTCCAGTTCCAGGGGAATCCGACGCCCTCTTCTGGCCTCTGCAGCATTGCACAACACGGATACACAAACCTACATGCAGACAGTACATTCATACACATAAATAAAAACTATATTTGTATAAAAAATAAAAGCAGAAAAAGGTTTATCACATAATATTATAATTATTTTTACGTATATGAGTGTCATGCCTGATTGTGTGTAAATACACCCATGTTGTGCAGTATGCGTGGAGGACAGAAAAGGGCCTCAGGTCCCCCTGGAAATGGAGTTATGGACAGTTGTCAGCTGCCATGTGGATGCTGAGATTTGAACCCTGGTCTTCTGCCTGAACATCCAGTGCTCTTATCCATTTAGCCATTTCTCCAGCCCCATAAGACAGTTTCTTTAAAAGAGCTTTTAAAAAATGCCTATAAATAAAAACTGGTGGGAATAGGTGATTTTTATTTTCTTGTCTCTAAATGTGCTTACAGTGAACATATACTATTTCTAGGAAGAAAAAAAAGTTAAAGAAACCAACTTATTCTTGTGAAGGACAAATCTCAAAACACAAAACAAGGTATGAAAACACAGTACAAGATGATGACACAGAAGACAGAGTGACAAAATATGAACAATAAAGACTTACACAGTCAGGCATGGTGGGGGTAAGCCTGTCATCTAGGTATGAAAACAAACACAGTACAAGATGATGACATAGAAGACAGAGTGACAGAATACGAATGAAGACTTACACAGTCAGGCATGGTGGGGGGTAAGCCTGTCATCTAGCACTTGGGAGGCTGTAGCAGGAGAATTTCTGCAAGTCTAAGGCTAACCTGAGCTACACAGTAAGACCCTGCCTTAAAAAAATGAGTTCTCCAAAAAACCAAAGACAATGAAAAGGCTGGGTGTGGCAGCACACGATGCGATCCCAGACTTTGGAGAAGGGCAGGAGTTATTAGGAGTTCCTGCCAGACAGGCCTCCAGACCAACATCCTAGCTCAACAAAATCCAGACCAAACCTAGGATAAATGAATTAGAAATAATCATCAGACATAATAGAATAAAATATTGTTTTATTTTATTTTAAAAAACTCTTAAAATTACATTTATTCATATGTGTGTGAGAGGGAGGTTGTGCATGCCATGACACGCCTGTGGAGGCCAGAGGACAACTTGCCAGAGTCGGCTCTCTCCTTCCACCATGTGGGTCCCCGGGAATCAAACTCAAGTCGTCAGGCTTGGCAGCAAGCACCGTTACCCGCTGAGCCATCTCGCTGGCCCAGAATAAAATATTCTTGAGCTGAAAAAATAGCCAGGTCTAAGACTTCAAAAGGCCTTATTAAAATCTAAGTTCAAAACTAATGAAAACTAGATACTAACCTTGCTGTAGTCTAAAGACACTGGAATGTAAAGAAAGAAAATTTTGCTAACATTTCCACCCAAATATATTACTTTACAAAGGGAACTAAAATAGTGCAGTCTCAGCCTTCTCTACAATCCTCAATACTAAGACTAAGGAAGAAATGTCGAACGGAGGTTAGTGATTCATGTAATCTATCCTCATTTACATGTGACAGCACAGCAAGAAGTCATCAGCTGTGCAAAAGCGAAGGTAAAATGAGAAACACTCATGTCCCCATTTATTTTTTAAATAAAATATTTAAAAAATATTTTATTTTAAAAAATAAAATATTTTTTAAAATTCATATTGGGAAACTGTGGTATAAAGGCCTACCACCACTGAGCCCATTGAGAATTATACAGATGGACAAAGGGTCAAAGAAAAATGTATAAAATTGATTAAATAAAAAAAGTTGGCAGAAGAAAAGGTAAGGAGACCAATGAACATATGTTAAATTCCTAAGACATGGAGCTGGAGAGAGGGCTCAGCAATTAAGAGCACTGAGCTCTTGCAGAGGACCAAGGTTTGATTCCCAGCACCCACACAGCTGCTAACAACCATTCTTAACTCCAGTTCCAGGGGATCCAACACTCTCTTCTGATCTCTGTGGGTGCTGCATGACAGAGGTGACTTACACAATGCATGCAATACACTCATATACATAAAATAAAATAATATAAAAATATATTAAAGAAATTCCCAAGTCACTGGTAATATATTTTTCTTGACTTGGATAAGAGATAGTTTGTGATATTTTGCTTGTTTTTGCAACAGGGTCTCATGTAGCCAAACCTGGCCTTGAACTTGCTGTGTACTTAAGGATGACTTTGAACTCCTAATCCCCTGGCCTTCATCTCCACCTTCTAAGTGCTGGGACTGCAGAAATGTGCCACCATGTCTAGCAAAGAGATAGAGTTTTAATTATGCACTTGAGTTTTGTTCTTGTTATTTTTTTTTTAAGGTAAGTTAATTTTTTTCCCCCTAGCACTGGGGATTGAGCCTAGGGTTTCAGACATGCTAGACAAACTACCCCTGAGCTAACACCCCAACCCTTCCATCCCACCTTTAAAAACAGTTTAATTGGGTATGTTATGTAGCCCAGGCTAATTTAGAACTCCCTACATATAGTCCAGGCTGGCCTTGATCTTGAGATCCTCCTGCCTCAGCCTTCCAAGTGCCAAGATTACAGGTATACAGCACTATACACCCAGCCTCATGGTACCTGGATTACAGGTGTACAGCACTACACACCCAGCCTCATGGTACCTGGATTACAGGTGTACAGCACTACACACCCAGCCTCATGGTACCTAGATTACAGGTGTACAGCACTACACACCCAGCCTCATGGTACCTGGATTACAGGTGTATAGCACTACACACCCAGCCTCATGGTACCTGGTTGGAAAGAAAAATTCAAATTCCAAAGAAAACTTCACCCAGCACTGTGATATCAACATTAGGAACATTTCATGTCCACAGCTGTAATTAACACACAATTTATAAATATATATNTATATGTACATATATATACATATATACATATGTATATAATATATATGTATATATATATATATATACATACATACAATTTATGTATAAATATATAAATTATGTGTATATATACACATATATGTGTATACATATGATAAACTTATTAAGGTGACTCACAGAAAGTTTATACAATCTTACATTTATCACATGAACGCACAGTATTTACATACCTGCACATTGGCTGTAACCACTGAAGACCCTGAGGCAGAGGATGGTCTATGTGGAGTAGACAATGGTTTAGTAGCACCCTGTGTTCCACTTCCTGTTCCCCCAGATAGACTAGTCCTATTAGCTCCATTTGAGTTAAGGTTGCTACCTCTGCTGGCAGGTACATTCATTGCAATTCCACTCAAGCTGCTCTTTCCAACAGTTCCAGGGGATGATGAGTTTGTAACTTTTGAAGGGGCCTGAAGAGATTTTGTAGATGGAAGGCCAGACGTGCGATTCGAGGGCAACAAATTCAGAGTGGGAGACTGTCTGCTGATGTTCATTCCACCGGGCTGTTTATGGACTGGGTTGTTACTAGTGGAGTGACTACTCTGAGCTACTAGTGCATTTGGACTGGAAGAACTTGGGCATACAGTAGGTTTGGAAGTTGGGTTGGATTTAGAAATAAGTTTAGTTGATACTGAAGGCTTAGCTGACAGAGGGGGCTTCGGTGAGGCAGAAGGCTTAGGTGAGGGCAGAGGTTTGGGAGATGTGGCAGGTTTGGGAGAGGCGGCAAGTTTAGGGGATGCAGCCATTGAGAAGGGAGATTTGAAACCCTGCGTGGAGATTTGTGATACCATAGCCTTGGCTAAATAGTTACTGGAGGTAGTGGTGCTTGGTGCTGTCCTAGAAACCAGGGGGTGGGACCCCTGAGAACCATTTCCAGGTGATGGGGTAGACAAGGGGAGGCGATACATAAGTGGCTTATCTGAAGTCTTTAGTAGTGGGGATGAACAGGAAAGCTGGGGGTTATTACTTAATTTCACTACTGGGTTGGTGTGTGATTTACTAATGGTTGCTTGTAATGGAGACACATAGTTCTGTGAGACAGCTGAATGCTGGTGCACCTTTGTTACTTGTGTTAACGAAGAAGCATCTTGGGCCTCTGATGTTCCCAGAGCATGAGAGGAGGCAGCAACTTGGGATTGGGTAGAGGAGGCATGAGTCTGTGAAGAGGAAGAAGCATGTATCTGGCTTGACCTTTGCAGTCCTTGTTGGAGTAGCCTGGCTGGCAAAGGTTCTAAAGAAACTTTAGGGTTCTGAATTGAAGAACCAGCAATAAGGCCTGAAGAGATGCCAGTATGAGCTAAATCTTGGGGTTTCTTTGGTACTGGCCCTGTGTGACCAGCAATAAGACTTGATGAATGTGCAGTCTGAGTAGAATCTAGTTTTTTGGGAGTAGCCAGTGGCAGTTTACTCATGATACTTGCTAGTTTTTCTTCTCTCAGTCCAGGACGAGGTTTTGTAGTTGGCATACTTATCCTTGAACCAACTGAAGGGCCCTTGTTCCCATTGTTGATGACAGCTAAAGCTTCAGAAACCAGATCCAGTGAGGATGTCTGGAAGGAAAGGTCTTCATCCAGTGAGTCATCAAGGCAGATTGTTTCTTGAGCTGGTGTTGAGGTGGAGCTGGCTGAGGCCACAACAGGTGTGCTGGAGCTCGGGGAAGCCAAGGACGCGGGAGCTTTGGGGTCCTTTTTTGGACTACACTCCTAGCATAAGTAGCATTATAGTGGGAAAAAAAAGAGAGAATTAATAAATTTCAAGGTTTTTATTTATTTTTTTAATTTTATTTATTTCTGTATGTGTATGAATGTACTATCTGCATGCAGGTTTGTGCACCCGTGTCATGCAATGCCATGGAGGTCAGAAGAGGGTGTCGGATTCCCCTGGAACTGGAGTTCTCCTGGAATTGGAGTTTGAGACGATTCTCGGCCGCCATGTGGGTGCTGGGGATCGAACCTGCGTCCTCTGTAAGAGCGGTTGGCGCTCTTAACCGCTAGGCCATCTCTCCAGCTAAGAAATTCTCATGACAAAAATAAGTTTTTTTACTAGGTATCTTGAGAAGTTGCAAAAACCAAAGTAACTTTGAAAGGCTCAAGTTTTACTCAGTTATCCTCATAACACAATGTAGGATATACTACACTATGATGTTTTCACCAGTCACAAGGACCTGTAAATGAGGTTGAAGGAACACTTAGGGATCTGTGTCATTACTGATGCAGCCTACTTGTACACTTGAACTGCCACCAACAGGAAAGCCTTAGAACTGTTCCAAGGTCACTGCACAGAGGCTTCACATTCTTCTGGTCTCAGGCCTCTGCCTTTCCATTAAGACTACTACTTGGCAAAAAAAAAAAAAGACTACTACTCGGGGCTGGAGAGATGACCTAGCGGTTAAGAGCGCCGACCGCTCTTGCAGAGGACCCGGGTTCGATCCCAATTCCAGGAGAACTCCAGTTCCAGGGGAATCCGACACCCTCTTCTGACCTCCACGGCATTGCACAACACGGGTACACAAACTTGCATGCAGACAGTACATTCATACACATACAGAAATAAATAAAATTAATTAAAAAAAAAAAGACTACTACTCTTGCCAGGCTTGGTGGCTCATGCCTTTAATCCTTGGGAGGCGGAGGCAGAGGCAGGCAGATCTCTGTGAGTTCCATGACAGCCTGGTAAACAGCAAATTCCAGGCCAGCTGGGGGCTACAGGGAGACAGACTGACTCACTCTCTCACTCTCTCTCTCTCTCTCTCTCACACACATACGACTACTATTCTTTTTTTTTTTTTTCCTATGAGTATAGCTGTAGTATAGTTTGAAGTCTGGTGGCTGTGTGTTTCTTTTTTTTTTTTCTTTTTTTTTTTTTTGAGACAGGGTCTCCCTGTACTCCCAGCTGTCCTGGAACTCACTCTGTAGACCAGGCTGGCTTTGAACTCACAAAGATCCGCCTGCCTCTGCCTCCCGAGTGCTAGGATTAAAGGCGAGNATGGAGCTCTGAGCCTTGGCAACCTTGAGATCCACCTGCCTCTGCCCCTGGGGTGCTGAAGATTTAAAAGGGCGGGCACACTGGCCCAGCTTAAAATTAATAAACTTTTTGAAAAGTTTTTAGCCAGGCATGGTGAAGCATGCCCTCAAATCCCACTTGGAAGGCAGAGGGAGCAGGATCTGTGAGTTTGAGGCAAACCTGGATCAAGGTTCACCACCACACCACACACACAATCTACCACCACCTGGTTTTGTGTGTTATTTCTACTAAAATACTTCACTAATTGAGGGCTGCTGTTTTGTTTATCAGACAAGGTACCCCACTGTATAGCTAAGGCTGTCATAGAACTCATTATGTAATGAAAACTGGCCTTGAACTTGAGATCAAGTGCTGTCATTACATGAATGTGCCACCATATCTAGTAAGCGCTGAGGTTTCCTTTTTCTTCTTTATTTTTTTCTTGGTCTTTTGAGACAGGGTTTCTCCCTATAAACCCAGTAGGCTTGGAAACTTGCTATTAGACCAGTGCTGGCCTTGAACTTAGAGATCACCTGCTTCTGCCTACTGGATGCTGGAATAAAGGTGTGCACTAACACACCCAGCAGGTGTTACTTCTTAACACATATTTTCCCATACATACATGACATTGGAGTTTTGTTTTTTATTTATTTTTGTCTCTTTTGAAGAACAGGGTCTCCCTGCTAGTCCCAGCTGTCCTGGAGCTGCACTGAACTGTAGACCTGGCTCGCCTTGAACTCATAGAAATCGCCTGCCCCTGCCTCTGAGTGCCTGGGATTACTAAGACGGTGCGCCACCTGCATCGCCTAGCTAAGTTTTGTTTTATAACACACTTACTGGTCCATGGTCCATACCACTGATAACAAAAAGGGAATATTAAGATCCAAAAGTCTTTAAAAAAATTTAAAAAAGAAAAAAAAGATTTCCAACAAGGTCTCTGGTTCTACCATCTTTTCAATCCACTTCTCCCATCTCCTTTGTTATCACTGACATATCTAACTGCAAGTCTGCTCTGTCATCTCAAATTTAATAAGTGAATCTTAAGATTTTAATGAACACCACTCCTTGGTATCTGACACCTAACTAGCCTTACATGTCCAAACTGGAATCACCTGCAAAGCACAGACCTGCCTACTCTGTATATTGCCATTCAGCAAAGCACTCCTTAAGTCCTAAGCTTGTCTCTTGGAACTCACTATGTAGACCAGGATGGCCTTGACTGCCGCAGAGATCCCACCTGCCTCTGCCTCATGAGCTGCTTGGGACTAAAGGGATGCGTAGAAACTTACTCCATCATTTTTTGGACTTGCAGTTTTTAAACTTCTTATTTTTATGGTGTATTGAGTTGCTATGCCTGCATGTATGTAAGTGCACCAATTTGTACAGTGCCCACGGAGGACATAATAGGGCATTTGATCCCTTGGAAACTAGCAATTTGACAGATTGTTAGCTACCACATGGGTGCTGGAATTAGAACTGAGGTCTTTTGCAAGACAACCAACATTCTTACTGCTGAG
Organism: Rhizomys pruinosus; assembly: GCA_009823505.1. Classification (NCBI taxonomy): domain Eukaryota; kingdom Metazoa; phylum Chordata; class Mammalia; order Rodentia; family Spalacidae; genus Rhizomys; species Rhizomys pruinosus. The sequence goes on along the minus strand of VZQC01013164.1, from coordinate 129,412 downwards.
CTGGACTTGAAAATTTTTTAAATTTTGCCAATCTTTCTCTTCTACTGTGGCCAACAAATTAAAAAAATTGGTGGATTTAGGAAAACAAAAAAACTCACCAAGTTATTAGTTAAAAATAATTTTGTAAAGCAAAAAGACAGAAAGGAACTTTCTTGTTTAAATTTAAAAATAAGAGTTGCAGCTGGGCATGTTGGCACACTTTATCCCAGGCACTAAGAGGCGGAGGCAAGAGGCAGGTGGATCTCCTGTGAGTTCAAGGCCAGCCTGGTCTACATAGTGATTCCAGCCAGCTGGGGCTAACAGGGAGACCCTGTCCTCCAAAAGACAAAAAAAAAAAAAGAAAGTTTCTGTTGAAGAGGAAAGCAAGGAACAGCTTGTTTGACAGCTCATCTTCTCATTTATGAGACTTTGAAACTAGGTTGCTGCATGCGCCCAACAGGGGGACTGGAAAAAGGAGACCTGTCTCCAACAAAAATAAGAAGTTGCTCTTTTAAAGAAATTATTTTCCTTTATATGTGTGGTAGTGTGTGTGTGTGTATATATATTTATTCGCAGTGTAAGTACACCAAGTCCTGACCAAGTGTCCTCAGAAGTCCTGAAGGTGCTGGGATCCCTGGGAACAGGATTTACAAATGGCTGTTAGCTACCAGCGGCGCATAGGTACTCTTAACCACTTGAGCCATCTCTCTGGCTTCAACTGTCTTTAAAAAAAATTTTTTTTAATTTATTTATCTTTTTTTTTTTTTTTTTTTTTTTTTTTTTTTTTGTGTGTGAGTTTTTTGCCTGCATATGTGTAAATGCGCAGAGGTCAGAAGAGGGCGTTCGGATTCCCCTGGAACGGCTTAAAGACGGTTTCTTAGCTGCCACGTCATGGGGAACAAACAGGTCCTCTGCAAGAGCAACTTGGCAACTCTTAAGCACTGAGCCATACTCTCCAGCCCCAAGCTGCTCCTTTTTAATCAGAAGTCTATTGCAGCCTTAAAGATCCCGTCTCCACCAGGCATGGTAGTACCCGATTTAACTCCCAGCACTTGGGAATGGCAGACACAGGCAGATGGATCTCTTGAGTTCAAGGCCAGCCTGGTCTAATAGTCAGTTCCAGACAGGGGCTACACAGGGAGACCCTATCTAATAAAAAAAGGCGAAAAAAAGGTGTTGTCTCCAAGGCTGTGCCCTACTAGATCTCCTAGTGAGGAACACTAAATATTACTAAGGAGAAGAACTATGAAAAGTTTTTTCTGGAAGAGTCTATTTAAAGCATTAAAAACAAAGGGAAAAATAAAAAATAAATTGGAACATTTCCAAAACTAAAAAAAACCAAAACCCTAAGGAAAAAAAATTATGCTGGAACATTTCATACTTTCTAAGAATTTCCAAATCCATTTTTGTTTATGAATCAAAACTCAAACACTGGGTAATTTAAATGTTAACATTAACATTAATAAACTTGCTCCTAAGGACAGATTTTTTTGTTATTTTTTTTTTTTTTTTTTTTTTTTTTAGTCCCAGCTGTCCTGAACTTTGCTCTGTGGACCAGGCTAGGCCATTGAACTCACAAAGATTCGCCTGCCCTGCCTCCCAAATCCTGGCATTAAAAGGCGGTGGGCGCGCACGCAAGCCTGGAAGAGACAGATCCTTTTTTTTTTTTTTTTTTATTTATTTTTCTGTAATGTGGTATAATGAATTACTGTCTGCATGCAATCTGTACACCCGTGTCGTGCAATGCTCGCGGCGGTCAGGAGAGGGCGTCGGATTCCCTGGCACTTGAGTTCTCCCTGGAATTGGAGGTTTCAGGACGGCTTCTCCAGCCGCATGTGGTCGCTGGGAATCGAACCCAGGTCCTCTGCAAGGAGCGATCGGCGCTCTTTACCGCTAGGCCATCTCTCCAGCCTCCGCACAGATCTTTTAATAAGTAGAAAATTCTACCGTTGTAATCATTTTGGAGCATACGAGGAAAGCCAGTGTCAAACATCAACAGACGAGCAATATAATGTCCATAACCACAAAATGTCCTCTACCCTCTCACCGTTTTCACCACTCTAGGGAACATATAAACCACATGTTCTTTTTGGTGAGCACATTTTCTCACATTTACTAAAACACCCAGAGTATATTTTGAAAACATAACCATCATCATTCTCCTGGTTACAGCTTCCCACCCCAAAACACTCTAGGTTGTTGCCCACCAGGTCCTCCCTGACCCAGTGCTGCTCCCGTGGTTCAGTCACACAACTCTGATTTCAAGCTCTTTCTCGCCTCAATATCTTTACATTGCTGTTTCCCCTCGGCTACATCAATATTTTCCTCTCCCCACATGGCTGTGTTTTGTGCTTTCAACTCTTAGTTAACTTCAATATTCTTCCTGTAAGAGACTTCCTCTGCCCTCAGCATGTAGTAATACATCAATTTTCATCCTGTTTTATAGCACTTGCCATTTTTCTAAAAACGAACTAGGTTTAGCTTGCCTCCTACCCAGAATCCATGTTCATAAAAGCAGGGCAGTATGCTATTTACCCTGGTTCCCCAGCACCTGGGGGAGAGCCTAGCCCATGGTACAGTTTGCTTCAGGAATGGATGGTTATCTGAATTATGAAGTGGCAAATACAGGACCATATCATGAAGACCAAGAAAGAAGAAACTCTTGGGTAGAAAGTTATTAAAGTAGAATGTGAACCAAGTAAGATTTTAACTTTCATCCTTTGTTAAAGTACCTGTCATTTTCACTAAACAAATGAGTAGATAGGACTGGAGATCCCTTTCAGGAGGTAAAAGCTTCATAGGCGAACATCTGCTTTCGGCACCTGAGTATATCAAACAGGATCAAGAGGCCATAGTCAGATGAGAAGACTAAGAGATGCTACGTTTGTATAAAAGCACCTTAGGCTCACAAGAATAGAGATCAGTGAAACCAATAAGACAGAGAAAAGCAGATCAGATACAAAGGTAGGACTCTGGGGTCTCCAAGACATAAGGCCACTTGGTGGAGGAAGAGCACCAGGAAGGAACAGTCACTTATTCAGAAACACAGAAATTTGCTATGTTGGCAGTCTTTTTGCATGCTGACACAATTGGTTTCTCAGACCGTTAAGGATATGAGAATTTGGGAGCTGACAAATGATAAAATGAAAGGTAACTATCACTCAAAGGCAGGTAATAAAGGAAAAAAGTTTTCAACTTAGCAATTACCCTAAAATTTTATAATAATGAATCTATGGCTGATACTTAGCTCAAACTATCGATCACCATGGATTTAATCAAAATTTGATTACTCAATCAGCAAAATCAGTACAAGTGTAAGAAACTACAATTTTTTCATAAAAAATAAAAGATAATATAGTCCTTCATAAAAAGTTTACGAGTTTTCCATTCATTACTCTCTTGTTCAATAAAATAGTGTTTATCTGGGCAGGTGGTGGTTGCCTCTATTCACAGCGACAGGAGACAGATGTGAGGAGGAGGATAGGGGCAGAGAACATGCCATCCTGTGCTCAATTCTTTCCATTATCTTTGATCAAATGAAGATCCACTTTAGGAATCAATATTTTTGTAAATACAAACAGTAATAAAATTATTTCCCAAACAGTATCTATAATTAAAAAGTTTTAACAAATAATCCCCAATATCAATGCAATTTTGTTTTGTTATTTACCTCTGTCTCTCTGCGACAGCGGTCTCACCATCTTTGCACACGGTCTGTCTTGAACTTCTGGGTTCAAGTGACCTGCCTGCCTCAGCCTCCTCAGTTGCTGGGCTATAGGTGAAGAACATCCGCTCAGCTTTGTTTTCTTATATTGTGATGAAAAATGGAGATAAAATAACAATCAATCTGAGATTTCAGCCAATAAAGTGCCAGTAAAAAAATGAATTTGTTCTACGTCAGAATGCAATCCTAAACCAAGTTAAGTGGAAGAATGCTAATCTGGTATTAAATGTATATCCAACAAAATCCTTACACTACTACACAGAGCTGCACGGAGCCTCCACAAGTAGAAGGAAAAAGTCTTCATCACACATTCCTAGTCTACAACAACAGTAGCAGTACAAAATTAGAGCAGCTCCTCAGGCAGCTCACTGCATAAGTCATAAAGTCATGTTCTCAAAGAATATTCAGGAACTCCAGTACTTGCACATCATAAAATATTGCTTTCTATTAAGAATATTTGAAATTATTTTATTTCTGTCTCTTTTATGATCTTCTGAATTCTCCTGCCTGCATGTATTAAGGTGTACCATGTGCATGCGTGACTAGGGGGCACAGAAAAGGGAGAAGATTCCTTGGAATTGGAGTGTACGAGGTTGGGTGCTGAGAACTGAAACCTGGTCCTCTGCAAGGACAGCAGTGCTCTTAACCAATGCGGCATCTCTCCAGCTTCAAAGTTTTACATTTTTAAAAGTTTATTATGGGCTGTGAGAGATGGCTTCGCGGTTTTATTTTTTTTCTATCTTTTTTTTTATTTTTTTTTTTGTTTTTTTTTTGTTTTTTTTTTTTTTTTTTTTTTTTTAGCTACGGACTGGCTCTTGGCTGAGGATCCGGATTCAAATTCCCAGCATACCAAATGGTGGCCAACAAGTAAAAAAAACAAAAAAGTATTGGCTGAAGGTGAAAAAAAACACACACCTTAAAAAAAAATGTTAAAAAAAAATGTAAGGGAGAGTGGCCTCGCAGTTAAGAGGCAAAATGCTCTTGGAGAGGATCCGGTCTTTTTTGTTTGATCCCAGCACCCACATGGGTGGCTTGGAACATGTTCTTTAACTCCAGTTCCAGGGGAATCCGACGCCCTCTTCTGAGCCTCTGCAGCATTTGACACAACACGGAATACACAACACCCACATGCAGACAGTACATATTCATACACTAATAAAAACCATATATTTTGTTATACAAATAAAAGCAGAAAAGTTTATCACATAAATATTAATACATTATTTTTTAGTGATATGAGTGGTCAATGCCTGATGTGTGTAAATACACCCTGTTGATGCAGTATGCGTGGAGGACCAAGAAAAGGCCTCAGGTTCCCCCTGGAAATGGAGTTTATGGATAGGTTGTCAGCCTGCCATCTGGATGCTGCGAGATGTGAACCCTGGTCTTCTGCCTGAACATCCAGTGCTCTTATCCCAATTAGCCATTTTCTCCGCCCATACAGAATTCTTAAAAGAGCTTTTAAATGATATGCCTCATAATAAAAACTGGGTGGGAAATAGGTTGATTTTTCTTTTCTTGTCTCTCAAAATGTGTTACAGTGAACATATACTACTTTCTAGGAAGAAAAAAAGTTAAAGAAGAAACCAAACTATTCTTGTGAAGGACAAATCTCAAAACACAACACAAGGTATGAAAACACAGTACAAGATGATGACACAGAAGACAGAGTGACAAAATATGAACAATAAAGACTTACACAGTCAGGCATGGTGGGGGTAAGCCTGTCATCTAGGTATGAAAACAAACACAGTACAAGATGATGACATAGAAGACAGAGTGACAGAATACGAATGAAGACTTACACAGTCAGGCATGGTGGGGGGTAAGCCTGTCATCTAGCACTTGGGAGGCTGTAGCAGGAGAATTTCTGCAAGTCTAAGGCTACACCTGAGTACACAGTAAGACCCTGCCTTAAAAAAATGAGTTCTCCAAAAAAGCAAAGACAATAAAAGGCTGGGTGGATGGCAGCATACGATGCGATCCCAGACTTTGGAGAAGGGCAGGAGTTATTAGGAGTTCCTGCCAGACAGGCCTCCAGACCAACATCCTAGCTCAACAAAATCCAGACCAAACCTAGGATAAATGAATTAGAAATAATCATCAGACATAATAGAATAAAATATTGTTTTTATTTTATTTTAAAAAAAACCTAAAATTACATTTATTCATATGTGTGTGAGAGGGAGGAGTTGTGCATGACATGACCCCTGTGGAGAGGCCATGAGGACAACTCTGCAGAGTCGGCTATCTACCTTCACCATGTGGGTCCCCGGGAATCAAACTCAAGTCGTCAGGCTTGGCAGCAAGCACCGTTTTACCCGTCTGAGCCATCTCGCTGTGCCCAGAATAAAATATTCTTTGAGCTGAAAAAATAGCCAAGGTCTAAGACTTCAAAGGCCTTTATTAAATCTAAGTTCAAAACTAATGAAAACTAGATACTAACCTTGCTGTAGTCTAAAGACACTGGAATGTAAAGAAAGAAAATTTTGCTAACATTTCCACCCAAATATATTACTTTACAAAGGGAACTAAAATAGTGCAGTCTCAGCCTTCTCTACAATCCTCAATACTAAGACTAAGGAAGAAATGTCGAACGGAGGTTAGTGATTCATGTAATCTATCCTCATTTACATGTGACAGCACAGCAAGAAGTCATCAGCTGTGCAAAAGCGAAGGTAAAATGAGAAACACTCATGTCCCCATTTATTTTTAAATAAAATATTTAAAAAATATTTTATTTTACAAATCAATATTTTTTATAAAATTCATATGGAGAAACTGTGGTATAACAGGCCTACCACCACTGAGCCCATTGAGAATTATACAGATGGACAAAGGGTCAAAGAAAAATGTATAAAATTGGATTAAATAAGAAAAAGTTGGCAGAAGAAAAGGTAAGGAGACCAATGAACATATGTTAAATTCCTAAGACATGGAGCTGGAGAGAGGCTAGAGCAATAAAGAGCACTGAGCACTCTTGCAGAGGGACCTAAGGTTGATTCCCACACCCACACAGGCTCTAACAACCATCTTAATCTCCAGTGCCATGGGGATCCAACACTCTCTTCTTGATCTCTGTGGGTGCTTGCATGGACAGAGGTGACTGTACCACAATGCATGCAATACACCTCAATATACATAAAATAAAAATATAAAAAAAAAAAATAAAATAAAGAAATCAAATGAAGCAGAATATATTTTTCTTGACTGATAAGAGATAGTTTGTGATGAGATTTTGCTTGTTTTGTGTCAACAGGTCTCATGGTAATGCCAAACCTGGCTTGAACTTGCTGTTGTACTTACGGATGACTTTGGAACTCCTAATCCCCTATCGCTTTCTATCTCCAATTCTAGATTGAAGGCAGAAATGTGCCACCATGTCTAGCAAAGAGATAGAGTTTTATTATGCCACTTGAGTTTTTGTTCTGTTATTTTTTTTTTAAAGGTACAGTTGGTATTTTATTTCCCCCTAGGCACTGTGGGATTGAGCCTAGGTGTTTCAGACATTGCTAGACAAACTACCCTGTAGCTAACACTCCCAACCCTTCCCTCCACCTTTCAAAAACAGTTTAATTGGGTATGTTATGTAGCCCAGGCTAATTTAGAACTCCCTTACATACTAGTCCAGGCTGGCCCTGCTCTTGAGTATCCTCCTCGCCTTCCACAGTGCCCAAAGATAGCAGTAAGCCAGCACTCTCTATATCACCCCAGCCTCAGTACTGATTACAGGTGTACAGGCACTACACACCCAGCCCCATGGTACCTGGATTACAGGTGTACAGCACTACACCACCCAGCCTCGATGTACCTCAGATTACAGGTGTACACGCATACACAACCCAGCCTCCATGGTACCTGGAGTACAGGTATAGCATACTACACCCAGCCTCAGTACTGGTTTGTGGAAGAAGAAAATTCAAGATTCCAAGAAGAAACTTCAACCTCAGCCACTCGTGATATCAACATTAGGAACATTTCCATGTTCCACGCGTATTAACACACACAATTTATAAATATATATATATTAGTATCATATAATACTATATATGTAATATAATAATAGTATATACAGTACTACACAATATGTCATAAAATATAAATTATGTTGTATATAACGATAGCAAATATATGTGTATACATATGTAATACTTATTCAGGATGAATCACAGAATGTTTTATAACAATTTACATTTATCAGCATGAACGGACAGTAATTTACATACCTGCACATTGGCTGTAACCAACTGAAGACCCTGAGGCAGAGGATGGTCTATGTGGAGTAGACAATGGTTTAGTAGCACCCTGTGTTCCACTTCCTGTTCCCCCAGATAGACTAGTCCTATTAGCTCCATTTGAGTTAAGGTTGCTACCTCTGCTGGCAGGTACATTCATTGCAATTCCACTCAAGCTGCTCTTTCCAACAGTTCCAGGGGATGATGAGTTTGTAACTTTTGAAGGGGCCTGAAGAGATTTTGTAGATGGAAGGCCAGACGTGCGATTCGAGGGCAACAAATTCAGAGTGGGAGACTGTCTGCTGATGTTCATTCCACCGGGCTGTTTATGGACTGGGTTGTTACTAGTGGAGTGACTACTCTGAGCTACTAGTGCATTTGGACTGGAAGAACTTGGGCATACAGTAGGTTTGGAAGTTGGGTTGGATTTAGAAATAAGTTTAGTTGATACTGAAGGCTTAGCTGACAGAGGGGGCTTCGGTGAGGCAGAAGGCTTAGGTGAGGGCAGAGGTTTGGGAGATGTGGCAGGTTTGGGAGAGGCGGCAAGTTTAGGGGATGCAGCCATTGAGAAGGGAGATTTGAAACCCTGCGTGGAGATTTGTGATACCATAGCCTTGGCTAAATAGTTACTGGAGGTAGTGGTGCTTGGTGCTGTCCTAGAAACCAGGGGGTGGGACCCCTGAGAACCATTTCCAGGTGATGGGGTAGACAAGGGGAGGCGATACATAAGTGGCTTATCTGAAGTCTTTAGTAGTGGGGATGAACAGGAAAGCTGGGGGTTATTACTTAATTTCACTACTGGGTTGGTGTGTGACTTTACTAATGGTTGCTTGTAATGGAGACACATAGTTTCTTGTGAGGACAAGCTGACCCAGCGGTCCTTTGTTTACTTGTGTTATACAAGAAGAGCATCTTGAGGCTCTGATGTTTCCAGAGCATGAGAGGAGAGCAGCAACTTGGGATTGGGTAGAGGAGGCATGAGTCTGTGAAGAGGAAGAAGCATGTATCTGGCTTGACCTTTGCAGTCCTTGTTGGAGTAGCCTGGCTGGCAAAGGTTCTAAAGAAACTTTAGGGTTCTGAATTGAAGAACCAGCAATAAGGCCTGAAGAGATGCCAGTATGAGCTAAATCTTGGGGTTTCTTTGGTACTGGCCCTGTGTGACCAGCAATAAGACTTGATGAATGTGCAGTCTGAGTAGAATCTAGTTTTTTGGGAGTAGCCAGTGGCAGTTTACTCATGATACTTGCTAGTTTTTCTTCTCTCAGTCCAGGACGAGGTTTTGTAGTTGGTCATACTTCATCCGTTGAACCACTGAAGGGCCCTTGTTCCCATTGTTGATCGACAGCTAAAAGCTTCATGAAACAGATCCAGTGACGGATGTCTGGAAGGAAAGGTCTTCATCCAGTGAGTCTCAAGGCAGATTGTTTCTTGAGCTGGTGTTGAGGTGGAGCTGGCTGAGGCCACAACAGGTGTGCTGGAGCTCGGGGAAGCCAAGGACGCGGGAGCTTTGGGGTCCTTTTTTGGACTACACTCCTAGCATAAGTAGCATTATAGTGGGAAAATAAGAAGAAGAGAATTAATAAATTCAATGGTTTTTATTTATTTTTTTGAATTTTATTTATTTCTGTATGTGTATGAATGTACTATCTGCATGCAGGTTTGTGCACCGTGTCATGCAAGTCCATGGAGGTCAAAGAGGGTGTGTCGGATTCCCTGGAACTGGAGTTTCTCGCTGGAATTGGAGTTTGAGACGCATTCTCGGCCGCCAATGTGGGTGCTGGGGATCGAACCTGCGTCCTCTGTAAGAGCGGTTGGCGCTCTTAACCGCAGGCCATCTCTCCAGCCCCAATTTTTTTTTTTTTTTTTAAACTTTTTTTTTTTTTTTTTTTTTTTTATTTTCTGTGTGTATGAATGTACTGTCTGCATGCACTGTGCACCCGTGTCGTGCAATGCCGCGGAGGTCAGAGAGGGTCTTGGTTCTTCCCCTGGACTGGAGTTCTCTGGAATCTGGAGAATCAGATATCGGTTCTCGGCCGCCATGTGGGTGCTGGGACGAACACCGGGTCCCTGTAAGAGCGTGGCGCTCTTAAACCGCTAGCCATATCTTCCAGCAAGAAATTCTCATGACAAAAATAAGTTTTTTTACTAGGTATCTTGAGAAGTGCAAAAACCAAAGTAACTTTGAAAGGCTCAAGTTTTACTCAGTTATCCTCATAACACAATGTAGGATATACTACACTATGATGTTTTCACCAGTCACAAGGACCTGTAAATGAGGTTGAAGGAACACTTAGGGATCTGTGTCATTACTGATGCAGCCTACTTGTACACTTGAACTGCCACCAACAGGAAAGCCTTAGAACTGTTCCAAGGTCACTGCACAGAGGCTTCACATTCTTCTGGTCTCAGGCCTCTGCCTTTCCATTAAGACTACTACTTGAGCAAAAAAAAAAAAGAATACTACTCGGGGCTGGAGAGATGACCTAGCGGTTAAGAGCGCCGACCGCTCTTGCAGAGGACCCGGGTTCGATCCCAATTCCAGAGAGAACTCCAGTTCCAGGGGAATCCGACACCCTCTTCTGACCTCCACGGGATTGCACAACCGGGTACACAAACTTGCATGCAGACAGTAATTCATACACATACAGAAATAAATAAAATTAAGTGAAAAAAAAAAAGACTACTTCAATTGCCAGGCTTGGGTGGCTCATGCCTTAATCCTTGGGAGGCGGAGGCAGAGGCAGGCAGATCTTGCTGTGAGTTCCATGACAGCCTGGTAAACAGCAAATTCCAAGGCCAGCTGGGGGCTACAGGGAGACAGACTGACTCACTCTTCACTCTATCTCTCTCCTCTCTCTCACACACATACGACTACTATTCTTTTTTTTTTTTTTTTTTTTATTATATAGGCTGTATAATGTTTGAAGTCTGGTGGCTGTGTGTTTCTTTTTTTTTTTTGTCTTTTTTTTTTTTTTGAGAACAGGGTCCTCCCTGTACTCCCAGCTGTCCGAAACTCACTCTGTAGACCAGGCTGGCTTTGAACTCACAAAGATCCGCCTGCTCTGCCTCCTGAGTGCTAGGATTAAAGGCGGCGCCACCCGGCGAACGCCCGGCTCTGCTGTGTGTTTCTTGTATATGTTTGTGATTACATGAGGAATGATCCCTCCAGTCTAATTCCCTCCAGGACTTTCAGCATTAAGGGATGCTGGATTTTGTTGAAAGCTTTTTCTGCATACTACTCTTGTCCAATATGGTTTACCAGGCCCTTGCTCTCTGCTGTTCTGCATTCCTTCAGCTGCCACAACCAGGATACAGGGAAAGTAGTATATCAAACTAGCAGGCCAATCATTCAATCATATTCTCTACATATTACAATGGAAATCATTTGTAATTTATCAAATATGTGTTTAGTAAATACCAGTCTACTATGAGTAGGTCTCTATGCTTAAAGAAAAAATATTAAGAATTGGGCTGGAGAGATGGCCTAGTGGTTGGAAGCGCCAACCGCTCTTGCAGAGGACCCGGGTTCGATCCCCAGCACCCACTGGCGGCCAAGAACCGTCTGAAACTCCAATTCCAGGAGAACTCCATTCCAGGGGATCCGAGCACCTCTTCTGACCTCCGCGGCATTGTACGACACGGGTGCACAAACCTGCATGGCAGCAGAGTAATCATTACACATACAGAAATAAAATAAAATTATAAAAAAAATTAAAAAAAATACTAAGAATTAAAATGCTGAGTAGCTAATAGAATATTGTCTGTTAAATTAACTTTTATTTTGGTCTTTTAGCTGGCCTTGAACTAACTATGTATACCAGACAGGCATTGAACTCACAGAGATCTGCCTGCCTCTGCATGTGCACCACTCCCAGCTAAATTAACTATTTAAAAAACAAGGAAGGTGAGTTCCAGGACAGCTGGGGCTATGGGGAGACCCTGTCTCAAAAAGACCAAAAAAAAACAAAAAAAACAAGGAAGACCACAACTCGGGAGGCAGATCTCTGTGAGTTCAAGGCCAACCTGGTTCACAAATCAAGTTCTGGACCAGCTGGGGTTATACAAGATAGACCCTGTCGTACGCCGATTGTCTCAAAAAGACCCCCAAAAACTGTCACAGTAGTTAACGTAAGTACAGTAGACTACCATAAATATTTAGATAGATAGATAAAATCAAGGAAGAGATAAGAGAATTATAGTTTAAAATATTCAAAAAAGGAGTCCAGCCTACTCTACAATATGAGTTCCAGGCCAGCTGAGACAACGGGAAGACCCTGTCACAAAATCAATCAATCAATCAATCAATCAATTAAATAATTAATTAATTAAAGTAAGCCAGGAATGGAGGCTCACATCTTTAATTTTACCACTTGAGAGACAGGCAGAGGCAGAGGCAGAGGCAGTCTGGTCTACACAGTGGGTTCCAGACCAGCTGTGACTACAGGGAGACCTCATTTCAAAGAGACCAAATAGTGGGCGCATGCCTTTAATCCCAGAACTCTGTGAATTCAAAGCCAGCCTGGTTTACATAGTGAGTTCCAGGTCAGCTGGGGCTCCAGGGAGACCAAAATGACCCAAAAACCCAATAAAATAAAATATTCAAAAGAAAAAATTTAGGAAAAAGTAATAAGCAACTGATTTTAAGATTATATATATATATATATAGTTTTTTTATTATATTTTTGTATCTAATTTCATTTTTGAAAATTTTTTTGGTCCTTTTTTTTTTTTTTTGTGGACAGGGTCCTCCCTGTAGCCCCAGCTGTCTGGAATTGCTCTGAAGACCAGGCTGGCCTGAACTCACAAAATCTGCCTGCCTCTGCCTCCCAAGGGTTAGGATTAAGACATGCCACCACATAGCACGGCAATTTTTTGAATTTTTTATTTCTTATGTGTTATAGTATTTTGCCTGCAAATATGTAAGTATACCCATGTGAGTACAATGCCTTAAAAGAAAAGGGAAGCTGGATTCCCTACAATCTGGAATGGTTATTATGCTGCCATTAGATGTCGTGGGAACCACACTACGTGTCATGTGTGCTCTTATCTACTAAGCCATCTCTCCAACCTAATTTAACATTTTTAACAATTAAAAAACTATTGTTGAGATAAAGACATAAATAATCTCATTGTCTCTATTCCTTAAAAATAAAAACCCCAAGCCCATAGTCTTATATGCTGGCATATACAGTCACATCACTTACCTTCAGCACAGTGGGGAAAGAATGGAGAGGAAGGCTCTTTACCATCACCTCCTAAGGTATTACAGAGTGTAAGCTGTTAAGAATGCAGTCACACTCTAATTTCCTTAGCACTTTTTCTAAGCTTTCATTCTAAGATCCCCATTGGAAAACCTTACTATCTAGAAGAATAAGTATAATTGAACTAAGATCACAACTGTTTTCTAAGGTAAGTAATTCGAATGAGTTTAATTTGTCCTTGTTAACATCCAATTACATTTTCACTAAAATTCCATCATTATAAAGAGTATTGAAGCTCAGTGTGGTGGTGCACGCCTTTAATCCTAGCACTTGGAAGGCAGAGGCAGGCGGATCTCTGTGAGTTCAAAGCCAGCCTGGTCTACAGAGTGAATTTCAGGACAGCTGGGGCTACAGGGAGTACCTTGTCTCAAAAAGAAAAAAAAAAAAAAAAAAAAAAAAAAAAAGAATATTGAATTCAAGTTGGGATAATGAGAGGATACCAGCATAAAGTTTCTATTTTAAACAATTTTTTTGGTCTTAGGTATCCCAGTAAGTTCTAGGCTAGCCAGGGATAAATAGTGAGAACCTACCTCAAAAGCAACAACAAAAACAAATATTAAGTGGTGAAAGAAGTTTACTTTTGGTCAAATAGGAAGATGCAGGGAGGAAGGCCCACAAATCACTGTTAAATGTTCTGGTTTTGGTTTTTTTTTTTTTGAAGGGGGGGGATATGAGGAGAGTTGAGACAGGATCTCACTACTGTAGCCCTGACTGATCTGAAATTTTGTAGACCAGGCGGGCCTTGAACTTCTGCTTCTGCCTCTAGGTGCTGTGATTACATGTGTACCACCATGCCCAGGTATTTTATGGTCTAAACCAACAAATCTACCACTTCTCCTCTTAGATATTTAATTCTGCTATTTGTGATTCACTGATTCATATTAACTCATATTAACATATTCCCTCACATATGCTTTAGACTGTAAGTTCATGAGTGGTGGCTGTTTGAGGTTCTGGGGACTGAACCCAGAGCCTCAGGCAGGTCAAGTACATGTTCTGTCTGAACTCTACCCACATGCTATATATTTGAGATATGTTATGTGATGTAATACAGAATTTTCTTTTGCCGGTTGTCCTAAGTTATTACTTATATAGTAACTTTAAGTTACTCTATCAGGTTTGTGTTTTAACAGATTGTGCAAGTAGTCCAAATTGAACTCCTTTAACACAGGAAATTTTCAGGGAGGACTTTCTTTCCCCAGTCTAGAATCTTGAACAAGTAAGAAGAAAATGTTCTTAATCTCTCTGCTGATGGGTAGATATTTTTTTCCTAGTCTTTTCATTCACTAGCGATGCTATTCTTTCCAGGGCTGAACTTTATAATGGTTTCTTTTCTATTTCTGACCTGCATTTGCTGAAGAAAATGCTACAGGTTATGTTCTCAGAAAAACAGTAAAAAGATACCATAAGGTGATCACAGTACAGACAAGAAGAGCTCTGAGGGCAATGAAGGTCTTAGAGATTTATTACCACCTTGGTGGCTCCTTCTTGGTTTTGGGCTCTTATATACTTACAATCTCAGCTATGTGCTTAAAAGATAGTTGTTATATTTGTTGTTATAGTTTATCTAGTTATTAAGTAGAATTAATGTGTGCCAATTTCCATCACTACACAGCTATCACTTTCCCAGGTGCAAAAGTTTGAAGACTTTTATTTTTTTGTATTTTTGAGACATTTGGGTTTTTTGTATTGTTTTTGGTATTTTTAGTCCCAGCTGCCCTGGAGCTCACTATGTAGACCAGCTGGCCTTGAACTCACAGAGATCCACCTCCCTCTGCCTCCCAAGTGCTGGGATTAAAGGTCTGTGCCACCATGGCAAGTTTGAAGACTGTATGAAGTTGTAATAGCCAACTTAGAGCACCTACTAATTTTTACTAAACATCTAAATATCAAAAGATTCTTTTGATTTTAAGATTGCATTTCAACACTCACCAGTTATGACTAGCTACAGATTTGGTGGATTCTTACCTTGACTTTGGGCTTTGGTGCAGGAATCACCTTTTTCTTTGCCCTGGTATAAAAGATTAAAATGAAGGCCATTTCAGTAGTAGTTAAATAAGCAACTAGGAAATTCTAACATATACCTGCCTAATTATGTGGGCAAATAATTCTTCCCACTATTCAGAAAGCTTTTTAAAGGAAAGAACTATCTCTAAGTATGATGCTTGTAATGGAATTTTCAGCAACACTTCTCCAATTCAGATGAACTAAAAGGCTAAATACTTTAAAAGTACAAAATGCAGATGGGAAAGTTTTGTTTGTTGTTTTTTTTAAAAAGCATGTAAATACATAAAACAACTCAAAACAGGTTAGCAGAGCTATCTTCAAAAAATTGACAAAAATCTCAATTTCATACAGGAAAAAAATAAGCTTCAAGGCACTTCAAACTTAAATCAGGGCAAGGGTTAATAAACATCATACATACAACATTTTGTTTAAGAAAAAGAAAATAAAAATTCAAGGCTTTATTGAAAATTATTTTTAAACACAAAAATTTAAATAAAAAATATGCCAAAATGAAAGACAAAAATAAGCAAACAAACAAATTTTTTTGGTCTTTTTGAGACAGGATCTCCCTGGACTCACTATGTAGACCAGGCTGGCCTTGAACTCACAGAGATCTGCCTGCCTCAGCCTCCCAAATGCTGGGATTAAAGGCATTCACCACCACACCCAGCCTGCAAACAAATATTTTTTTTTTTTAAATTTTTTTTATTGATTTCTGTATGTGTATGAATGTACTGTCTGCATGCAAGTTTGTGCACCCGTGTTGTGCAATGCCGCGGAGGTCAGAAGAGGGTGTCGGATTCCCCTGGAACTGGAGTTCTCCTGGAATTGGAGTTTCAGACGGTTCTCAGCCGCCATGTGGGTGCTGGGGATCGAACCCGGGTCCTCTGTAAGAGCGGTCGGCGCTCTTAACCGCTAGGCCATCTCTCCAGCCCCCAAACAAATATTTTTAAAGGCAGAGAATGGGGCTGGAAAGATGGCCTAGCGGTTAAGAGCGCCGACAGCTCTTACAGAGGACCCGGGTTTGATCCCCAGCACCCACATGGTGACCGAGAACCGTCTGAGACTCCAATTCCAGGA
>VZQC01013164.1:83384-96723 GCA_009823505.1 Rhizomys pruinosus | reverse complement strand
GCTCTTACAGAGGACCCGGGTTCGATCCCCAGCACCCACATGGCGGCTGAGAACCATCTGAAACTCCAATTCCAGGAGAACTCCAGTTCCAGGGGAATCCGAGACCCTCTTCTGACCTCCGCGGCATTGCACGACACGGGTGCACAAACTTGCATGCAGATAGTACATTCATACACATACAGAAATAAATAAAAAAATTAATAATAAATGGCTTATAGACAGCATGTGTGCTGCACGGAGCCACAGTTCTGACAATCTCAGCTTGGCAACTTAAAAAGTAGGTGGTTTTGGGCAAATCACTTAACAATTTTGTACCTTAGTTTTCTCACCCACTGGACTATGCAGTAGGAAAGCCCATCAAACCCAGCCAGGGCTACTGGCTTCAGAGTAAAGGGGACACTGACAAGATGGCAATACCACATTCAAGACACAACATCAGTTCTTGCTAAATAAATAAAGTAGCTAGTGTCACTAAGAATCCTATCTCAAAAAGCTGAATCATATCATCAGCAGTTTTTAAAACCTAGAAGAAACTCAAGAGATTAGGGATGAAGCAAAAGGGGAGAGGAGAAAGCAACAAGGTGTCAGGTGAATCTTGATGTTCTGCCATTTAGAAATATTAAATCTAATATTAGGCCAGCCTTGTCTCCATAGTGAGTTCCGGGCTAGCAAGGGATACAGGGCGACTGTTTTAAAAAGATTAAAAAAGAAAAAAACTAGGACAGTATATCTCCTCAAGAATTAGTGCTCCCATTGGAATATTCACTGAAAAAAAGGAATATTCACTGATCTCATAGAGCAGGCTGGCAAGTACTCAAAGAAATCCACCTGTCTCTGGCTCCTAGCCAGTCATGTGCCACCATGCCTGACTGGGAGGGTTAGGAGGGGTGCTTTGGGGTGTGTGTGTGTGGCTATCTGGCTACCTTTTTGAGACAGGGTTTCCCTATAGCCCTAGCTGGTGTAGAACTTTATATGTAGATCAGGATAGCCTGGATCTCATAGGTATTTGCCTGCCTCTGCCTCCAGAGGGTTGAGATTAAACACATGCACCAACACATCTGGTTTGAAAAAAGCAACTAGAAAGACACACAAAATGATTTCAAAATATGTTCAAGGAGCTGGGTGTAGTGGCACACGCCGCCTTTAGTGTGCCACTTTCAGCCTAACAACAACAAAAATAAATAAATAAAAATTCAATGGAAACTTTGTAAACCAAAATGGTTTGGGCTGATTGTTGTTGTTTGTTTTGGGGTTTTGTTTCGTCTTTTTTACTCTGAAACTCACTCCGTAGACAAGTCTGGCCTTGAACTCAGAGATCCTGCCCCTGCCCCTGCCCCTGCCCCTGCTCCTGCCTCCTGAGTGCTAGGATTAAAGGCCTGTACCACCACACCCAGCTTAAAGATGGTTCTTAGCCGCCATGCAGGTACTGGGAATCCAACCCGGTTCCTCTGCAAGAGGAGTCGGCCATTTCTCCAGCCCTGGGCTGATTGTTTTATAAGTTCTGAAAGACTACAAATGCCAGCCCAGACTACTCTACACAGCAAAACTATCAGTCCTAACTAAAGGAGATAACAAAACTTTCCACAAAAAGGGCAGATTAAAGGATTTTATGATTGCCCAGCCAGTCTTATAGAGGACACTGTAAAAAACACTGAAGAGAATATATTCAAGAGAGAAGAAAGGAAAAATAATAACAATAAATCAGTGACTAAAGGAAAGACTAGCCAGGCATGGTGGCACATGCCTTTAATCCTAGTATTTGGGAGGCAGTGGCAGGCAGTCTCTGTGAGTTCAAGGCCAGCCTGGTCTACAGAGTGAGCTCCAGGCCACCTGGGGCTAAAAGGGAAAGTGTCTCAAAAAAGACAAATAAATAAATAAATAAATAAATAAATAAATAAATAAATAAATGACTAAAAAAGGAACAAAATTGATGCTATTTATTTATTTATTTATTTATCTTTTCGAGACAGGGTCTCTATGTAGCCCCAGCTGTCCTGGAACTCACTCTGTAGCTCAGGCTGGCCTTGAACTCACAAAGATCCACCTGCCTCTGCCTCCCAAGTGCTAGGATTAAAGGCGTGCACCACCACGCCTGGCTAAATTGATGTCTTTTAATGATAACTTTAAGTATCAATGGTCAAAAATTTCCCAATCAATAGATAAGATCAGCAGACTACATTAAAATAAGATACTGTCTCCAAGAAATACCTCTCACTACCAAAGAGAGAAACTACCTAAGTATGTAAGGATAGGCAAAGGCATTCCAAGCAAATGGAACCAGAAAACAAGCAGGAGTTACTATTCTAATATCTGACAAAATAGATTTCAAACCAAAACTAATACGAAGAGATAAAGGTCATTTCATATGTATGAAGGGTGCAATCCATCAACAAGACATTTGGTCTTCCTGTAGCCCCAACTGTCCTGGATGAAACTCACTATGTATATAGACCAGACCAGGCTGGCCTTGAACTCAGAGATCTGCTTGAATCTGCCTGGGGAATCTCTGGGATTAAAGGCGTGCACCACCACACCAAGCTTGAACCCATAATATATCTACCACACTCAACTGCACCAATTTTATAAAATAATCCTGTTATACATAAAGCGATAGTTAACCACAACAGATAACAGGTTAGTTCAATACCCTACATTTATCAGCCCACTTTCAGCAATGGATGGTTAATTCAGACAGAAAATGAACAAAATACTAAACACAATTAAATGACATCACAGATTAAATGACCTAAAAGATTCACACAAGCCAGGCATGGTGGTGCTCACCTTTAATTCCAGCACTCAGGTGGCAGAGGCAAGCGGATCACTGAGTTCAAGCCTAGGCTGGTCTACATAGCAAGTTCCATTCCTTCTATCTTAATTTTTTTTAATTTATTATTTTATGGGTATGAGTGTTCTGCCTGCATGTATGTAAATGTACCATTTGAGTGTTATGTGAGGCCAGAAAAGGGGACCAGATTCCCTGGAACTGGACTTAGGGATGGATGTTAGCCAACATGTGGGTGCTGGAAACCAAACCAGGATCCTGCAAGAGCAGCAGCCAGTCATCTGAGCCATATCTCTCTAGTCCCTCCTTGTATCTTTTACTTTGTTTATTATTATTATTATTATTATTATTATTATTTTTCTTTTTGAGACTGGGTATCCTTGCAGTCCTAGCTGGCCTGAACTCACTTAGTAGACCAGGCTGGCCTTGAACTCACAGAGATCCGCCTGCCTCTGCCTCACGAGTGCTAGGATTAAAGCATTTATTTAGTTAGTTAGTTAGTCTTTTTGAGACAGGTCTCCCTTTAGTCCTAGCTGGCCTGGAGCTCACTATGTAGACCAGGCTGGCTTGAACTCACAGAGATCCGCCTGCCTCTGCCTCCCAAGTGCTGGGATTAAAGGCGTGCACCACCACTTTCGGCCTTGGATGGTTTTTATCCACCATGTGGGTGCTGGGAATCGAACCCAGGTCTTCTGCAAGAGCAGTTGGCGCTCTTAACCACTGAGCCATCTCTCCAGCCCCAAAGCTTTTATTTTTATCTATTTATTTTTGTCTTTTATGAGACAGGGTCTTCCTGTAGCCCCAGTTGGCCTATAACTCACTATGTAAAGCAGGCTGACCTTGAACTTACAGAGATCCACCGGCCTCTGCCTCCTGAGTGCTGGGACTAAAAGCTGCTCAATTCACAATAGACAGGAAATGGAAATAGCTTAGATGTCCATCACTGATGAGTTGAAAATGTGGTACACATACACAGCTATAAAGGAAAATGGAAGGAGCTGGAAATAATCTTTCTGAGAGAGGTAAACCAGACCCAGAAGAGAAACACCTCATGTTCTCTCACATATGGATACTAGCTTTAAATTTTTAGGTATGTGTGTTTAAATTGGGAGTACCCATGGGATTCAGGAAACTAGTAAGGGGCGATGGAAGCTGGGCCTTGAAGAGAGGGAAGATAGAACACAGTTGGTATAAAAGGTTTAATGGAGTTACCTTACAATGAAGGACAATGCCTCTCCCAGACACTATAAGTTATCAGATAAAAAGCCATTGTCAGTGAGTGCTACTTTTTCAAGTAGTTAAGTGGAGCACAGAGCCCCTCAAACATTATGAGCTACTGCCACTGCTTTTGGTTACCTGCCAGAAGTTCATGGTAAAACCTTATTGCTGATGAGATCATATACATGAGTCATAAAACAGAGAGAGATCAAGCTGGCACTGCCCTGGTAGCTTTCACAGTGCTGAAAGGTGCTACTCATACTACTGGAGAAAAAAAGTTATTAATCTTACTCATCTGTGAACGCTATGACCTACAATGACCAGTGTGGCAAGATATGCCCACTGCCCCAATAGTGACAGAAATGTCATAGAAGCAAATCCTTTTGTAATTGGACTTAAAGCCCATTTACAAAACTGAACTCATGCCTGACACTCGCAACCCTCAAACAAAGAAGCTTCTTTATGAAACAGACAGTGATTAACATAAGACTCACACCTGGTCAATGTGCTGAGAGTAAGAGACTGCTTGGCCCAAATAAAACATCTACACCACATTCTCTCTGCTTAAGGCTCAGTGATCATTGCAGAAGAGAGGACAGAAGGTTTGAAGACCCAGAGATAGTAGATGACTATAGCAAAACTGGACAATAGGGCACTTGCACCCATTAACTCACAGTGGCCAAGAATGAACACACAAGACCTGTACAAGATCAACCCATTCAAAATCTCAGCATGGGTGGGGAATGGTGGGCATGAAAACCTACCCTTAGCTGAGAAGTTATTGGCAACTGGCAACTGCCAAGAGAAGAGTCAGTTTTCCTCAGGGATGTGACCCCAGAGGCTGCTCAAGCTTCAGTAGATAGATGGCCCTAGACCTATGCAAATACTGGCAGCACTAAGTGAACTCAGTGGGTTTAAAAAACAAACAAACAAACAAGGCTGGAGAGATGGCCTAGCAGTTAAGAGCGCCGACTGCTCTTGCAGAGGACCCAGGTTCGATCCCCAGCACCCATATGGAGGCTGAGAACTGTCTTTAACTCCAGTTCAAGGGGAATCCGATGCCCTCTTCTGACCTCCGCAGCATTGCACGACACGGGTGCACAAACCTACATGCAGACAGTACACTCATACACATACAAGAATAAATAAAAAATCAAACAAACAAACATGAAATTAGGAAGGAATGGTGAGAGGAACAGGAGAAGTGGAAGGGAGAGAATGGGAATGGATTTGATCAAAACGTAATATATTAATATATGAAATTTTCATGGTTTTTGAGTCAGGGACTCTCTGTATCCCCAGCTGGCCTCAAACTCACAGAAATCCACCTGTGTCTGCCTCCCAAGTACTAGGATTAAAGGTATGTGCACCACACCCAGCATAAGAATATATTTTAGGGGGCTGGAGAGATGGCCTAGCAGTTAAGAGCGCCAACTGCTATTGCAGAGGACCTGGGTTCGATCCCCAGCACCCACATGGTGGCTGAGAACTGTCTTTGACTCCAGTTCCAGGGGAATTCGACGCCCTATTCTGACCTCCACGGCACTGCATGACACGGGTGCACAGACCTACATGCAGACAGTACATTCATACACATAAAAAAGCACTTGGGAGGCAGAGGCAGGCGGATCTTCGTGAGTTCAAAGCCAGCCTGGTCTACAGAGTGAGTTCCAGGACAGCTGGGGTTACAGGGAGACCCTGTCTCGAAAAGACCAAAAAAGTAAATAAAATTTAAAAATTAATTAATTAATTAAAAAAATTTTTTTAATTGTCTAAAGTTAGTTCAAGGTAAAATGTATTAAGAGGACAAAAGGGATCACTTTCAAGTGATAAATCACCACAATGAAGAAATCAGTCATCAAAAAATTCTAGTGAGGGGTTGCCTAGAGAAATGGCTCAGCGGCTAAGCTCTTGCATAGTTGGACTCCCGCCAGCCACACTGGGTGGCTCACAACTGCTTGTTATCTCTAGCTCATGGGATGGGGATCAGATACTCTCTTTGGCCACTATGAGCACTGCACTTACATATACAGACACAGACATAGAGAAATAATTAAAAGTAAAATAGCCGTGTGTGGTGGCACATGCCTTTAATCCTAGCAAGAGGCAGAGGCAGGCAGATCTCTGTGAGTTCAAGGCCAGCCTGGTCTACAAAGAGTTCTAGGACAGGGCTGGAGGACTCGGGTTCGATCCCCAGCACCCACATGGCGGCCGAGAACCGTCTGAAACTCCAATTCCAGGAGAACTCCAGTTCCAGGGGAATCCGACACCCTCTTCTGACCTCCGCGGCATTGCACGACACGGGTGCACAAACCTACATGCAGACAGTACACTCATACACATACAAAAATAAATAAAATAAAAATAAAAAAAAAAAAGTTCTAGAACAGCCTGAGCTACAGGGAGACCCTGTCTCAAAAAAAAAATACATAAATATATAAAATATATATAATATATTCCTGTGAATCAAAACCAGCAAAGAAACAAAACAGAAAAACTATAATACACACTTGACAAATGAGCTCCTTTAATAAAACACTTCCTATAAATTCTGTATTTACGAAGGAAATTTAAGTAGGTAAAATGAAGATCAACCAATTAATGACCTTAGAAGAAATTACACAAGAAAGCAAGGGTAGAAAAACGGAATCAGGGCTGGAGAGATGGCCTAGCAGTTAAGCGCGCCAACCGCTCTTACAGAGGACCCGGGTTCGATCCCCAGCACCCACATGGCGGCCGAGAACCATCTGAAACTCCAATTCCAGGAGAACTCCAGTTTCAAGGGTATCTGATACCCTCTTCTGACCTCCGCAGCATTGCACAACAAGGGTGCACAAACTGCATGCAGACAGTACATTCATACACATACAGAAATAAATAAAATAAAATAAAATAAAAATAAATGGAATCAATAGGGGCTGGATGTAGGCGTATCTGGGCTGAGCTTAGGTATGCATGGGATAACATTTCCAGCCAGTGCGCCCCCCAGAGGCACAAGTGAGATCACAGGACCTCTCTGCCCCATGAATTGGGATGTGGTAATGCAAAGGTCTGGGACTGGCCTCTGGGAGGTGATGTCACACTGCCTATATAATGATCTGTAGCATTTGAATAAAGCGCCATTCTGTATTTGCATTTATACCTTACCACGTCTCTATGTGCTGTGCTTTCCATGTGCATGCTTTCTGCATGCCCCACCATGGAGATGACTGAGCCATACACAGCTGGAGACATGACTCTGTGGTTAAGAGCACTGGCTGCTCTTGCAGAGGACCAGGGTTTGGTTCCAGCACCATATGGTAGTTAAGAACCACACTAAATTCTAGTTCCAGGGGATATAGCCTCCTCAGAAATTGCATGCATGTGATGCACTCATATACATGCAGGAAAAATACTCATATACATAAAGAGAAACCCTCTGTTCCCTTATTTAGATATTTATATTTTACTAAGAGAAAAAAAAATACAACACAGGAATGGTTTAAATGAAGAAATCCTAGGAGAAAACAGCAGAATAGGGAATAGACCATACATAACAATCTCATGAGGAATGAAAATGATTTTTGGTAATACCTACAAATTCATAGATTAAAATACAGAAAAATGACAGGCATAGTGGTGCATACCTTTAATCCAAGCACTCTGGAGGCAGAGACAGGTGGATCTCTGTGAGTTCAAGGCCAGTCTTGTCTACATATTAAGTTCCAACCAAGCCAGTTGGGGCTACAACAGGGAGACCCTGTCTCAAAAAGACTAAAGAAAAAAAAAAAAATCCAGAAAAATATCAGTGTAATAGTGGATACTTCTGCTAGAGATGATAGGGAAGATACAGTAACAGAAAGAAGCTTTTCCCTAGTTTCAACATTCTGCACTGTTTGTAGTCTTCTGTTGTTGTTCCTTGACAGAGGTCTCATTAGTAGGCCAGGCTGCCCTCCACCTGTAGCTAT
Organism: Rhizomys pruinosus; assembly: GCA_009823505.1. Taxonomy (NCBI): domain Eukaryota; kingdom Metazoa; phylum Chordata; class Mammalia; order Rodentia; family Spalacidae; genus Rhizomys; species Rhizomys pruinosus. The sequence goes on along the minus strand of VZQC01013164.1, from coordinate 88,773 downwards.
TCAAGCCTCTCAGCCTCCTGAGTGCTGGAATTAGACATATTCACTACCATATCTGGTTTGTATTAATTTTATAATCAGCAGAAGAAAATTAAAACCTAAAATATGGCTTAGATTCAAACATGCTAAAATAATCAAAATGCATTTTAAGCCATTTGAATGTAAATATTCTATATTTGAGCTTAAAAGGGAATGTATGGGGGCTGGAGAGATAAGCCTAGCAGTTAAGAGCACCAACGCTCTTGCAGAGGACCCGGGTTCGATCCCCAGCACCCACATGGCGGCTGAGAACCGTCTATTACTCCAATTCCAGGAGAACTCCAGTTCCAGCGGAATCCGAGACCCTCTTCTGACCTCCAGCGGCATTGCACGACACGGGTGCACAGACCTGCATGCAGACAGTACATTCATACACATACAAAAATAAATAAATAATAAAAAAAAAAAGGGAATGTATGAGACTAGGATTGCAGTAGTCAAACTAACAAAAATTATGAATCCAAGTCAACCTGAAGACCAATTAACTAAGACTACTAACTAGTTCCACTCTTAAAGGTTTGTCATAGTGGGAAAAGAATCAGTCTTTACTACAGCTGCTGATTAGCTAGAAAAGCAGACTATAAAATAGCTAGTGGCAAGGGACATGATAGGCTTAGGGATAAAAGTTTTACCTAGGATGTATGAAGCCCTGAGTGTCATCCCCCAAATGGCAAAAACAATAAAGTAAAATAACTAGATGTCAATATACCTTGAACAAAGTTCAAGCATACTTCTGTAATGCTACTACCTGTTCTGTTCTTTTCTTTTGTTTTTTGTTTGTTTTTGGTCTTTTTGAGACAGGGTCTCCTGTAGCCCCAGCTGTCCTGGAATTCGCTCTGTAGAGCAGGCCTTGAACTCACAAAGATTCACCTGCCTCTGCCTCCCAAGTGCTAGGATTAAAGGTGTGCCACCATGCCCGGCTTCTTTTGGTCTTTTTGAGACAGGGTCTCTCTGTAGTCCCAGCTGGCCTAGAACTCACAGAGATTCGCCTGCCTCTGCCTCTTGAGTGCTGGGATTAAATGCGTGTGCCAATATGTCCATGCCTGGGTTCCTTTCTATTTTCTTTCTAACTATATAAGCCAATATCAATTTCATTATGAAACACAAAAAAATTAAGTGCATGGCAGGGTGTGTGGTTCAGTGGTGGAGTGCTACCTACCATGCCTAAAGCCCTAGGCTCTATCCCTAGCACTTCAGACCAAAAAAAAGTGTATCCATATATTATGACTATAGTTATTTCATTATTTCAAAGAAAATGCTCATGTGAACATAGACGACGTCTAAACGAAACTATAGAAAATAAAAAGTTGGGATTGTGGGTTATTTTGTTCAAAAAAAATGATACATAGGGGATATAGAGATGGCTCAGTGGTTAATGCACTGGCTATTCTTGCAGAGGACCCTGAGTTAAGTTACAGCTCTCGAATGGTGGCTAACAACCATCCATAACTCCAGTTTTAGGGGATCTGACAACCCCTCTGGCCTCCCCATGCATTGAATACATGTGGTGCACTTATATACACGGAGGCAAGCACTCATACACATAAAATAATAATTTTCTTTTAATTTTATTTATTTCGGTATGTGTATGAATGTACTGTCTGCACGCAGGTGTGCGCACTCGTGTCGTGCAATGCCACAGAGGTCAGAAGAGGGTGTCGGATTCCCCTGGAACTGGAGTTCTTCTGGAATTGGAGTTTCGGAGAGTTCTCGGCTGAAATGTGGGTGCTGGGGATCGAACCCGGGTCCTCTGCAAGAGCGGTCAGCGCTCTTAACCACTACGCCATCTCTCCAGCCCATAAAATAATAATTTTTAAAAATGCATGTAATATTCTGTAGCAAATATGCATGAAAAGCATTATTACACTTACTACACGGAGGTCCTCAATACGTTTTTCAAGAAGTGCAGGAAGACCCTCTGGAAGTATAGGTACCACCTTGGGCATAACCTGAGAGGTGAAGGTTGGCTGGGTGGTGTTTCCATTTTCTCCCCCTGACTCAGACAAGGGGCTACCATCAGAAGCAGCATCCAGTAATCTGTCAAAGTCAAAATCATCTAGTATCTCTAGGGCATTATCGGCTTCCTGAAATAGTTCATGTTCATTTGTGCTAACAAAAATGGGGAGGTCTGGATCAGGGCTATTCAGATTTAAGTCTGGGACATCATTCCCCAGGGCTGTGGCAGCACAGGGGGGCTTAGTCAGAGAAGCTGACAAGGTCACTGGGACTTTAGGGTTAGATTCCTTCTTTAATGCATCCTTCTCTTTTTGAAATTTTCTAATCATTGCAGCTAGAGAAAGAGAATCCTTGTAACGCTTCTTCTTTTTTTCAGACTTATGTGAATTGAGAGCCACAACTCTGTGAATAAAAAAAAAAAAAAATGGTTAGTCTTTTTTTTTTAACGTTTTTGAGACAGGGTCTTCTTTTATTTAGTCCTAGCTGGCCTGGAGCTCACTCTGTAGACCAGGCTGGCCTTGAACTCGCAGAGATCGGCCTAGACTATGATTTTAAAGGCTAATGGCATATGTTAAATAAGTAGGCCTAGAATTAAAACAATCATGAGAAGTGGTAAAACAAATGTTTTCTTCTTAATATCCTAAATTATACTTTTATGAAAACCCAGTATGGTAGCCCATGCGTTTAATCCCAGCCCATGAGAGGCAGAAGAAAGGGAGAGCTCTTTGAGATCAAAGCCAGCTTGATCTACATATCAAGTTCCAGGCAAGCTTGGGCTCCAGGGAGACCCTGTCTCATAAGGTTCCCTTCCCCCCTGGAATAAAAGTATATAATTATAAATTATGATGAAATATAATCTACTTTTCATCATCTCTTCTTCACATTTTTCTTTCTTTTGAGCCAGGCTCTCATTATGTAGTCTGACTGGCCTGGAATTCGCTATAAGTATCAGACTGGCCCAGAATTGGCTATGTGTATCAAACTGGCCCCCAATTCACGGAGATCTGCCTGATTTTGCCTCCCAAGTGCTAGGATTAAAGGCCTCCACACTTAGCCCCAGATGTAATTCAAACATCTACAACCATTTAACATTTAAACACCTATCACTTTCCATCCTAAAAAAGGGCATATTAGTCAAGCAGGTAAGGTTAATTATCAATAAACCTTTCTCAATACAAACTATGGGTAAAGTTCTCAGTTTAGCTATCATTTCCCCTCAGAAACTTTTTCCAACTCCTGTAACTTAGATGTTTCAGCATAAACAATAAAGTACAAACATTATCTTGAAGGCAGGTACAGATTTCAGTTGTTTTATACACACACACACACACACACACACACACACACACACACACATATACTTACACATATAAATACCTAATATACAGGAAGTATGTAATATTTCCTGAATGAGTAAGTTAAAGTTTAGGAAATAATAAATTCAATAAAAGGGATTACGGTTTGTGTTCCTCATAATGTTTACTTGTAAATAAAGAGCACTTAAGACAACCATTCATAATGACAAAATGGCATATGGCTTTCTCCATATTTTTTTTTTCTTTTCAGACAGGTTTCACTATATAGCTGGAATTCACAATCCTGCCTGGAACTCACAATCCTCCTTCTTCACTCAGCCTCATGAATGCTAGTCATGTGGTAGGTAACGTGGCTGGCTTTCTCAACAAATTATGGTCATTACAACATCCATATTCCCATGCTGAGGGGAGAAATACCTCAGTGTCCAAATGTTTAGATAGAGATGTACATATATACTTCCATGCTGAGGAAAGAAGAAAAGTCAAGCCTCTCATAACCTTCCACAAGAGCCTTCTCCCTAGAGGCAGGTAATAGCATTTGCTAGCACTCTCTAGGTAGCCCTGCTGGCTCTGAACTCGTCTGTCCTTCCACAGCATCCAAAGTGCTAGGATTATAGGTGTGCACCATCATGCCCAGCACTCTTATTTGCTTTCCTATCAGAAATGATACCTCAAGTCATAAATGCTTAAAAAGCTGAATAAATTCAATGAAAAAGAAAAAAAAGATTTTATAGTGCTGGGGCTGGCACCCAAGGCTCACATATACGAGACAAATATTCTACTAGTGAGTTATATCCATTCAGCCTAGGAAATTTTTTTTTTTGGGGGGGGGGTTGAGACAGGGTCTCCCTGTAGCCACAGCTGGCCTGGAACTCACTATGTAGACCAGGCTGGCCTTAAACTCACAGAGACCTGCCTGCCTCTGCCTCCCAAGTGCTAAGGATCAAAACAAAACCAAAAACAAAACAAAAACCCATTGTATCAAATTGGACTCAAACTGAGTGAATTAGTGGTGAATATGTTTACAAAAGAAGAAATTATCACATACTGATATTTAGTTCCTGTAATAGTTTGAATTTAACATACCCCAGTTGTTTGGGAACTTTTTTCCTTGGCTTCTTCTCTTTTTCCCCTTCCTCTTTCCGCTTCCGTTTTTTCATTTCACTATCATCTTCTTTTATTTTAGGAATCTGAAAAATGACAAAAGAATGCATCATTTATCTAATATTCCCCTTATTGGTGTTAGCAATATAGCATCAAGAACAGTGGCTTTCTATTTAACCATCAGTGTTAGAATTATTTGCTAAAGTATGGGTTCTTAAATCCTATAAGCAGACTTACCTATGATTTTTTTTTTTTTACTATGTGAATATGTGTTTGTGTGAGTACAGATATATGTAAAACCAGAGGGTGACACACCAGATGCCTTCTTCAATTGCTATCATTATTTTTTGAAACAGTATCTTTCCCTAAACCTGGAGCTCACTGATTAAAACTGCCTGGTCAGCAAACTCCAGGGATATGGGACAGCAGTACTGGGTTCGAGCTGCATTGTGCATGTGTGGGTGGGCACACTTGGCACCATGACCCTCGTTTTCCACATGTCCATTACTGGGTAAACTCCACCGCCCATGTGTCGCATGGTGACATGGAAATCTGAAATTGGCTGCTAGGAAATGATGTCATGCAGTGTGGGTTACCTGTCCTAACCCTATATAGCCATTTGCCCTGTGTTGTAGTTTGTCTTCCATTGCTGTGACAAAACACTCTGACCAACACCAACTTGGGGAGGAAAGGGTTTATTCAGCTTACGTCTCCTGGGTCAGTTCATCACTTAGGGAGCCCAAGGCAGGAACTCAGGACAGGAACCTGGAGGCAGGAGCTGAAGCACAGGCCATGGAGGAATGCTGTCCACTGGCTTGCTTGCTCCTCTGGCTCATGCCCAGCCTGCCTTCTTATACCATACACAACCACCTGCCCAGGGTGGCACCACTCATTGTGGGCTGGGCCCTTCCACACTGCTTGGCCATCAAGACAATACTCCACAGATGTGGCCACAGGCCAATCCAATGGAGCCAATT
>VZQC01013164.1:62569-74814 GCA_009823505.1 Rhizomys pruinosus | reverse complement strand
TTTTTTTGGTCTTTTCGAGACAGGGTCTCCCTGTAGCCCCAGCTGTCCTGGAACTCACTCTGTAGACCAGGCTGGCCTTGAACTCACAAAGATCCGCCTGCCTCTGCCTCCCAAGTGCTAGGATTAAAGGCATGCACCACCACGCCTGGCCAGAAACAAACTACTTTTTGCTGGTTTCCTTCATACCACACTAAAATCTCTGCAATCTTAAACAATAAAAGGTGAGTATTATCTGTAAATTAAGGAGCAATAAGAATAACCAAATCTGTGATAAAAGGAATAACCCTGGATATTTGGTTACATATATTGTACAATTTTAGTTTTCAACACTTCTGCATGTGAATGGTTTCCTTTATGAGTATGGAGGTAGAGAAGACAAATAGTATTTTCTTTTTTTAAGTAGAAATCAGGTAGGACATTAATCAAAGCTATTTTTACCTTTTGCTTAGGGCAAAGTCACTGGCTGAGTCCCAACCAGCATTAGGAAAAAAGAAGTAGGTGGACACCTGTGAGTCTAAAGGCAGCTTGGTCTCCTCTTAGCAAGTTCCAGGATAACTGGAACTACAAGGAGACCCTGCCTTTAAAAAAAAAGACAAGTTTGACTTAACAGCTATTTATGTAGGCATGAACACAGGCAATATCCGTAACTGAATTCCCTTTTGGATTATTAAATCTACATGTTGAAACTATTACTAATGTTTTATACTTGCTTTATGCTCTTCAGCATTTTAAATTTGTTTTATTTAAATATCAAAGTAATTCTGGGTGGTAATAAAAGAGAAAATTGGATACATTTAAAGACATTGAACAGTGGCTGGAGAGATGGCTCAGGGGTTAAGTGCACGGACTTCCTCTTGCAGAGGACCCAGGTTGAGTTCCCAGCACCCACATAGCAGCTAATAACCATCCAACACTCTAGTTCCACATAATCCAATGCCCTCTTCTGACCTTCATGATCACTGCACAACAGGGGTGCACTTACATACATGCAAGCAATGCACTCATACACATTTTAAAAGATAGCAATATAATAAATATTTTTAAAAAAGATATTGAGCCAAGTGGTGGCACACGCCTGTAATGCCAGCACTCAGGAGGCAGAGGCAGGTAGATCTATGTGAGTTCAAGGCAAGCCAGGGCTACATGGAGACCCTGTCTCAAACACACACACACACACACACACCCCAGGCAATCGTCTCTAAAGATCCCATGTCCTAATCTGCTGATTGGTGATTTTTTGCATTACCAGTATGTTAAGTCTTGTCAAACTACTGCATGTAATTTAGGAATATGATAAGATAACTAGTGCATATCTTGCTGTAAGTCTTTCCAAAAACTTTCTCACCAGAAAAAGCTGTCTGTCATCATTGATTCAACCAAGCACTTTATCAGCATGCAAAAGCTATACTAATTTGTATATAGCATAGTATTTAACTAGTGTCACTTCTGCATATCCCAAATAATCATTGAACACTGCAGAGGATATGATAATCTTAGGGATAAATCACTCTAATACTGGGGTAAGAATGGAAGAAACACAGCCCTTACCTCCTATGGAACATAACAACATGCCCTACCTCATGCACTGCTATGGTAAACAGACCATAAACAAAAACCTTCAAAACTATTTGGCTCTCATTTTGTAACTAATTTTAAAAATAAATCTTTCTGCCAGACGTGGTGGCACACGCCTTTAATCCCAGCACTCAGGAGGTGGAGACAGGTGTAGAACGCTGTGAGTTCAAGGCCAGCCTGTTCTACAGAGTGAGCTCAAGGCCAGCTGGGACTAAAGGGAGACCCTGTCTCAAAAAATAACAAAGAAACAAATAAATAAATACATCTTTCTGAGGCTGGAAAGATGTCTCAGGGGTTCAAAGTACTGACTACTCTGAAACAGGTTCAGTTCCTAGCACCCACAAGGCAGCTAACAACCATTTATACAACCATATGCATTGTAATCCAGGAGATCTGATGCCCTGTTCTGGCTTCAAAGGCACTGCATCCATGTGGTGCACTTGCATACAGGCAGAAATAACACATGAACACATAAATTAAAAATAATGTATCAGCCGAAGGGGGGTTGGCACACGCCTTTAATCCTAGCACTTGGGAGGCAGAGGCAGGCGGATCTTTGTGAGTTCAAGGCCAGCCTGGTCTACAGAGTGAGTTCCAGGACAGCTGGGGCTACAGGGAGACCCTGTCTTAAAAAGACCAAAAAAAAAAAAAAAACAAAAAACAAATGTATCTATGCAAATACATACATGTGTGTGTGAGCTTATATCTCACCCAGCATGCCTCAGAGGCACAAGTGACACAGGATCTCTCTATTTACACCCACAAGTTGGGATGTGATACAAAGCTCTCGGATTGGTGGCTAGGAGGTGATGTCACACTGCCTATATAAATGACATGTTGCATTGAATAAATGGGAATTTCACTCAGAACTGTACTGTGCTGTGTGTCACCAGGCTGTTACTGAAGTGCTCCTGTGTGCATACTTTCTCCTTGGCTTGTTCCAACCATAGAACTGATACCACAACTGGCGCCCACTGTGAGACCTGAAGGAATCCAGGAGAAATTCAGGTACATGAACCCCACAATCCTAACAGGATATGGGGTATCTGTATTTATAGAAGAGAAACTACGGGATGTTTGCACACATGTCCTCTGGTTATTTGCTATTAACCTTTTCACTTCCTTGTCAATTTCTACTTTGTGCAAAGGGGAGGCTGCTTCCCACAATTGGTTGGGTGGTGGCAAGGCAAACAGAATTCAGCCATGGGGATTTTCCATGCATGGGGGCTGTTTTGTGGCCTGGTATGGCTCAGGAGTTATCTTTCTGGGAACAGATTTGCCTGTTGTTCATGCATTGGGGCCATGGAAGCCAGCAGCTTCCCAGCTGGGTTTGACCACAAAGCCCATCAGCTTCGTGACTGGGTGCCAGATGCACAACTACCAATCTTGCAGTAATGAGGCCACAAGCCTCAGGAACACCTTTGTATCGGAGTCATTTTAAATAATTTTTATAGGCCTGAGATGCGGATCTCGGTTCTAAAACAAAAAAGAAAAAAAAATGGTTATGGAACTCTCAGGCCTACACCACCCCTACACCTCACCCAGGTCAAAACAGCTTTGAACATCCCAGTTTGTGACAGGTGGCTGTTCTATCCCAGGCTCTCTTTGTAATGGTAATTCCTCAGGTTCCTGTCATTTCCTCTTTCAGTTGCAAATTGGGAATCTCCCAAATTTCAAAAGGGACAATTTTTTTCTCCTTTGCCCCTTCTCCTAATTTCCAAAGAGACTTGTACCTGAAATATATTATTGTTTTGACCAAAGCATTAGCTTTTGTCTGTCTGAGGACAGAAGCTTGGGTTTGGAACATGGTATTTTTGTTTTGACAAAAGCATTGCTTTTGCCTGCCCCTGGTCAGAAGGTGACCTGTCTCTGAACAGAAGCATGTTGTACCTCAAGCTGTTGTCTTGGTATGGCCAGATTAACTTCATCACCATTTTGTGCACAAAAAACCTATTGGGTTTAAATTCCCATTGGCATGCCTAATCAAAATATTTTTTATAAACTCAGCAACCTAAACATCTTTTTAAGTAAATATAAATAGCGCACTTACCTAAAAAAATCCTAGCTATCAAAATCTAGTCTGGTCATTTAATCGTGCTCCACCTTAATGCCACAGAAAAATAACTCTTTCGAACAAAAGGGTGTACTTGTCCATGGCTTAAATGACTTTTTTTTTTTTTTTTGTCTTTTTGAGACAGGGTCTCCTTGTAGCCCCAGCTGTCCTGGAACTCACTCTGTAGACCAGGCTGGCCTTGAACTCACAGAGATCCGCCTGCCTCTGCCTCCCAAGTGCTAGGATTAAAGGCGTGCGCCACCACGCCCGGCTTAAATGACTTTAATCTCAGTCCTTAAAGAACAAAAAACTCGAGAGCTAGACTCTGTTTACATCTTACCCTAGAACAAATATTTCATCTTAAACCTGTTTAAATCTACTTTGAATAGTCTTTTGAGACAGGCTTGGTAACAAGGGTTTTAATTCCACTGCTTAAGAGGCAGAGGCAGGCTGACTTCAGAGGGAGGGAGTTGGATGTCAGCTTGGCCTGCTTTCTTAAGATGAAGCAATACTCTGTTTACATCTACCCTAAACAAATATTTCAAATCTTAAAACCTGTGTGGAATCTACTTTAATAGGTCTTTTGAGACAGGCCTTGGGTACAAGGTTTTTAATACCCCGGCGTAGAGGGCAGAGGCAGGCTGATGTCTGAGGGAGGGAGTTGGATGTCAGCTTGGCCTGCTTCTCTAGTTTCAAGAAACGCTGCTGCAAAAAAAAAAAAAAAAAAAAAAACTGGCTTAATAATCATCTCTAAAACTGAAAAAAAAAAGAAAAAAAAACCCTCATAATACTATAAAACTAAAGCGGGTATGGTTTCATGCGCCTCTAATCCCAGCACATAGGGGCAGAGGGCAGGTCAATCTGTGTGTAGTTCAAGGCCAGCCTGTCCTACAGAGAGATTCCAGGCCTGCTAAGGACTATGGGAGACATGTCTGCAAACAGACAAAATAAATAAATAATAATAACAATATAAGGTTAAAATAAAAATTTTGGTCCAATTTAATGGAGATTTTGGGGAAACATTTTGTTTTTCATGAAATTAATATAGTGAATGTTCCTTCCTTTCGACATGTAATATATTGCGTCTGTATGATATTTATTGTGGTGTTTGGGGGGTAGGGGTTCTTTTTGAGACAGGAGTTCCCTTTAGTCCGCAGCTGGCTGGATTTTGCTCTAGAAAAAGCTGGCTTGAAACCACAGATATCCACCAGCCTCTACCCACATCCTAAGTGCTGGGATAAAGTAGTGTAACCACCACATTGGAAGTGTGTTTATATTTTCATCACTTATAACTTTCTGGGTTTCTGTCCATTAAGGAGGACAATATTTTTTTTGTTTTTAATTATTTTATTGATGGTATGTGCATTCGTACATCATTTTGCCAATTCGATCAGGCTATTTCCCTCCCCTTTCCCTTCCCTCCCACGACCCCCACCCCATCCCAGATCATGTATTCTGCCATAACTGTCCTGCATCTTTCAGGTTTTTTTTTTTTCCTTTTTTAGCTATAAGTGATAATCCATTAACAACTATGGATAAATCCAGTTCATAAAAGCTATTTGCTTCATAGTTTTGATGTTATCAATTTTTATTTTATTTTTTTGTCTAATATCAATTTTTGTTTTTTGGTCTTTTCGAGACAGGGTTCTAATATCAATTTTTAATTGCACTTACATTTTATATGTTTGGGGTCACCACAAGGCTGACTCTGGGGTGGAGTAGGCCCCTCTGTCCCATACTCAGGTCTGTTAAAATAATCAAATAACTAAAGTATAAATTAATTAATACTTTAATGGAATTACAAGTGTATAATACTATTGAATGTTTTACTGAGTGTATACTGCCACCTACCAGTTATGCTTCTTCAAAACCCATTCTCTAATAAAATTCTTATATTAACTAAAATTGTTAAATTATAATAGAGTTCTTAGGCTTTAAGGATGTAAGTTAATTTTAAGAAATAATTATGGGGGGCTAGAGAGATAACCTAGAGGTTAAGAGCATCAACTGCTTTTGCAGAGGACCTGGCTTCGATCCCCAGCACCCACATGGCAGCTAAGAACCATCTGTAACTCCACTTCCAGGAGAACTCCAGTTCCAGCGGAATCCAAGACCCTCTTCTGACCTCCGCGGCATTGCACAACACGGGTGCACAGACCTACATGCAGACAGTGCATTCATACACATACAAAAATAAATAAAAAATTAAAAAAAATAATTATGGGCTGGAGAGATGGCACAGCAATTAAGAGTACCGACTGCTGTTTCAGAGGACCCGGGTTCCATTCCTAGCACCCACATGGCAGCTAAGTACCATCTTTAACTCCAGTTCCAGGGAAATCTGACACCCTTTTGGACCTCCACAGCATTGCATGAGATGGGTGCACCTACCTACATGCAGATAGTATACTCATACACATTAAATAAATAAAAAATAATAAATTCCTGCTATTCTAGGATATAATTCATTTCTACATTTAAATATGTTTTACATATAAGACATTTTATCACCAGGTAAAACATCTTTGGATTATTCCAAAAGAGTTTTGTGTCAAGCCTAGGTAAAATAGCTCCAAATATGTAAAGAGAATGGGTCATTTAGAACCTATGCCAAAACTTGGTAAAACATCTTAAAGTTTGTACTTTATAAGGATATTTATTTATTTATTTATTTTGGTCTTTTCGAGACAGGGTCTCCCTGTTGCCCCAGCTATCCTGGAACTCACTGTGTATACCAGGCTGGCTTTGAACTCACAAAGATCTGCCTGCCTCTGCCTCCCAAGTGCTAAGATTAAAAGCATGCACCACCACACCCAGCTTTTCTTTTTTTAACAATGTATTTAAAAATAACTGCTCCATCTTTATATATAAAATAAATATTAAGTATTTGGTAAAATTTAATAAATAAGGTTAATTCTATTAGTAAATGTTATCAGGTCTCATGGTATTAACTAAAACGTTACTATATGAAATTAAAACTGTTGGGACCTGGGTTGATTCCCAGCACCCACATGGCAGCTAAGAACAATCTTTAAGCTGGGCATGGTGGTGCACACCTTTAATCCTAGCACTAGGAAGGAAGAGGCAGGTGGAGCTCTGTAAGCAAGTCCAGCCTGGTCTACAGAGTGAGTTCAAGGGCAGATGGGGCTATAGAAAGACCCTGTCTTTAAAAAAAAAAAAAAAAGAATTGAATATTTCCAAAATAAAATAGTAACATATGTGGGGTAATTAAGAATATAAAACTGTGGAGAATATAAAATAAGTGGAGCCTTCAATGGCTGGGGGGGGGGCTCTAAAAGCCCCCAAAACAAAGGCTATTTACCTGTGATGTTCGGGTACTCGCTAAAACCAGATGGTAAGACCCTATTGCTGAATATGCAGTATTACCATGAAAAGGAAAAATTGTGTTGGGACCTTCCATTTGTAAATGGACAGCTGACCTTCATGATACCAGAGAGTATTATGCAGATCACTGCAAGGAAATGATACCCAGTTACTGCAAAACCCATAAACTACACCTCACTTGCCTACAAAGTCTGCAGTAGTGGTGGCCTAATATTTGTATACCCCCAAAAATCTAACTGGACCAATGGCCTGTTCCTTGGGGGAGAGAGGGAGTAAGAGCACAATTGATACTGTAAGCTTGTCACCCTCTAGTGACTAAAGATGTTATATGTCACAATAGGAAGCTACTAACATACTTTTGCACAAAAAGCCAATACACAAACATTTAAATCCAGTGTTTTTTGTCGTCCCCCCAAGGGGAGAGCACAAACACAGTCCTCCACTACCACAAATTATGCAGTTGAGTTTCCCACATTTGGGGTAATCACAAGGGTCAGAACATCCGGGTTGCAATGGATAAGCCTTGCCCTGGGAAAACCACCTTCATGATCATGGTATCTCCCCTACCAGATAAGTGTACAGTGTTCTTAAAAAAATAATAAAGCTGGGTGTGGTGGTGCACGCCTTTAATCCTAGCACTGGGGAGGCAGAGGCGGGCAGATCTTTGTGAGTTCAAGGCCAGCCTGGTCCACAGAGTGAATTCCAGGACAGCTGGGGCTACAGGGAGATCCTGTCTCGAAAAGACAAAAAAAATAATAATAAAGTAAATAAATAAATACCTTTAAGAAATGAAAATAGCGAAAAAAAAAAAAAGAGAAATGAAAATAGCTTTGAAAAAGCATAAAAACATTCATTAAACTATTTAAGTTACTCTGCCTTGACTCTACCATAAACAATTTGCTACCATATTAAAGACACATTACTTACAGCCTCTGAGTTATCAATAAATGGATCTGTCTCATCATAGCCAAAGCCTATATCAATTAAATCTTGTAGCCGATCCTTCCGGTGTTTACGGGGTTTCCCACCCTGCAAAGAATAGACACATTAGACTTACTCAGTACTGATGCTATTTGCACAAACTTTAAAAACACCACTTTAAAGAGTTCTAATAAGTTTTATAGATAAGCCCTCTATAGGGGACTGAGTCACCCCACACCTTGTATATAAATTACACTTAGTGACCTGCTTCCTCAGAGAAAAGCAGGAAACTTGAGACAAAGTAATAACATTATCATAGAAAACCTGTCACTCCTACTTCAACCAAGAGAGTCAACAGTAACAGTGGTAAGTCAAGTTGATGGCATGTATCCTTGACATAATTTGATAAAAAATTGCACTTCAACTCTGTCGTTGTTCTAGTTTGTCCTCCATTGCTGTGACAAAACACTCTGACTGACATCAACTTGGGGAGGAAAGGGTTTATTCAGCTTACATCTCCTGGGTCACAGTTCATCACTTAGGGAGCCCAAGGCAGGAACTCAGGGCAGGAACCTGGAGGCAGGAGCTGAAGCACAGGCCATGGAGGAATGCTGTTCACTAGCTTGCTCCCCTGGCTCATGCCCAGCCTGCCTTCTTATACGGTACACAACAACCTGCACAGGGTGGCACTACTCATGTGGGCTGGGCCCTCCCACACTGCTCAACAATCAAGAAAATACTCCACAGATGTGGCCACAGGCCAGTCCAATGGAGCCAATTCGCCAATTAAGGCTCCCTCAACCCAGGTGTGTCAAGTTGACACTAAAGTTATCCAGCACAATTGACCCCTTGTCAACTTGACACACAATACACATCACTATTAAACCACCACCTTTCCAGTTCTTATCCCCAAAGTATGATGTTAACATTAATCACAACCTAAGACAGTACAACCTTAAAAGCCCCACAGTCCTTAAAATGTCCAAACCTTAAAAGTTCAGTCTATTAGGGCTGGAGAGATGGCCTAGCGGTTAAGAGCGTCAACTGCTCTTGCAGAGGACCCGGGTTCAATCTCCAGCACCCACATAGCGGCCGAGAGCCGTCTGAAACTCCAATTCCAGGAGAACTCCAGTTCCAGGGGAGTCTGACACCCTCTTCTGACCTCCATGGTGTTGCACGTCACGGGTGCACAGACTTGCATGCAGACAATACATTCACACACATACGGAAATAAATAAAATTTAAAAAAAAATTTTTTTTTAAGTTCAGGCTATTAAATCTCTTAACGGTGGGCTGCGTGTAAAAATCCAAAACAAGTAGCTGTCTATTTCAAAGGGAAGAATCAGGCACACTCAAACAAACCAAATTCCAGCAAGAGTAGCTCAAGGCTGGACACCTGGGACTCACTCACTATCTTCTGGGCTCCAAGGGTTCATCAGCCACTCTCTCTGACTCTGCTCTGTGGCACACACGCTCATCTCTAGGCCCAGGCTGACTCCATTCCACACCTCCGCTGCCTGGTGGTCATCCATGGTCCCGGCATCTCAAAAAGCTGGGGTCGCCACTGAAACTGAGGCGAGCACCTTCACCAATGGACTCTTCTGACCTCTCTGGTGCAAAGCCTCAGCTTCTCTCGATGACCCCTGAAATCCGGGGTCTTCACACGAAACCGAGGTGCACTTCCACCAATGGTCTTTGCGGACCTCTCACAGTGCCAAGCTCGGCTGCTCTCTGTGACCCCCCCTCTAAATTTCAAACCAGAACAATATAGGAGACTCTTACACACTACCAAGTCCTGCTTCTGGCTTGACATGGAGGCTCAGGCCCCTTTCTGCACAAGCTTTCTGTGTGCGACCCTGAGAGAAATTCTTTGCCCAGAAGATTTCACACACAGTGATGAGTGGTCTCTTGTTACTTACAGCTGAGTCTTCAGCCCAAGCTGACCAGAACCCACAGACTAAACAGTACTGATGATCTGTGGCTTCCCTTTGAATATTTCACAAGCCAGGCCTCCATCGTCTACAAACTCTTTCAGCAAAACTTTCCAAGTTCCACAGCCAAGATCTTAGGCAATTCAATGGTTTTCTAATGTTCCAAGTTCCAACAGCCACGTCTTTAGGCTTCAATGTTTTTCTAGCCAAGGTTCCAAACCTTCCACATCCTTCCCCAAACACCAAGTCAGGTCTGTCACAGCAATACCCACTCTCTGGAACCAATTTCTGTTCTAGTTGTCTTCCACGCTGTGACAAAACATCTGACTAAACCAATTTGGGGAGAAAGGGTTAATTCAGCTTACATCTCCTGGGTCACAGTTCATCACTCTTAAGGACCCAAGGCAGGAACTCAGGGCAGGAACCTGGAGGCAGGGCTGAAGCACAGGCCATGGAGGAATGTCTGTTCACTGCTTGCTCCCCTGGCTCGGCCCAGCCGCCTTCTTACTGTACACAACAACCTGCCCAGGGGGCACTATCATTTGTGGGCTGGGCCCTCCCATCACTGCTTGACAATTAAGACAATACTCCACAGATGTGGCCACAGGCCAATCCAATGGAGCCAATTCCCCAACTGAAGCTCAAAAACCTGTAACCCTAGCCCAACCATGAAAAAAAAGTCCAAGAAATTCCTACCAAGTGTGCAAAACAAGTGTTCTGTGTTCTTCTGAGCTGTCATGATTTATCAAAACCAAGGAAAATATGAAAACCAGTCAATATTGACAAGCCTAAGGAAACACAGTGATTAAATAAGTGCTGGCATTCTGGATAGGATCTAGGAACTGAAAATCAATATTCAGGGAAAAGCAGTAAATTCCAACTAAGTACATAGTTTAATAGTAATGCACCAGCTGGGCATGGTGGTGCATGCCTTTAATCCTGGCACTTGGGAGGCAGAGGCAGGCAGATCTTTGTGAGTTAGCAAGGCCAGCCTGGTCCTACAGAGTGAGTTCCTAGGACAGGCTGGGGCTACAGGGAGACCCTGTCTCAAAGAGCACAACAAAAAAAAAACCAAAACAACAATAGTAATCAACCAATGTTGGTTCCTTAATTAAAGGAAATATATGAGGCTGAGAGATGGCCTAGAGCGGTTAAGAGCACCAACTGCTCTGCAAAGGACCTGGTTTCGATCCCCAGCACCCACATGGCGGCTGGGAAACCGTCTATAACGTCCAAGTCCAGGAGAACTCCAGTTCAGGGGAATACTGACACCCTCTTCTGACCTCTGCGGCACTGCAACGAGCACAGGTGCACATCCTACATGCAGACAGTACATTCATACACATAAAAAATTAAAATAACAAAAATAAAAAAATAAAAAAGGAAATGTACTATATGAATATGAGGGCTTAATAACTGAGGACAGAAGTGAGGATGATACAGGAACTCTCAGTCTTTTCAACTTTTACTTTTAAAAAAAAAAAAAAAGGAAACTATAACCTGGGGCTGGAGGGCGAGAAGATAAAAATGCTAGATGCTGGGGCTGGAGAAATGGCTCAGCACTGTTAATACACTGACGCTGTTTTTCTTTTTTAAGCCAATTTATTGAGCTCTGTGCATTTCAACAAATACAAATCAAATTACATTACAAATCGAATCAAATTACATGACAAAACAAATCTAGACCCGTGCCCCCTCTGTTCCTCCACCCCACCAGACTCATGCATTCTGCCAACATGTTTTTTCAGTATTTTCCTTTCTCAGTTTCCTCTCAAATTCTCAATGCAAAGTTACTGTTTTGGCAGTTTAATATTATGTTTCTGTTCTTTAGGCAGACTTTTCTGTTTTGTTGTCAGTTTGTATTTATTTCCAATATCATCACTCTCAAAATATGCAACATATGCATGCCACATATCACATAGGTTTTTAGCATCTTTCAGTTTTATGATGTGGTTTGTTTTTTGGTTTTTTTGTTTTTTTTTTTTTTTTTGGTCTTTTTGAACAGGGTCTCACTGTAGCCCAGCTGGTCTGGAACTCTCCTCTCTGTAGAACCGTTGAACTCTCAAGATATCCCCTTCCCTCTGCCTCCCAAGTGCTAGGATTAAAGGCATGCGGCCACCACACCTGGCTGATTTTTTTTTTTTTTTCAGTCAGTGAATTTTTTTTTTTTAATGGGCTGAAAGATGGTCATGTTTGAAGTCTCCTCCTTGGCAACCCAAACCACCATCAGTTCTGCCCCTGTGTTCCACACTGGGGTTTTCCCTTCACATGGTCACCAAATGAGGTCCAGTAAGTACTTTTTCATTTTTTTTTTTATTTATTTTCATATATGTATGAATGTACTGTCCTGCATGTAGGGTGCACAACCCATGACGTGCAATGCCACAGAGGTCAGAAGAGGTGTCCGATTCCTCCTGGAA
>VZQC01013164.1:35160-61846 GCA_009823505.1 Rhizomys pruinosus | reverse complement strand
GACAGGGCTTCCCTTTTTGAAGATGAAGCAGACTTTCCTTTCTTTTTGACTGAACACTGCTGAATCCCATTAGTGGACTCCAAGACCTCCTGCACAGGAAGCTGGTGCAGTACAATTTGGCAGGACATTTTCAAGAGTTGCCCCATTGCATAGGTCCCCCTGGAACTTAGTTGACCTCCGAGGGCAAGGAAAAACAAAGTTTATCCCTTAATCGCTTGACCAGAATTGTTATGGGATTAAGATGGCTTTAAGCATCCAGAAAGGCCCAGTTACACCAGCTCGGAATCATATCAACTACTTAATAATATTTTAGAAAAGGCTGGACAAAAGCTCAAGCAGACTTGTATAAGAAACACTAAGACCGCACTCTGTTCTAGTTTGTCTTCCATGCTGTGACAAAACACTGAACAACCAATAACTTGGGGAGGAAAGGGTTTATTCAGCTTACATCTCCAGGGTCACAGTTCATCACTTAGGGAGTGAAGGCAGGAACTAGGGCAGGAACCTGGAGGCAGGAGCTGAAGCACAGGCATGGAGGAATGCTGTTCACTGGCTTGCTCGCTCCTGCCATTATGCCCAGCCCCTTTATTATATAACAACACACCTGCCCAGGGTGGTACACTCTTGTGGGCTGGGCCCCACTGCTCGATCCATCAACAATACTCCACAGAGTGTGGCAACAGGCCAATCCAATGGAGCCAATTCCCACCAAGGTCCCTCAACCCAGGTGTGTAAGTTGAACTAAAGCTATCCAGACAAATTGACCCCTTGTCAACTTGCACACCAACACATCACTATTAACCACCAACTTTCCAGTTCTTATCCCCAAGTATGATGTTAAACATAACACAACCTAAGACAGTACAACCTTAAAACCCCCACAGTCCTTAAAATATCCAAACACGTAAAAGTCTAGTCTATTAAATTCTCTTAACTGTGGGCTGCTGTTAAAATCCAAAACACAGTACTGTCTTATTTCAAAGGAAGAATCAGGCACTCTCAAACAAAACCTAAGTCCAGCAAGTAGCTCAAGGTGACATGTGGGATTCACTCACGATCTTCTGGGCTCAAAGGTCTCGGCAGCTCCCCCTCTCCGACTTGCTGTCCGTGGCACACACACTCATCTTGCAGGCCCAGGCGACTCCATTCTACACCTACCGCTGCTCTTGTGTGTCCCATGGTACCAGCACTCCAAAAGCTGGGGTGCACTGAAACTGAGGGAGCACCTTCACCAATGGTCTCTTCTGACCTCTCCTGGTGCAAAGCCTCAGCTTCTCTCCATGACCCCTGCAATCCTGGGGTCTTCACAGCAACCGAGGTGCACTTCCAGCCAATGGTCTTTCCTGATCTCACAGTGCCAGCCTCGGCTGCTCTCTGTGACCCCTAAATTTCAACACGGAACCATATAGGAGACTCTTACACGTTACCAAGTCCTGCTTCTGGCTTGAGATGGAGGCTCAGGCCCCTTCTGGATCACAGCTTCTGTGTGCTGACCCTGAAGAAATTCTTCCCAGAAGATTTCACCACAGTGATGCTGGTCTCTTGTTACTTACAGCTGATTTTTCAGCCCCAGCTAACCAGCATCAATTGTCCCAGTACAACAAAGATTTCACTTCAGGTTCTGGTCTCTTGTTACTTACAGCTGATTCTTCAGCCCCAGCTGACCAGAACCCACAGATTACACAGTCCTGATGATCTCTGCTCCCCTTTGAAACTAGAAACTTCACAAGCCAGGCCTCCATCTTCTACAAATCCTTCAGCAAAACTGCTCCAAGCTCCACAGCAACAATCTATAGGCATTCAATGATCTTCCCAGCCCAAAGTTCCAAATGCCTCCACAATCCTTCCCCAAAACACCAAGGTGAGGTCTGTCACAGCAATACCCCACTCTTCTGGTACCAATTTCTGTTCTAGTTTGCCTTCCATTGCTGTGACAAAACACTCTGACTGACACCAACTTGGGGAGGAAAGGGTTTATTCAGCTTACATCTCCCAGGTCACAGTTCATCTCTTAGGGAGCTCAAGGCAGGAACTCAGGGCAGGAACCTGGAGGCAGGAGCTGAAGCACAGGCCATGGAGGAGTGCTGTTCACTGGCTTGCTCGCTCCTGCTTATGCCCAGCCCGCCTTCTTAAGTACATAACACCCTGCCCAGGGTGGTACCACTCTTGTGGGCTGGGCCCTCCCACACTGCTCGACCATCAAGACAATACTCCACAGATGTGGCCACAGGCCAATCCAATGGAGCCAATTCCCCAACCAAGGCTCCCTCAACCCAGGTGTGTCAAGTTGACACCAAAGCTATCCAGCACACACTCCCAGAAAATAAATACTGTGGTTAGACATACTGTCATGACAAACTAGTTTTTTCTGCATTCCTCTGATCTTATTAATCTAAAGTATATACATATATATCCTTCATCCATACACCAAAACTTCCTAAAAAAGTCAAAAAAAATTTTTAAATGCTAGATGTTAAAGCATGATGACACAAGTTCAATCCCCAGAAGCACATAAAAAGCTGGAGGTAGCTGAGGACCTGGCAAGTATCTGTAATCCTTGTACCCACAATATAAAGGGAGGCAGATGGAACTGACTAGAAGCAAGCGTCAGCTAGCCTGGAGTACACAGCACAGTAACAGAAACCAAAAGAGGTCCTACCTCTACAAGGGGAAAGGACTAAGCTCACTCCCAACGTTGTCCTCTGACTGCCACATATGCACCATGATATGAAAGGGCCTGTACATGCACACACACACACACGCAAATTTTTTTGGTCTTTTTTGAGACAGGGCCTCTCTGTAGCTGGCCTGGAACTTGATATGTAGACCAGGCTGGCCTCTGCCTCCCGAAGCTGGCATGTGACACCATGCTAGCCAATAATTTTAAAAAAGTATTCTTAAAATGAATATTTTTTGGATTTACTTATTTTTTATTTTATGTGCATGAGTGTTTAGGCTGCATGTATATAAATGCACCAAATACATGCAATGCCTGTCGAGACCAAAAGAGGGTGTCAGATTCCTTGTAACGAGTTATGGATGGTTTTGGAGCTGTGATGTGGGTGCTAGTATTGGAACCAGTGCTCTTAATTGTTGAACCATGGCTCCTGCCCCTCTTAAAATTACTTTTAAGTGCTATATAACTATATATACAGATATGATTAACATGAGAAACAAGCATATACAGGAACTGGTGAAGTCAGAGTAGGATCTGTTGTCTACTTAGTCAACAGACTGCTCTCCAGTGTATTGTGTCGATGGATATTCTCTCACTAATGACTAGTTTTGTAAGGTCTAACCCTTGGACCCAGAGTCTTCTCTACTATATTTATAACTTCCTAGCCTATAATGATTTTTAAATGAAAGGTTTCTAGAGTAAAACAATGGCAAGCCAAAAAAGTTCTTGTAGATTGTATTGTTCAGGTTAACCCTTACTCTGACCCTGTCTGATGAGGGGATAATGGGCTCTTTAGATTTCAATGTTATGCATACTCTGAAGGTTCTATATAAACTTAGGATAAGTAAGTTTATTTATTTTTGTATTTTTGAGACAGGTCTCCCTATAGCCCCAGCTGTCCTAGAACCTGCTCTGTACACCAGGCTGGCCTTGAACTCAAAAAGATCTGCCTGCCTTTGCTTCCCAAGTGCTAGGATTAAAGGCATGCACCACCACACCTGGCAGGATAAGTAGTTTAAATAAGCACAGTCTTCTTATGGCACTATTAAAGCAAACATTAGCTCTGCCTCTAGGTTTCACTTTGGATATTTAAATTCACAAATTCAGCTGGGCATGGTGATATATGCCTTTAATCCTAGTACCTGGGAGGCAGAGACAGATGGATCTCTGTGAGATTAAGGCCAGCCTGGACTACATAGAGAGTTCTAGGCCAACTAGAGAGTTATAGGCCAACTAGGGCTACAAGAAGACCCTGTCTAAAACTACAAAGAAAAATTTATGAATTAAAATTCTACCACACTTTCTAAGCATCTGCCATCTCTGCATCCTGTTTCTTTGGTGTCGGGTAGGGAAGGAAAAAGCAGGGAATGGAAGAGGCAAAGAATCAGAAGAGGAGAGAGGCTGTTAAGGTCTCTGCCTGTTAACACCATTACTAGAGCTACACTGGGCTCTAAAAAAAGGATGAGATACAAGATCTCATGTGTCAAGATATGGAAACCTATTACTTCAGTTCTCATAGTGCATATACTTCTCAATGTGAGAGTGAGGTTAGTGTTTATAAAGATGGACACAAGGCTGGAGAGATGGCTCACAAGTTAGGTGCATCGACTGCTCTTGCAGAGGACCTGGGTCCAATTCCCAGCACCCACATGGTGCCTAAGAACCATCTTTATGCAAGGCATGGTGGTGCACACCTTTAATCCCAGCACTCAGGAGGCAGAGGCAGGAAGATCTCTGTGAGTTTAAGGCCAGCCTGGTCTATAGAGTGAGTTCCAGGCCAACTGGGACTATACAGAGACCCTGTCTCAAAAAAAAAAAAAAAAATGGACACATTTTATTATATGTATCTCTTAAATATAATTTAAATGCTTTAGGGGCTGGAGGAATGGCCTAGCGGTTAAGAGCGCCAACCGCTCTTACAGAGGACCCGGGTTCGATCCCCAGCACCCACATGGCGGCCGAGAACCGTCTGAAACTCCAATTCCAGGAGAACTCCAGTTCCAGGGGAGTCGGACACCCTCTTCTGATCTCCGCGGCATTGCACGACACGGGTGCACAAACTTGCATGCAGATAGTACATTCATACACATACAGAAATTAATAAAAAAAAATTAAAAAAAATTTTAATGCTTTATCCAGTTCCCATGCAAAGAAAACAGTGCTGGAGATAGAAAATTATCACTCTGGAATTATAAGAGATGTGTCATCAGTCCAGAAATAATTTTCAAGGGTAATTCTGACTAAATACTATGTTTACATTACATACTGATGTTGAAAAACCTAATCTCTCTCAACCCCTCCAGCCCACAACAGTTAATACAAAGGAATTCAAGACATTCATTTATCTATTAAGCCATAAACTTTACTATTTTTTTTTTTTTTTTTTTTGGTCTTTTTGAGACGGGTCTCCCTGTAGCTCAGCTGTGCTGGAACTCCACTTTGTAGACCAGGCTGGCCTTGAAACTCACAAGATCCACCTGCCTGCCTCCAAGTGCTGGGATTAAAGGCGTGCACACCAACCGGGTAAACTTTACAATTTTAACAAAATGGAGAAGAGCAGAGAACTGTTCACACACTGCTAGCAAGAACTTATCAATAAAACTCTTAGAAAGCAACCTCAAAAAGCCTGTGCCAAAAGACTGAAGTACAGGGGCTGGAGAAATGGCTCAGGGGTTAAGAGCCCTTGCTGCTCTTGCAGAAGACCTGGCTTTGGTTCCCAGCACCCACATAGTAGCTTACAAATGGTCTGTTAACTCCAGTTCCAAGGGATCTGACACCTTTTTCTGGCCTCTGCAAGGAATGAATGTGGTGTACTTACTACAAACAGAAAGCCAAAACACTCAATACATATTAAAAAAAGACAGAATAGCGGGCTTGGTGGCGCACGCCTTTAATCCTGCACTTGGGGGCAGAGGCAGGCGGATCTTTATGAGTTCAAGGACAGCCTGGTCTAATGTGAGTTCCAGGACAGCTGGGCTACAGGGAGATCGCATGTTTCGAAAAGACAAAAAAAAAAAAAAAAAAAAAAAAAAAAAAAAAAAAAGACAGAAATATATTTCAGTTCTCTCCCTCTACCACGTGGGTCCCAGGTATTGAACTTAGGTCTTCAAGCTTGGCAGCAAGCCCCCTGACCCACCAGGACAGCTTGCCACTCACCTAATTTTCTTAAGAGGTTCTAAGTAACTTGTTATATACATTTAATAATCCTAGATGCAATGCATAATGATGTAGAAAACTGGAATGATAATAGAAATAAGAAAACAGGCAAAATAAAAATCTAGAAATGCAGCATAGTCTACTAATCTGGACTATGGTAAGAGCAGCATTTTATTCCTGCACAATGGCAATGCCTACATATAGCCAGGTTAATAACTCAATTTAAAATATTGTTTTTCTGGGGCTAGAGAGATAGCCTAGAGGTTAAGAGCACTGACTGTTCTTGCAGAGGACCCGGGTTTGATCCCCAGCACCCACATGGCGACTAAGAACTGTCTGTAACTCCAATTTCAGGAGAACTCCAGTTCCAGGGGAATCCGAGACCCTCTTCTGACCTCCGTGGTATTGCACGACACAGGTGCACAAACCTGCATGCAGACAGTACATTCATACACATACAAAAATAAATAAAATTTAAAAAATATATTTAAAAAAAAAAGATAATCTAAACAATGTGGGGTCTGGTGTGCTGTCTCTAAGGTAAGCAAATGTGCAAAGGAAAGAGTACAAGTGTGAGCCGGGCATGGTGGTGCAGGTTCTGTGGGCAATGCGATAAAAGGAAAAGTTACTATTCTTCCAAGTATTTTAATTGTTGATCTACTGCTTGGTTAGAACATTAAGTTGAAACACTGTGGCCGGGCGTGGTGGCGCACGCCTTTAATCCTAGCACTTGGGAGGCAGAGTCAGGCAGATCTTTGTGAGTTCAAGGCCAGCCTGGTCTACAGAGTGAGTTCCAGGACAGCTGGAGCTACAGGGAGACCCTGTCTTGAAAAGACCAAAAAACAAACAAACAAACAAAAAAACCACTGTATAGGGGCTATAGAGGTGGCTCAGCAGTTAAGAGCACTGACTGCTCTTACAGAAGACCTGGGATGGATTCCCAGCACCCACATGGCACTGAAGAACCTTTAGTGTCGGGCATGGTGGCACATCATGGTGGCCACATGGTGGCCTTTAATCCTAGCACTCGGGTGGCAGAGGCAGGTGGATCTCTGTGCGTTCAAGGCCAGCCTGGTCTACAGAGCGAGCTCCAGGCCAGCTGGGACTAAAGGGAGACCCTGTCTCAAAAATAATACCAAAAAAAAAAAAAAAAACAGTGCATAATTAGTAGTAAAAAGTCAGTATTTGGGGATTTGTACATGATAATAAAGTTTATATTGGCCATGGTGGCACACGCCTTTAGTCCCACCACTCCAGGAGGGAGAGGTAGGTGAATCTAGAGATTCAAGGCCAGCCTGACATGTCGAGGTCCAGGCCAGCTGGGGCTACAAAAGGGCCTGTAATCCCAGCACTCAGGAAATAGAATTAGGATGAGCTGATTCTCAAAACAAAAAAAAAGGGAGGTTAGAGAGATGGCATGGACATTAAAAATATAGGCTGCTCTTGCAGAAGACCCAGGTTTTGCTCCCAGCAACCACATGGTGGCTCACAACTTTCGTCTGAAATTCCAATTACAGGAGAATCAACACACTCTACTGGTCTCTACAGGCAATGAATGACACAGGTACACTTATATAAATGCAACCAAAATATTCATATACATAAAATAAAAAACAAATTATCAAAGCTGTACATGATGGCACACATCTTTAATCCCAGCACACTGGAGCCAAAAGCAGGTGGATCTCTGTGAGGTCAAAGTCAGCATGGTCTACATAGTGGGTTCCAGGCCAGTTTGGGTCACAGAGAGACCCTGTCTCAAAATAGACAACCCCCCCCAAAAAAAACCACCACAAATTAAGTTTGGGGGTATACTTACTTTTAAAGTACATACAAGTTCATCTGTTTTATTAAATAGTTATAGATTGTAGAGCCAAAAGTGTCTGAACCTCTCCCTTAACAGATCTGAAAGCTATAGCTTAAAGAGCAAAATAACTTCACCCAAAGGGGATGATTTTTTTTTTTTTTTGGACAGGGTCTTCCTATAGTCTCAGCTAGCCTGAACCTCACTCTGTCTGTAGACCAGACTGGCCTTGAACTTACAGAGATCCACCTGCCTCTGCCTCCCAAATGCTAGGATTAAAGGTGTGCACTATCACACCTGGCTTAAAGATGGTTCTTAGCTGCCAGGTAGGTGCTGGGAATCAAAACTGGGTCCTCTGCAAGAGCAGTCAGTGCTCTTAACTGCTGAGCCATCTCTCTAGCCCCAAAGGGGTTGATTTTTAATTGGCGAAGAGTAGCCCAAAACCTGAATGAAAGTCCACTGTATTCTAATAAATTTTTCTCATGCCTAAATGGTTTTTTGGTTACCACAAGAAGCCAACAAATGTCAACTCCAACCCCAGTTGCCTTTTGAGGATAACAGGAACAGCAGTGGTAGTGAGAACTGACATCCTATCTCTGCAAGACGTTTCTCAATGCTCATGGAGGAATCAGAAGTACAGTCCTGCTTGCTCAACTCACTTGCGTTTTAACAAAGTCCCAAGAGTAGCTAAAGCCACAGGGTAAAAAGGGCTTAAAGATGGAGATTCCTTTCCTACAGTCAATTATACTAAAAGTTGGAGAAAAATGTTAACAGTTACTATTAAAATAAAAACAAATTATTGTGACACAATATAGAATGTACATGAATGGGGGGCTGGAGAGATGGCCTAGCGGTTAAGAGCGCCGACCGTTCTTACAGAGGACCCGGGTTCGATCCCCAGGACCCACATGGCGGCCGAGAGCCGTCTGAAACTCCAATTCCAGGAGAACTCCAGTTCCAGGGGAATCCGAGACCCTCTTCTGACCTCCGCGGCATTGCACGACACGGGTGTACAAACCTGCATGCAGACAGTACATTGATACACATACCGAAATAAATAAAANTTTGTTTGGGGAAGTTTTGTTTTTGTGTACTCCTCCTTATTGCTCATCTGACCGCGTTTTTGTCTTCCAGCTTTATTGTGGTACCCATTCCGCATTGTGTGATTCCCCTTTGGGGGGTATTTCTGTGTTTACTGTCTCCCCCTATGTTACTCCTTCCCCCTCTTTCTGGCAATTTGTTATCTCTACTCCATTGTTGCATAACTAAAAGTTTATGTATGTTGGCCCATTTTCTCCTGGTGCGGCCACCAATCTCCGCCTTTCAGTTCCCACACACCCACTCCAGGTGATTGGTGTAGGAGTAGGTGGGAATCTATGAGATTTCCACAGGGCCAGGGGCCTGGACTTTCCCCATTTTCTGCGCTCTTTGACTCTGTTGGTCCAGGCCAGGCCTGGCGGATTACCAAAAAAGGGCCTGTAATCCCATGCACTCAGGCAATATGAAATTAGGATGGACCGCCGGCTGATCTCAAAACAAAAAAAAAAAGTGCGGGTTAGAGCGGACGTGGCGCACCATGGGGACATTAAAAAATATTAGGGCTGCTCTTGCCATAAGACCCAGGTTTTCTTCTTTCCTAGAACCCACATGGTGGGCTCACAACTTTTCGGTTCTGAAATTCCAATACAGTGGAGAGAATCAACACACTCTTACTCTGGTCTCTACAAGGCAATTGAATGACACAGGTACACTTATATAAATGCAAACAAAAATATCACTATACATAAAATAAAAAAAAACAAACTTATCAAAGCTGTACATGATGGCACACATCTTTAATCCCGCCACTGGACAAAGCAAAAGCATAGGTGTATCTTTGTGAGTTCTATGTCAGCCTGGTCTACATAAGTGGGTTCCAGGAAAGCTGAGGCAAAAAGGAGACCCTGTCAAAAAAAAAAAAAAAAAAAACCCCCCCCCAAAAAAAAATAAAACCCCAACACATAAGTTTGGGGGTATACTTACTTTTAAAGTACATACAAGTTCATCTGTTTTATTAAATAGTTATAGATTGTAGAGCCAAAAGTGTCTGAACCTCTCCCTTAACAGATCTGAAAGCTATAGCTTAAAGAGCAAAATAACTTCACCCAAAGGGGATGATTTTTTTTTTTTTTTGGACAGGGTCTTTCCTATCCTTCTCAAGCTAGGGCTAGCCTGAAACCTCAACTCTGTCTGTCGACCCAAGACTGGGCCTTGACACACTTACAGCGAATCACCTGCCTCTGCCTCCCCAAATGCTAGGATTTAAAGGTGTGCACTATTACACCCTGGGCTTAAAAAGATGGTTTCTTTAGCTTGCCAGGGGGTAGGTGGCTGGGAATCAACAAAACCGGGGTCCTCTGCAAAGGAGCAGTCAGTGCTTTCTTAAACTGCTGAGCCATTTTCTTCTAGCCCCAAAATGGTGTTTGATTTTAATTTGGGCGAAGAAGTAGCCCCAAAATACCTGACTGAATGAAAAGTCCACTGTCTTCTTAATAAATTTTTTTCATGCCTAAAATGGTTTTTTGGTTTACCACAAGAAAGCCAAACAAATGGTCCAACTCCAAACCCCAAGCTGCCTTTTGCGGATTAAACAGGGAACAGCAGTGGTTTTAGTGAGATTTTTTTTTGTGAGACTGACATTTCCTATCTCTGCCAAGAACGTTTCTCAATGCTCATGGGAAGGAAATCAGAAGTTACAGTTCTGGCTTGGCTCAAACTCACTGCGTTTAACAAAGTCCCAAGAGTAGCTAAAAACAGCACCAGGGTTATTAAAAAAAGGGCTCTGGCTTAAGATGGAGATCTTTCCTACAGGTCCCTTATAATTTAAAAAGTTGGAGCAAAAAAATGTTAAAGTTACTATATTAAAATAAAAACAAATTATTGTGACACAATTTGACAACAATATTAGAATGTACATTAATGGGGGGGCTGTGAGAAATAGATGGCGCCTACGGTTTTAGAGGGCGCCCGACCTTCTTACAGGAGTACCCGGGTTCGATCCCCAAGCACCCACATGGCGGCGTACTTCGATCTGTAACTCCTTCCAAGAAGAGAACCCAGTTCAGGGGAATTCCGAGGGAACCTCTTCTTTCTGACCTCGGGCATTGGCACGAAAAAGGGTCTGTCAAAACCGCATAATGCGAAGACAGTAAATTGATAACATACAAAAATAAATTAAAAAAAAAAAATAACAAAAATTAAAAAAAAAAAAAAAAAAACAACAAAAAAGACTGTAACATGAATGAAAGTTTAAGGTAAACCAACGGGATACTTTGTAAGAAGTTCATACTGATTCTGATGGACGTCTGGAGTTTCAAGGCCAAAGAAGTGCAATTTGCACAAAGTTCCGTCTGCATAAATAAAAACTCTTTAAGGAGGGAAAAAAAAGGCTGAGAAAAAAACTGCTAACTGCTTGCAACCCCAGAGAACAGTAGCTCTCCTCCACAGTGGAATGAGAGCAAGCATGGTTAGAACTACACATACCTGGATGCGCTGCCTAGTCATGACACTGTGGCCACAGATCAATCACTTAACCTGGGGCTCAGAGCCTCATTTTCATCTGTAAAATATGGTAAATATTACTTACCTTGTAGTTCTTTTAGAAGATTTGTTAAGCAAACTGCCTAGATTCTCAGAGCTATAATGAACAGTGCCTACTATCACAGTCACCACACACCCCACAACTCTGGTTGAAAAAAACCATCAGCTTCAACTTTTGTACAATCAAACATAAGAAAGTCATGAAGGGATTTTATCGAGGCCTCTCATCCAAGCCATACAAAGGAAAAATAGGCTCATTCTAATATGATAAAAAATTAAGCTAGGCAAAAACAAACATTATTTAATACTCACATATTTCATTTCAAACTTCTTGGCCAACATTTCTACTTCTTGCCTCTCCTTATGCTCATCATTAAACGGGTCTTGGCCTTATGAATGAGCTCTTCTAATGCAAAAAAAAAGGTAAATGGAAAAAAAAGAAGACGGTATTAATTAATAGTATCTTCAATTGGACATGTATACATATTTTATCAATTATATTTCAATAACCAAATAAAAAAATTATGGCTCAATAAGCATACTCAAAAACATAATATTCAATATTATACATCCTATAATTACTTCAAATGTTTTATTCTCCACAGTTGACTATATCTTCAAATTTCATCAATGAGAGTCAATATTTCACAATACTAATGAATAAGTCAAAAGCATTAAAAAACACAATAAAGCACTTGAAAAAAGATTTTGCTAGTTAAAATCCAAAGAATGTGGGGGTGAAGAGGATAGCCTTAGCGGTTAAAGAGCACCGCTGCTTTTGCAGAGGACCCCAGGTTCGATCCCCAGGCCCACATGGCGGCTGCTGAAAAACCGAGTCTGTAACTCCAATTCCAGGAGAACTCCAGTTCCGGGGGAATCTGACACCCTCTTCTGACCTCCGCGGCATTGCACAACACAGGTGCACAAACCTACATGCAGACAGTACATTCATACACATACAAAAATAAATTTAAAAAAAAAATTTTTTTTAATTAAAAAAAATATCAAGAATGTATTTGCAGTTTTTTGTTGCTGCTGTGGGTTTCTTGTTTGTGTTTTTTTGGTGATTTTGAGACAGGGTCTCGCTGTAGCCCCAGCTGGCCTGGAACTCCCTATGTAGACCAGGCTGGCTTTGAACTCACAGAGATCCACTTGCCTCTGCCTCCCAAGTGCTGGGATTAAAGGCATGAGCCACCATGCCCAGCATATTTGCAGTTTTAACAGACTTAAATACATATACAGTTTTCTGGTGGCCAAGAATCTAACAATTAAAATTTATTCCACTTGTGAAATAATCACAGAGCACCCCATTCAAAGTAGTAAGGTAATCCCCCCCACAGACAAAAAAAATGAAAACATAGCTAACTTTAGTTTGATATCATCCCTAAAAAAGACTTAACTGCTATAGTTAGGAAATACCCCCCAAAAGATATCCACATTATTAATTATAGAATCAACATTTAGTCACATGCTTACAAGTTATTACTTGGGTATCTAGAGCTCCCCTGGCTTTCTGCTGAGACTTAGAATCAACAATTTCTGCATCATCTGTCTCCTGTCAATGGATATCCATCCAGGGAATATGAGTTTAAAAAAAGTGAGATAGCAGCAAAGAGATCATCACATGGCTTTCTTCTAACAGCAGAATGAAACAATATTTTACAACAGTTTAAAACAGAAACACACAATGAACTAGCTATCCATTCATCAGCTATCTGCCTAAACAGATAAATCACACCCTTTCTTGAATTTACTATTTTTTTCATTAAAAACAAATTCGTGTGTGTGTGTGTGTGTGTGTGTGTACACCATGGCACACATTCAGAGGTCAGAGGACAACTTTGTGCAGTCCTTCTCTCCTGTCCCCTTTATGTAGATTCTAGGGATGGAACTCAGATTGCTAGGCTTGTGCATCAAACACCTTTACCTGCTTAGCCATTTCAACAGCCTGAGTTTACTACTTCAAACATGTNTTTTCAAGATAAAAAAAAAAAAAAAAGAAGTTTTAAATAGAAAAATATAAGTTAATTAAATATTTTTTTTTATTATTATTTTATTTTTTTTGGTCTTTTAGACAGCGGTCTCCCTGTAAGCCCCACGCTGTCCTGGAATCCCCTCTGTAGACCAGGCTGGCTTGAACTCACAAAAGATCCGCCTGCCTCTGCCTTCCAAGTGCTAGGATTAAAGGCGTGAGCCACCACGCCCGGCCACAAAAAGTACTATTTTTAAAAAATATATTTTTTTTTGGTCTTTTTTTGAGACAGGGTCTCCCTATAGACCAGCTGTCCTAGGAACTCACTCTGTAGACCAGGCTGCCTTGAAACTCACAAAGATCCCTGCCTCTGCCTCCCAAGTTGCTAGGATTAAAGGCGGTTTTTTTCCATTTTCAGAAAATTGACTCTGGGGGGCTGGAGAGATGGCCTAGCGGTTAAGAGCGCCGACCGCTCTTACAGAGGACCCGGGTTCGATCCCCAGCACCCCCATGGCAGCTGAGAACCATCTGAAACTCCAGTTCCAGGAGAACTCCAGTTCCAGGGGAATCTGACACCCTCTTCTGACCTCCGCGGCATTGCACGACACGGGTGCACAGACCTGCATGCAGACAGTACACTGATACACATACAGAAATAAATGAAATTTAAAAAAAATTAAAAAAAAATTGACTCTGAATTTTTCTTAAGGCTACATTTTTTGTTTTGTTTTCACTTGTGATTTATTTTTTGAGACAGGGTCTCCCTGTAGCCTTGAACCACAGTGTCTGCCTCTGCCTCCAGAGTGCTAGGATTAAGAGTATGTGCCCCATGCCCGCCTAAAGGCTGCATTTTTCAAATACTTTTTTTTTTTTTTTTTTTGTTTGAGACAGGGTCTTCCTGTAGCCTCAGCTGCTCTGGAACTTACTATGTAGACCCAGGCTGGCCTTGAACTCACAAAGATCGCCTGCCTCTTGCCTCCCGAGCTAGGATTAAAGGCATGTGCCACCACATTTGGCTTTGCCTCCGCCTCCCACATTGATGGGATTAAAGGCGTGTGACACCATGCTCGCTAGAATCAACTTTTTTTTTTGTCTTTTTGAGACAGGTCTCTCTGTAGCCCCAGCTTTCCTGGAAACTCACTCTGTAGACCAGGCTGGGCCTTGAAATCACAGAAGATCCGCCAGCCTCTGCCTCCAAGTGCTAGGATTAAAGGCGTGTGCCACCACGCCTGGCTTATGAATCAACTGTTTAAAACTGTAGTAATGAATATTGATAGAATCCCTTATTCTAATTAGAATTGTGAATGGTAAATATAAACACAATCCAAAGAGAAACTAAAGCTAGGAAAATCATATTGGTAAGGAAATAAAAAATACTATGCATGATCAGGCCGTTTTTGGAAGCTAAAGCTAAGGACTGTAAGCAATTATGTTTTATTATAAATTGTCTCCTCATATCACTGTCATGTCCAAATACTAGGTCCTTACTATCAGCTTGACTGAGTGTCTGGCAGTAGTAGGGGTTGAAACTTGAGCCTCATACATGCTAGGCTAAGGGTGCTCAACTCTTGAGCTATAGCCAAGCCAGCCCCGAGCCTGAGTCACTTATATGTGCAAATATAAACAGAAAGATCTATAATTTTCTAAGAACCACCTTGAAATATCATTCTAATCTTTTATTTCAAACAGGATATTGCTGACCTCAAACGTGCACTCCTCCTGCCTCAGCCTTCTGAATGCAAGGATTACAGTCATCAAAATATATCTTGTTTAGATACAACAGCCACAAAATTAAAGAAAAACAGACTCACTCTCTTTTACAATTAAGAATAATGGCAGCAACTCTAGTACTTGGGAGGCTGGATCAGGAGGATCAATAGGAGCTTGATATCGACATGGGCCTGCCACCAGTAAGATCTTACTTCAAACAAAATAAACATCCACAAACTCTTCCCAATAAAAACTTAGGGTCTTTTTTTCAGGTAAAACTCGAAATTATCAGCTATCCACATGCAAAATTAATACAACGATTTCATCTTTTGATCTAATCCTTCATAGGTCTTGCCCAACATTACACAACAAGTAATGAATACTTCAGAATTCTGTAACAGTATTGTTGTATTGTTAAATAACACATGACTATGTACTTTAACTTTTCTCTTTTACGGAGAATTTTGAGACAGGGTCTCCCTGTAGCCTTGAACACCTGCCTCTGCCTCCAGAGTGCTAGGATTAAGAGTATGTGCCACCATGCCCGCCTTAAAGGCTGCATTTTTCAAATACTTTTTTTTTTTTTTTTTTTTTTTGAGACAGGGTCTTCCTGTAGCCTCAGCTGCTCTGGAACTTACTATGTAGACCAGGCTGGCCTTGAACTCACAAAGATCCGCCTGCCTCTGCCTCCCAAGAGCTAGGATTAAAGGCATGTGCCACCACATTTGGCTTTGCCTCCGCCTCCCCATTGATGGGATTAAAGGCGTGTGACACCATGCCTCGCTAGAATCAACTTTTTTTTTTTGTCTTTTTGAGACAAGGTCTCTCTGTAGCCCCAGCTGTCCTGGAACTCACTCTGTAGACCAGGCTGGCCTTGAACTCACAAAGATCCGCCAGCCTCTGCCTCCCAAGTGCTAGGATTAAAGGCGTGTGCCACCACGCCTGGCTTAGAATCAACTGTTTAAAACTGTAGTAATGAATATTGATAGAATCCCTTATTCTAATTAGAATTGTGAATGGTAAATATAAACACAATCCAAAGAGAAACTAAAGCTAGGAAAATCATATTGGTAAGGAAATAAAAAATACTATGCATGATCAGGCCGTTTTTGGAAGCTAAAGCTAAGGACTGTAAGCAATTATGTTTTATTATAAATTGTCTCCTCATATCACTGTCATGTCCAAATACTAGGTCCTTACTATCAGCTTGACTGAGTGTCTGGCAGTAGTAGGGGTTGAAACTTGAGCCTCATACATGCTAGGTAAGTGCTCTACTCTGAGCTATAAGCCAAGCCCAGCCCAGCCTGAGTCACTTATATGTGCAAATATAAACAGAAAGATCTATAATTTTCTAAGAACCACCTTGAAATATCATTCTAATCTTTTATTTCAAACAGGATATTGCTGACCTCAAACGTGCACTCCTCCTGCCTCAGCCTTCTGAATGCAAGGATTACAGTCATCAAAAATATATCTTGTTTAGATACAACAGCCACAAAATTAAAGAAAACAGACTCATCTCTCTTTTACAATTAAGAATAATGGCAGCAACTCTAGTACTTGGGAGGCTGGATCAGGAGGATCAATAGGAGCTTGATATCGACATGGGCTGCACAGTAAGATCTTACTTCAAACAAATAAACATCCACAAACTCTTCCCAATAAAAACTTAGGGTCTTTTTTTCAGGTAAAACTTGAAATTATCAGCTATCCACATGCAAAATTAATACAACGATTTCATCTTTTGATCTAATCCTTCATAGGTCTTGCCCAACATTACACAACAAGTAATGAATACTTCAGAATTCTGTAACAGTATTGTTGTATTGTTAAATCAACACCATGACTATGTACTTTACTTTTCTCTTTACAGGAGAAAACTTTGTTTCTTTTTTTTTTTTTTTGAGACAGGGTCTCTGTAGCCCCAGCTGGCCTGGAACTATGTAGACCAAGCTGGCCTTGAACTCACAGAGATTCACCTGCCTCTGCCTCCTGAGTGCTAGGATTAAAGGCAAGTGCTATGATTAAAGGCATGCACCACCATACCAGGCAACAACTGTGTTCTCAAATGGGTGTTTTAGTTTGATTTTTCTAGTTTACTAAGAACTGAAGGGGTTTTTTTCTTGTGTATTTCTGCCCAAATTTAATAGCAAAATGCTATATCGTGCCTTAGCCAGAAATTATGAACAGACTAATCTTTCAAGATAGAGGATCTCAATGTCTGGGTCACCACTTGAACCACCATGATGATGGCACCAGACATCAGAGCTAGCAACCTAACCTGCAAGGTGATTTCGCTCTTCATATTCAGCCAAGATGTTCCTAGATGTAGAAAAAAAAATCCTACTATTTCCATTAACTGGAGTTGTACTCTTAATTCAGCAGCCATTAAGTGCTGACTAAACATACCCTGCTGTAGATGATCTCCACATGAAATGCTTTTCAACAGCCCCTACATTTACCAACCTTCAACTGACAGCAATAGGTGGTGATATTAGAGACTTTCTTCTCTCCTACCAGATCTTTCTTCTGCTCTCTACTCAGCCTACTAGAAGGTACAATGTTCAATTACAGTAACTCAAAATTAAGATTATTTTGAAACTATTAACACTCTAAAATAAAATAAGTTGAGCCATGCCTGAGCCACCTGTCTCAAAAACAAAATGGAGTTAGGGAGTGAAGGCTGCAATGTAGCTCATCATGAGTGCCGTATTACCACCTAGAGTGTGTAAATCCCTTGGTTTGAAGGAGAGTAGAGGGAGGGAAGAAGGCTGGCTTCCGAGAAGGGGAAATTTAGGGATGACTACTTCCCAGACTAATTCTAATGTTCACATTTTGCTTTCTTGCTGGTCACTCTTCTAGGATCACCTTTCATGGAACTCTCACAATTTTACCTACACAGAGGTTATTTATACTTTCTTATGTAATAAATATAAGACTAATCACAGGAACATGTGGCAAATTTTTGCTACAGAATACTGCATAAATAATGAAATAAATGTTATGGAATATGACGGATATATGGCTGGTTATATAGAGGAAACTGGACTAATAAACCCCTAAATTGATAGTATGTATGAGATAAGCACAAAAATTAACCCATTTTATCTGTGTCCTAGAACATGAAAATGTAGCTATGTTCCACACAAGAATGTTTTACGGTTAAGGCAGATCACATATACAATAGAATTAAACCATATAGCCTAACAGTATAGTAGTTTATAATGTCTATTTAGTATAGGAACTTTCTACAGTGTTTACACAAATACAAAATGCTTATCAATACATTTTTCAGAATGTATTCTCTCTCTAAGCAGCAAATTATTGTAATGGTTTGGGTATTATCAAGTTAACAAAATTAGGGTGTCAAAGACTGGAGAGAACTCTCAGTGGTTAAAAGCACATACTATTCTTGCAGAGATACTGAGCTGGCTTCCCAGCACCCTCCATTGACGGTTCACAACAGCCAATAAACTCCAGCTCCAGGGAATCCTATAGCTTCTCCTAGCCTCCACGGGCATTATATTCACAAGCACAAACCCACAGACATACACATATACACATAATGAAAAAGTGAGGGCTGGAGAGAT
Source organism: Rhizomys pruinosus (assembly GCA_009823505.1). Classification (NCBI taxonomy): domain Eukaryota; kingdom Metazoa; phylum Chordata; class Mammalia; order Rodentia; family Spalacidae; genus Rhizomys; species Rhizomys pruinosus. Next base: position 43,358 of record VZQC01013164.1, on the reverse strand, counting down.
AGCCTAGTGGTTAAGAGCGCCGACCGCTCTTACAGAGGACCCAGGTTCGATCCCCAGCACCCACATGGTGGCCGAGAACCATCTGAAACTCCAATTCCAGGAGAACTCCAGTTCCAGGGGAATCCGAAGCCCTTTTCTGACCTCCACGGCATTGCACGACACGGGTGCACAGACCTGCATGTAGACAGTACATTCATACACATATAGAAATAAAATTTAAAAAAGAAAAATAAAAAACTTTAGGATGTCAAAATGAACAATGCCTATGTTAATTTGTCACAGATGAACATTATGGTCTAAAACACGGTTTCTATATTTCTGATATGATTAACTTCATTTTCAGACTTCACTAAATTTAAAGCAGATGCGCTAATTGTAGATACTTGCTTTACTAACATTGGTGCCACAACAGAAATATAGATGAAGCAGGGCATGGTGGTGCACACCTTTAATCCCAGCACTTGGGAGGCAGAGGCAAGTGGATCTCTGTGAGTTCCAGGCCAGCCTGGTCTACATAGGGAGTTCCAGGCCAGCTGGGGCTACAGGGAGACCCTGTCTCAAAATAAATAAACCCATTTGTAAAATGAGGAAAATGGTTCTTACCTTATAAATTCTTGGAGTTAAACTAAGCAAACAGATACACTATTTAAAACTGTGTCTACCATACAGTAAGAACAAAGTAAACACTAGCTAGTATTATGCATTTTTAACCTGAAGATGGCTATTGCTTTGTGGTTTTATTTGTTGTTATGTTTATTTATTGTGTATGTGAACAACTTTTGGAAGCCAGTTCTCTCCTTCCACCACATTGTCCTGGGGACTGAATTTAGGTCTTCAGACTTGGCAGCAAATGCCTTTACCTGCTAAGTCATCTTGCCCAGGTTTTGTTTTTAGAAGCTGAGTCTCACTATGTAACCCAGGATGGTCCTGAACTCTCCATCTCCAACATTCTGCTTCGGCCTTCACAGATCTGATATACCAGGTGTGCATGCCCATGCCCAGCTACAGAATATTTTGAATCTGTAACTTCAGAAAATTATAAAAAAGTGTGCATCTACTTAAGATAAACAAGGCAAATACTATTTCTCTGAAAAATACTCCAATCCAATAGAGAAAAAAATGACATCACATTTATAGAGCATACAAAAGAAAACAGATCTACAGGTCAAATGTTATGTGAAAGTGATCAAAATAGTCTCTACACTTAATAATTCAATTTCTTTGAAATTATTTAGTAATGATTCAATCACACCATACCTGTAGCTAATCATCAAAAGTTTATCTGGCTCTCGGTGTGGTGGCTTACACCTTTGATCCCAGCACTGGGGGAGGGAAAGGCAGAGGCAGACAGATTTCTATGAGGTCGAGGCTACCCTGGTCTACAAAGCAAGTTCCAGGCCAGCCATAGTGAGACTCTGTCTCAAAAAACAAACACCACCCCCTAAAAAAAAAAATCTGGCTACCAAATGAACACTTTGTAGTAGTGATGTTTACTATGGGACTTTTTTACTTAAGGAGTTGTTCATTTTAACAATGGCAGTTCAAGTGACTTCGGGAGCCCATTAGACCAGCTCTAAAGCACAGCCTAATAAACAGCATCATCATCGCTAAACCAGAAGACAATGTCTGTCCGTCTCTCTCCTCTCCCTCACTTCTAAAGATCAGCAACCCACAACAATAACAATTACAATCACCGACAAACCGCTGTCCTAATTCCCATTGTTCACCGGTTCCATCAAAGGCATACCTATGTAATTGCAAGTTTTTAAAAATGCAAGGCCGTCATTTTTTCCAACATTCTCCCAAAGATCACAACGAACAAACACAATACCTCCAACTCGAACTAATGATAGCCATTCAAATAATATGATTGGACAGCCACCGACTAAAACAAGAGGGAGACCGTTCCATTCAAAGGCAATAGACACGCGCGCGCGCGCGCGCACACGCGCGCACACACACACACACACACACACACACACACACAAAACCAAAAATATTTACCAATACTGACACGAGAATAATCATATTAACGAATCCACTTTTTCATTCCTAGGGTGGAAATCTTTAGCTTGTGAAAATGTTTAATTACTCTCAAGCCCCCTTCAAGGAAAATAAAACCACCCGACAGCGAGCCCATCTCAGCAGCCCTGGCGCCCGGGATGAGGAACGATGAGGATGAGCCGAGAAGGGGGGGGGGGTCACACCATCTCTCCACTTCAGACCGGGGGGCGTGTCCCCCAAGGTTTTCGCTTCCCTTCTACCGGAACAGATGGAGCGCCACAAGGAGAAGCACGGCTCGCAGGGCCTCGGGATTTGGTGTAGGGAACAGAAAGGAAAAGGAGGAGAAGCTGAGGTTTCGAAAGGTGCAGAGGAAAACCGGCTCGGCACGGTGTGGAGGGGACAGCCTCGGCTACCCAGGTGGGCCGAGCAGCGCAGCTCCGGCCCGGTCCAGCCGCCCCCGCCACCCACCCTCCGGCCGAGCGGGCTGCGGCCCCGGGGCAAGCGAGGGTGCAGGGCGGCCCGGGAGGGCGGCGGGTCCCGAGGCGCCGGGGTCTGGGGCGGGAGGAAGGGACCCTCTGTACCCGTTGTTCTCCGCACAGCAGCAGCTCCGGGTAGCTGAACTCCACACAACTCTCATCCGTAGGGTCCTTGAGCACCAGCTCCAGGCGAACAGTCTCCCTCGGCGGCCGCGGAGGCGGCTCAGCCCGGGAAGCCGACTCCCGCGGCGGGGGCGGCGGCAGCGGCGGGGGCGGCGGCTCGGGCCTCGGGGGCTCGCGCTGCAGCGCCATGGGTGGCTCGGCGCGGCTGACCTCGCGTTGGGGGAGCGGCTTCTCCCGCACCGGGGGCTGCGCGTCCGTGCGGGGGGCCGGCTCCGCCCGGGCCGGCTCGCGATACGGCTGCGGCTCCAGCCGGGGGCTCTCACGCTCGGCGCCCGGGAGGTCGGCGTCGCGCCGCCTCACCGGTGACAAGCTAATGAGCGCGACTCTGCGCGGCTCCGCCATCCCCACTGTTCTGGCCCTCCGCTCTCCCTCGAACCGGAGCTCTTCTCGACGCCGCGCGGCTTGCCTGCCCGCCCTTCCTTCCGCTTGCCCTCGCTTTTCTTCCCTCCACCACCCTCAGAGGCCTCCGCAGACGCCACCGTGAGTGCGGACCGTGTCCTCTTGCCCGCTACTACGTTCTGATGGGCTCCACCACCATCGCCAGGGTCGCCGCAGCCGCCATGTTGGATCCCCCACATAAATAGAAACAGGGCGCTTGAGCGGGCGCATGCGCACACCGGAGACGCTCGCGTCCACAGTCGTGGCTGTTACTCAGTTTTCCTCTTTTCCTCCCAACTGTCTGGAGTCCAGACAGGCCGGCGGAAGTGACGTCACAGACTACCCTGTCTCCTTGGAAACGGGGACGCTGTCTGTGCCTTTGCTGCGGCCAAGAAGGGTTTGGAGTTCCGGGAGTAGTTTCCTCTTCTCACCCGGAAACCGAGGCGTGCTCGCGGCTCTCCTATGGTGAGCAAGGCGATGTGCCCCGGACGGACTCAGTCATGGCGGCCGGTGCCTCCCGACATTGGTTTCCCGCCCTCGGTGCGAGGGAGTGGAGTAGTCAGCTGAGGATTCCAGACGGACCGTGGGAAGAAGTAGAGGAGGGACTCGCAGCCAGACCTGTCCGCCCAGTGCCCAACCGCCGGAGGTATCGGGCCAAAAGAAGAGGACCAGGCCCCTGGCGGACTCGCCCCCTGCTTCCCTCCCTTCTGCGCCACGCTGACTCCAGCACGCCTCCGCTTCCCACACCGACAGATCGTAGCCTGGGCACGCTGGGAAACACTCAGTAACGCGCCACTGTTGGGAGACTGAACAAGCAAATGAGCACAGTTCTGGTTTCCTAAAGACGTCAAGGTCTTAAAAGAGGGTTTCGTGTTATCTTTACCGGACACGCATTCAGGAAAAAAAAAAAAAAAAAGCTAGATGTTCTATTTCAGAGGAGGGAGATCACCTATAATAAACTAATTGGAATTCGGGTTTTAAAGGATGAGAATTACTAGCCCTTTTATTCTATTCAGTACAAAGTCAATTTGAGGGCTTCCTTTCCACATCCTCAAGGAAATCCAAGCCTGTGCATTGCATTAACTATATTAGTTCGGGAACTGAGTCAAAATGACGTCATAGACATTTTGAATAGGTTTATCGCCTGGTGTACCTGAAGGTGATGAAATACTGATTCCTAAAATGCCTCCTGAGCCAGGTGTGGTGCATGGCCTTTAATCCCAGAGTTGCAGAGGCAGAGGAAGGGGATTGGAGGTCAACCCGGTCCATACAGCGAGTTCCAGGTTAGCCAGAGCTAAATAAGAGTCTCAGTCTTTTTAAAAATTTTTCAAAAAGGAAGGGCCTGGAGAGATGGCTTAGCTGTTAAGAGCACTGACGCCTCTTGCAGAGCACCGGGATTCAAATCCCAGCACCTAGTTCCAGGGGATCTGAAGCCCTCCTCTGGCCTCTGCAGGCATTGCAGGACATGGTTGTACTTACATGCAGGCAAAACACTCATACAAAAAAATTTTTTTCTGTTATGAAAAAATTGTTTATTTTGATATTTTAATTTAGAAATAGGAAGAAGAAAGAGGAAAAAGATGAAAAACACAGTGAACAGGCAAGATTTACTTCATGAGCTTCTCACACCCTCACCGTTCACTAATTCCCAAGGTGAAAGAGAATTCAACCACCCACAATAATGTTATTTATAGGGATGTGGATCAGTTTCACAAAGAAGCCGATGAAACCCAAGACAGCAAATCCTACTGCTGTGGCCATAGCACTCTTCTGGAATTCTTTTCTATCAGGTTTGGTGCATCTTTCAACCAGTTGAATTGAGTCCTTTACCAACTGCCAGCTTGGCTCAACAAACTGCATTACCTGAGCCATGATTTCATAGTGGCTGCTTAAGGCAGAGACTCGTAGCCTGAAGCTCAGGCCCAACAGAAGCAGAAGTTGATTCACAAAATTTTTATGTAATAAAATAATATGCTGATTGTCCCTTGACACCATATTTTATCTCCAACATATTTTTCACTCTTCCTCTTCTAAGTCTGCTTAGGTTCTCATGTTTTGGGCTTAGTAGCACTTATGGGACCTTTTATTCCTGGACTCTTGCAATGGGAAAATTAATTCTTCTAAAACCCTTACTGTATCGTTCTCTATCCTACCTACAATTAACCTCCAGAGTGATTTTTTTTTGAGACATGTTCTCCATTTATTTTTTTAATTTTTTTATTAATTTTATTTATTTCTGTATGTGTATGGATGTACTGTCTGCATGCAAGTTTGTGCACCCGTATCGTGCAATGCCGCGGAGGTCAGAAGAGGGTGTTGGATTCCCCTGGAACTGTAGTTCTCCTGGAATTGGAGTTTCAGATGGTTCTCGGCCGCCATGTGGATGCTGGGGATCGAACCCGGGTCCTCTGCAAGAGCGGTCGGTGCTCTTAACCGCTAGGCCATCTCTCCAGCCCAAGACATGTTCTCCCTTTAGTCCCAGCTGGCCTGGAGCTCACTCTGTAGACCAGGCTGGCCTTGAACTCACAGAGATCCGCCTGCCTCTGCCTCCCTAGTGCTGGGATTAAAGGTGTGCACCACCACACCCAGCTCAAAGTGATTCTATACCTATATTCAGTGTCCACAGTTTACCCTGGACATTGCAATCTGTGGGTCCGTGAGCCAAACTTTTGTAGGTATGGTGCCAATCCAACATAACTTCTGCTGACTTCTAAGGCACTATTTGCCCAACTTTTTGAATCTCAACCCCACAGTAAGAAATAGCAGCCACATGTGGGGGCGCATGCCTTTAATCCCAGCACTTGGGAGGCAGAGGCAGGCAGGTCTCTGTGAGTTTAAGGCCAGCCTGGTCTACAGAGCGAGCTCCAGGCCAGCTAGGACTAAAGGGAGACCCTATCTCAAAAAAAAAAAAAAAAACTACAGTGTAATCCAGTGCACATATACATTGGAAATACAAGTTTACCACTTACTATGTACCTCTTAGATGTAGTCACCACTCTTCCTGATCTCTGTCACCAGTTCCTGCCCATAGAGGCATATAGTATATGCACATAGGTATTATGCCCATAGAGCCATATAGGTATTGTGAAATTCATCCACTTCATTACATGCTAGTACTTTTTCCCTACAGTGTAGTGTTCCATTTATAAAGTACTACAATTCATATATTATAAATTAAGTCATTTTCTATACTATTATATACTATATGGTTATAAAGTATCTTCTAATTTTAAGGAAAATATGGAATTCATGTTGAACATTAATTATTGGAGAAGAAACTGTTTTATTGTAAATTTTGCTTAGATCATGAAATACTAAATGTTACATTTCTTTTTTTATGTGTAAGAATATTTGCCTACATGTATGTAACTGTACCCATTATCATGAAATACCTGCAGAAGTCGGAAGAGGGCATATTGGATCCCCTGGATCTGACATCACAGACAGTTGTTAGTCACCATGTGGGTGCTGGGAACTGAACCTGGGGGTAGTACTCTTAACCACTGAGCCATCTCTCCAGCCCCTACTTTACTCTTCCTCCTCCTCCACTTCCTCCTCCCTCCTCCTTCTTTTTGAGACAGGATCTCCCTGTAGCCCCAGCTATCCTGGAACTCACTATGTAGATCAGGCTGGCCTTGAACTCAAAGATCCACCTGCCTCTGCCTCCCAAGTGCTGGGACTACAGGCATGCACCACCAGGCCAGGCTTTTTTTCTTTTTTGGCCTACTTTACTCTTTTTTTTCTTCTTCTTGAGACAGGGTCTCCCTTTAGTCCTAGCTGGCCTGTAGACCAGGTTGGTCTTGAACTCTCAGAGATCTGCCTGCCTCTGCCTCCCAAGTTCTGGGATTAAAGGCATGCACCACCACACCCAGCCTACTTTACTCTTGAATCAGATGATAAAATCATATACATTTGGGATAAAACTGTGGGAGTTTCAGTGTAGAAGAAGGTTGTATTCATTACTATTCATGTTGCTGTGAACAAAAATACCCAAGAAGAGGCAACTTAAGGGAGGCTTGTTTTAGGCTTATGGTTTAAGAGAGGCTACAGTCCATCATGACAGGGAAGGCATAGTGGCAGGAGCATGAGGCAGCTGGTCACATCACCCCTTAGTCCGGAAGCAGAAAGAGATGAATTGTGGTGCTCAGCTTGCTTCCTTCTTTTTATTCCACCTATGCCGTCAGTCCAGGGAATGGTGCCAAACATGTTCAGATTAAGTTTTCCCTCCTCAGCTAAACGTCTGTGGAAATGCTCTCATAGACAGTGCTCGAGATATATGTTTCCTAGGTTCTAAATCCTACCAGGTTGATGTTGAAGATTGAAAATCATGGGGTTAAAGCCTGAAAGTCACTCAGATACTTGAGGTAAGAAAAGTTTTGAGCTCTTTTTGACATAACTGGGCAAGCATTTTTTCAGTACATAAATGTGACATGGAAATCCAGAGGATAAAGAGATTTGGAATAGGAGAGGCTTGGTTCATAAGGCTGGGAAGGATATGTGTAAACAAACAAAACCGGGCAGGAGTGACCCCAGAGCTAGAGGTTAACTCAGCCTGGGAGGGCAATATGACCTGGCGCATCCCGATAGCATTGGAAAAGGGTAGTGGGGTTAGGACTGAGTAATGTGTCGGAACTTTTGGTTGCAAATGCCATAAAATAAGTCAACTTAAACTAGATTTTGGAGTGGCGCCATCACCAAGCTGCAGCATAAATATTGTGATTTCAGGGGCTGGAGAGATGGCCTAGCGGTTAAGAGCTCCGACTGCTCTTGCAGAAGACCCGGGTTCGATCCCCAGCACCCACATGGCTGAGACCCATCTGTCACTCCAATTCCAGGGGAATGTGACAGCCTCTTCTGACCTCCGCGGCATTGCAGGACATGGGTGCACAAACCTACATGCAGACAGTACATTCATACACATAAAAAATAAATAAAAATGTAAAAAAAACTTTATAAAAAAAAAAAGATTGTGATTTCAGGCCATGCCTTTAATCCCAGCACTAGGGAGAAGGGGCAGCCGGGCATGGTGGCGCACGCCTTTAATCCTAGCACTTGGGAGGCAGAGGCAGGCTGATCTTTGTGAGTTCAAGGCCAGCCTGGTCTACAGAGTGAGTTCCAGGACAGCTGAGGCTACAGGGAGACCCTGTCTCAAAAAGA
>VZQC01013164.1:0-24744 GCA_009823505.1 Rhizomys pruinosus | reverse complement strand
AATCCACTCGAGCATGCCCATCTGCCTGACCCTCACAATCCCTTCATCAATACTAAGCCAAGGAATATCAGGCATCTCTAACTCGCTGTTAGTAGGCCATGTTTTAATAAATACATCAGCCAACCATTCAAATAAACTTTTAACACCTTTTTTAACTGCTCGAGCTTCCATGTTAAACCTAGAATCTCTACTCAGTGGGCTCATATCGATAAACTCAGTATGATCCAATTTTATATTCCTTCCACCATTATCCCACACCCTTAAAATCCATTCCCACACATATTACTTAGGCTTCTGCCAGAATGAATCGGCAAACTCATTAATTTCTTTAGTGGTATAGTGCACCTCCTCATGGACCACACTTTCTATCTCACCTTGAAGGGCTTGCTTAGACTTCAATCTGGTTATAGGTCTAGAGGCAACAATTGTTGGGCCCTGAGGGACATTAGCTCCCACTGGGAGGGGGGATTAGTTTCCTCAGGCAAGGGTGGGGAGGAAGGATCTGCAGGGTGTGGATTCTCTGCTGAGGGTGGGGAGATTAATTCCTCAGATAAAAAAATCCCTCAGAATCCGAGGGGTGGGCCATCCAGGTTGAGGTGGTCCAATCCAAACATCCCTTTTCTCTTATTTGTTCCTTAGTCCAGTCAAGTTGACACACATGATTAACCATCACATTTATTTATTTATTTAGTCTTTTTGAGATAGGGTCTCCCTATAGCCCCACCTGGCCTGGAACTCAGTATTAGGTTATAAAGGCTTGAACCCCCCAGATATAAAGGCACATGAGACTTAAGTCACTCTGAGAACATGATTTACTTCCATTGGAACTGCCAGAGCGGGCCACCCAATAGCGCATGTTGGGACAGGAAGAGGAGCAGGAGCAGGGGCAAGATGGCGATTGGGGCCCACCCATTTACAGCCATGGGTTGGGATCTCAGGTACAAGGGAAGAAGTCAGAAGATTGACAGCCTCTGGAGGAAGTGGACATCTGTGTGTCCCTTAGAATTCTGAGAAGCCCCAGACCTAACACTCAGTAAATAGACCAGGCTGGACTTGAACTCACAGAGATCCACCTGCCTCTGCCTCCCAAGTGCTAGACCTGCCTCTGCCTCCCAAGTGCTAGAATTAAAGTTGTGAGCTGCCACTCCTGGCCTCCAGCTGAGGTTTTGTTTTTTTTTATGTGTATGAGTGTACTGTCTGCATATAGGTTGGTGCATTCGTGTCACGCAGTGCTGCGGAGGTCAGAAGAAGGCGTCGGATTCTCCTGGAACTGGAGTTAAAGATGGTTCTTAGCCACCATGTGGGTGGTTGGGAATCAAACCCAAGTCCTCTGCAACAGGAACCAGCTCTTTGTGCCTCCTTAACACATGAGCCGATGCTCTCCCGCCTCCAGCCTGAGGTTATTTTTTTTAGAATTGTTTTTTTTTTTTTGGTCTTTTCAGACAGGGTTATCCCTGTAAGGTCCAGCTGTTCATGGACTCCACTCTTGTAGACCAACATGCCTTGAACTCACAAATTCCCGTCCTGCCTCTGCCTCCAGAGTGCTCGGATTATACAGAATGCGCCACCCACGCAGCCGACCGCCATTGTCTTTTCTTATTTTTTTTTTTCAGCATTATTTCTAACGTTTTTCAGGGGCTGGAGAGATACCTAGCCAGTAAAGTGCCGACCGCCACCCCTTACAGAGGACCCCGGGTTCGATCGCACCCTAGCACCACCCATGCGGCAAGAACCGTCTGAAAAACTCCAATCCGGAGAACTCCAGTTTCGGGGGAATCCGAGACCTCCTTCTGACCGATCGCGCATGCACGACACGAACACGGGTGCACAGACTTGCATGCAGCGTATTTCACATAACACATACAGAAATAAAATGAAAAGTTTTTATGTGCGGGTGCGGGGATCGAACCCTGGTCCTCTGCAAGAGCAAGTTGTCCCTCTCTTAATCACGCTAGGCCATCTCTCCACTTTTTTTTAAAGACTGGAGTTTTTTGTTTATTTTATTTTTTATTTATTTATTTTATTTTTAAGGCGCTTTTTTGACGACATGCGTCTCCTGTCAGCCCGCCAGCTTCCTGGAGATCAACTCGTGATAGGACCAGCGCCGGCCCTTGTAGAACTCGACAGGAATTCCAGCCTCTGCCTCCCAACCCCAGCTGAGTTTTTAAATCACCATTGGTGTTTATGTTTGCTTACTGTTAATTAGCTCCTGTTGCTGGTTAGTAACTTTAAGGATGTTGTTGTTTTTGTTATGTTTTTTTATTGACCCTTTTTCTGCAACCTTAACTCTCCCTTGTGACTCACTATCTACATGAAAACTAGAATTTGCTGATAGAGTCTGTGTGAGCTCCTTCCATCTCGCTCCATGGCTCTCCTTTCTTGGTTAACCTGCTACGTCCTGACTTGTTGGCTCATCTTCATATTTCCTTATCAATTATTTAGTTTGTGCGTCAGTTTTATTAAGGGGCATTGCTGTAAAGCAACCTTGTTGCTAAGATCGTTCACACTTATTGCAGCAACCCTGTAGTTTATTTTGATATAGCATGTCGTTTGTGACTCATTACAGGAAGTTTTATCTATCCACTCCCTTAATCTGAGGCTGTTTGTTATGGGCACAAACCCAGCTTGGGCATGTGTGAGCTAACATTTCGGCATGCTTCAAAGTCACAAGCAGAGCAGTCACAAGACCTCTGTTTAGGAACCACGAGTTGGGTGACACAAGATGATGTGGAGGTCTGGCTATGGCTACTAGGAGGTCACGATGCTATAGAGTGCATGACAGTATAGTTGCATTATCTGTTCCAAGCCTGACAACAAGCTGCCCTGTAGAGATATAGAACAATCAGATCATTCACCCTCGTGAGGTTGTGTCCGAAGATTGTGTGATGTTCTGTCGTATCAGGCTGTTCCAGCGCAGGAGACTGGACACGATGACCGGACTACCAACGATAAACCCCAACGATCCATACCGACGCACACCACCGTCCGACTGTCGACAGGAAGCAATCTGGAGATGTTTGGGGTGATGTAAAAGAACAGCGCTTGTAGAAGATGGAAAATCTGTCTTATAGAGGATCTAAGCTGAGCAAGCCGTTGGACACTTGTCCTCGCAATATGCACTCCCCCCCTGGGCTCCCGTATGCAAAAAAACTATTTTCGTTCAACAACTCTCCCAAGATTGTGGGCAGGGAACAGAGTTGTAAACATCTGTAGATATATACAAGGCTGAAATCAACAAGGAGATCGCTGCAGTGGGTTACGGGAGGAACACTGACGTGCTCTTGCCACGAGGAAACCCGGATACAATACATACCGGCGACCAACATGGCAGCTAGGAACCCCCACTTAACTGCCCAGTGTCAGGGAAATCCGACAACCCTCTCTCCTTCATAACCATCCGCAGCCATCAACAACCTCAGGTGCACCTACCTAATGAGATAGATACTACCAGAACCATTTAAGAAAAAAAGGAAAAATACCCCTACCTGTGCTGATTCTAGCATCACTTCTGCCACTAACTTGGCTTTGGCCCCAGAGCCAGAATCTGTCCCTTTGAATGATCTTAAGGATTCCGTAGGAACCACTCTTTGCCACAACTTCAACGCCAGGGGGTATGGTGCAGCAACACCACTTAATTCCGCACTCAGGAGGCCGAGCAGATGGGTCTTGGGGCGATAGGGAGATCACGTGGTCGTCAAAAAGGAAAAAAAAAAGCAGAGGTTTAGCAGCTTGAATCTTGGACCTGTTGCACAAGAATTACATTGCTTCACTCCTATGCAGTCCATCACATCTATGCAGGCCATATACATATCTGAGGGCAATTTTTCATGTTATATCAGGTTCTAACATAATCTGTCCATTGTGTGACAAAAACTATTAGGTTTAAATTTCATCCTGCTGCATGCCGATCAAAATATATTTTCTTTTTACTAACCTGGGTACCCTAACATCCTTAAGTACAAGTATGGTACACACCACTGTATTAGTCACTTCTCACTTCCTTTGTTGCTGTGGATAAACCAACCATAACCAAGGGAACTGATAAAAGGAAGAACAGTTATTTTGACTGATAGATTGAACAGTTCCAGGAAACTAGAGTCCAATTGTCGGTGGGGAGGTGAGTGGAGGAGCTGTGAGCAATAGAAGATGAGGTTCCAACGTGTCCAATGAGCACAGAAACCAAGAAGACCACTGGACGACGTAGCAAGGGGCCTAATTAAACTCTCCAACCTGCCCCATTAACTTTACTTCCCTCCAGCCATGGCCACACACCATTTACTTCAAGACTCTCCCAAAACAGCACCACCGAACGTGGGCAAAATGTCTAATACTTGAAAAAGCCTATGGGGTGACGCTATTTATATTTTCTTATCTTTTTTTCTCTATGAAGAGCAACACGTTTTTCTATATACCCAAAGACACTCCGTGGTTAATCCCAATGTACTTAAATGTCAACATTTGGGGCAATTTTTTAGGTTTTTTCAAATCACAATGGAGGATTACTAATAACCTTTTATCTATACTTCTAATACAACACAAGAAACAATAAAAGATCTTTATACACTTTTACACACTGGTTCTCGACAAGGATACAAATAACTAGCCTCAATTGTTTTCTCCTCTGCTTTTAAATAACACGACCAGGATTCTAAACCAGCTAAAATGTTCTTAAAAAACCAAATATAAATAGTTCAACATTGGCAAAATCGCGTGTTTTTGGGTCGTTGTTGTTTTTCTTTTTTTTTTTTTTTTTTTGGAACTTCCCCTGGAACCTGGACGTCTCCTGGAATTGGATTATCGTACGGTCTCAGTCTGGCCGCATGATGGGTGCCTGGGGATGTGAACCCAGGAGTCCTCTGTACAGAGCAGTTGGGCGGCCTGGAACATAGCGCCTAGGCTGTGTAAGAGCGACCGACGCTCTGCGAGGACCACAAGCTGGTTCGATTCCCCAGCACCCACATGGCGGCTAGAACCGTCTGTAACTCCAATTCTCCAGGAGAACTCCATTTCCGGGGAATCCGAAGACCGGGCCTCTCTGACCTGCCAGCGATTGACACAGACACGGGTGCACAGACCTGCATGCAGACAAGTACATTCATACACATTAAGAAAATAATAAAAAAAAAAAAAAAAAAGAGCAGTTGGGCCATTCTTAAACTGGCTAGGCCACTCGTCTCCAGCCCGGCAAAAATGTTTTATAGTGAGTCCTTGGCCTCCATGAAAAATCATAGCTAAGGAAGTAAATTAGTCTAGTTTCAGATTCTGTTGATCTGGCTTCCAAAAATCCCCTCATCGGGCTGGAGAGATATCACCAACTGGTTAAGAGAGCCGACTGCTCTCGGCGAGGACGGGCAACACGGCGCGTCATCTACACACAGCACCACACAGCGGCTAAGAACCATCTTTAAACCACCAGTTCCAGAGGGAATCCGACCACATCTTCGACACCTCTGCAAGCATTGCACGACACGGGTACAACAGACACCTCATAGAGTACTACAAAAAAAAAAAAAATTAAATTAAATAACATACATAAAAATTAAATTACATACACTAAAAAATTTATTAGAAAACAATCCCTCATCAGTAGAAGTACTGGCAAAATGATCATATATTAGGATCGATGCAGCATCTTATGGCATGAATCCATGAAACTGTTACATGACAGCTTTCCATGGCGGCAAAACCAGTTAAGACGAACATCCAAGGAGCCATGAAGCAAATGAAGTATAAAAAAAAAAAAAAGAAACAACTGAGTCTAGTAATGGCAGAGACAGGATGGGTAGCATTGCAATGTTTTTGTTCTAATAGGAAAGAAATCAACACCGAGAGAGGATCACTCTAACACCCACTACTTAAAGAGCGTTATTGAAGACAAATGGCAAGCCAAGAAGGTCCAAACTAGGATGACGGTCAAGAATAGACTTAACTTGTAGCTGGGAATATTTTTTGGCTGTACTTTTGGCAGTTTTAGCTGTACATCAGCGGCATCCGAATATCTGAGGACGTCAAGCAGACTATATGGCTTGCGCAAAGCAGACTCAATTCTCACTTCCCACCTCCATGAGGATTTGTGTCCCACAAATGTCTCAACTTATGTACCATTCAAGGACCAACAGAGTGAAAGCACACGCAGAGTTGCAATGTATGTTAACTCCACTAATATTTTTTGTTCTTTGAGACATATACAAGTAAATTCTTTTTAGGAATGGTAAATGGTTTAACTTANTTACAGGTCAACCTAATAAACCTTTATTATGTGTGTATGTATGTGTGCGCATACGTGTGTATGGATGTATGTACTTGTGTTCTAAGTATATTTTAATGTTAACAGCCAGCCATGATACCATCAAAAACATTGCCTCCGAGTTGGAACGTGTCCTTTCCTTCTCAAGACGCAAATTTATATTAAACAACCAAAACATAATTCAATTTCAACAAAGGTTATGGGTTATCTATTAAAAATTTTAGGGGCTGGAGAGATAGCCTAGCAGTTAAGAGTGCCGACCGCTCTTACAGAGGACCCGGGTTCGATCCCTAGCACCCACATGGCGGCCAAGAACCGTCTGAAACTCCAATTCCAGGAGAACTCCAGTTCCGCGGGAATCCGAGACCCTCTTCTGACCTCCGCGGCATTGCACGACAGACACGGGTGCACAGACTTGCATGCAGACAGTACATTGATACACATACAGAAATAAATAAAATTTTTATGTGGGTGCTGGGGATCGAACCCTGGTCCTCTGCAAGAGCAGTTGTCCCTCTTAACCGCTAGGCCATCTCTCCAGCCCCCCAGCTGAGTTTTTTTTATTTTATTTATTTATTTATTTATTTATTTTAGGCCTTTTTGAGACAGCGTCTCCCTGTAGCCCCAGCTGTCCTGGAACTCACTCTGTAGACCAGGCCGGCCTTGAACTCACAAATATCCACCTGCCTCTGCCTCCCAACCCCAGCTGAGTTTTTAAACTCACCATTGTGTCTTATGTTTCTGTACTTTATTAGCTTCCTGTTGCTGGTTAGTAACTTTAGGGGTTTGTTTTGTTATGTTTTGTTTTTCTGCAACCTTAACTCTCCTTGTGACTCACTAGCTACATGAAAACTAGAATTTGCTGATAGTCTGTGTGAGCTCCTTCCATCTCAGCTCCTGGCTCTCCTTTCTTGGTAACCTGCTACGTCCTGACTTTTGGGCTCATCTTCATATTTCCTTTCAAATATATTTAGTTGTGCGTCATTTATTAAGGGGCATTGCTGTAAAGCACCTTGTTGCTAAGATGCATTCACATTATTGCAAGAACCTGTAGTTTATTTTGTATAGCATGTCGTTGTGACTTTACAGAGTTTATCTATCCACTCCCTTATCTGAGGCTGTTTGTATGGGCAAACCCAGCTTGGGCATGTGTGAGCTAACATTTCGGCATGCTTCAAAGTCACAAGCAAAAGATCACAAGACCTCTGTTTAGTAACCACGAGTTGGGTGACACAAGATGATGTGGAGGTCTGGCTATGGCTACTAGGAGGTGATGTCATGCAGTATATGCATTATCTGTTCCAAGCCTACATAAGCTGCCTGTTGTATAGAATAAATCAGATCTTCACCCTCTGAGTTGTGTCCCCAAGATTGTGTGTGTGCTGTCTTCAGGCTGTTCCACCATGGAACTGACAACTACCGCAACTACCGACTTCGAACAGGGAAACAATCTGGAGAGTTTGGGTATGTAAGCCCTTGTAGAAATGGAAAATCTGTCTTATAGGGAGCCTTTCCTTCAAGCTGAGCAACCTTGGGACATTGTCCTCCAATATGCCCCCTGGCTCCCTGTTGCAAGAATCCTTTTTTCCGTTCCAACTATTCTCCTCCAAAGTTTGGGCCAGGAACAGATTAACATCCCTTAGATATTACAGGCTGAAATCAAAGAGAGATCGCTCAGTGGTTAAGAGCACTGACTGCTCTTGCAGAGGACCCGGGTTCAATTCCCAGCACCAACATGGCAGCTAGGAACCACCTTTAACTCCAGTTCATGGAAATTCGACACCCTCTTCTTCTAACCTCCGCAGCATCACACAACTCAGGTGCACCTACCTACATGCAGATAGTACACTCAGACACATTTAAAAAAAAGGAAAAATACCCCTACCTGTGCTGATTCTAGCATCACTTCTGCCACTAACTTGGCTTTGGCCCCAGAGCCAGAATCTGTCCCTTTGATGGATCTTAAGGATCCTTAGGAACCCACTCTTTGCCACAAACTTTCACCCAGGAGGGTGATGGTGGCACACACCTTTAATTCCAGCACTCAGGAGGCAGAGGCAGATGTGTCTCTGGGGCTATAGGGAGATCCTGTCTCAAAAAGAAAAAAAAATGCAGAGGTTTGCAGCTTGAATCTTGGACCTGTTGCACAAGAATTACATTGCTTCACTCCTATGCAGTCCATCACATCTATGCAGGCCATATACATATCTGAGGGCAATTTTTCATGTTATATCAGGTCTAACATAATCTTCATTTTGTGCACAAAAACTATTGGTTTAAATTTCATCCTGGCATGCCTAATCAAAATATATTTTCTTTATAAACCTGGGTACCCTACACATCCTTAAGTAAATATGTACACACACTGTATTAGTCACTTCTTTGTTGCTGTGATAAAACCACCATGACCAAGGGAACTGATAAAAGGAAGAACTTATTTGATCTTATGATTGACAGTTCCAGTGAATTAGAGTCCATTGTGGTGGGGAGGCATGGTGGCAGGAGCTGGAGCAGAAAGTTGAGGTTCACATCTTCCAATGAGCACAGGAAGCCAAGAGAGAGCCACTGGAGACTAGCAAGGCCTATTAAACTCTCCAAGCCTGCCCCCAGTAACTTACTTCCTCCAGCATGGCCACACCTTCTAAGATCTCCCAAAACAGCGCCACCAACTGGGGACAAAATGTCTGAATACTTGAAGCCTATGGGGGACATTTTCTTTTCTTTCTTTTTTTTCTTGAAGAACAAACGTTTTCTATACCAAAGACACTGTGTTATCCAATGTACTTAAATGTCAACATTTGGGGCAATTTTTAAGGTTTTTCAAATAAATGGAATTACTAATACCTTTGTATATTTAAAACAACAAGAAAATAAAAGATCTTTATACAATATTTTCACAAACTGTTCTAAAGGATAGCAAATAACTGCTCAATTGTTTTTCCTCTGCTTTAAAATAAACTACCAGTAATTCTAAACCAGTCTAAAATGTTCTTAAACCAAATATAAATATTCAAATTGGCAAAAATGTTTTTTTGTTGTTGTTGTTTTCTTTTTTTTTTTTTTTTGTTTCCCCTGGGACTGGGGTTTTCCTGGAATTGGAGTTGTCCTCTGTACAAGAGCAGTTGGCAGGCCTGGATACGATAGCCCTAGCTGGTAAGAGCGACCGACGCTCTTGCGAGGTAACAAGCAGGGTTCGATCCCCAAGCACCCACAATGGCGGCTAGAACCGTCTGTAACTCCAATTCCAGGAGAACTCCAGTTCCAGGGGAATCCGAGACCCTCTTCTGACCTCCGCGGCATTGCACGACACGGGTGCACAGACCTGCATGCAGACAGTACATTCATACACATACAAAAATAAATAAATAAATAAAAAAAAAAAAAAGAGCAGTTGGCATTCTTAACTGCTAGGCCATCTCTCCAGCCCGGCAAAAATGTTTTATAGTGAGTCCTTGGCCTCTATGAAAAACATCATAGCTAAGAAGAAATTAGTTTATTTTCAGATTCTGTGATTGGCTTTCAAAAATCCCTCATCGGGCTGGAGAGATATCCTAATGGTTAAGAGAGCCGACTGCTCTTGCAGAGGACCCAGGTTCAATCCCCAGCACCCACAAGCGGCTGAGAACCATCTTTAACTCCAGTTCCAGGGGAATCCGACACCATCTTCTGACCTCTGCAGCATTGCACGACACGGGTACACAAACCTACATACAGACAGTACATTCATAAAAAAATTAAATTAAATAACATACATAAAAAATTAAATTACATACATAAAAAAATTAAATTAAAAAAATCCCTCATCAAGTAGAAGTACTGGCAAAATATCATATATTAAGGATCAGATCTAAATCTTTGGCATAATCATGAAACTGTTACTGACAGCTTTCCATGGCTGCAAAAACCAGTAAGAAACTCAAGGAGCATGAAAGACAATGAAGTAAAAAAAAAAAAAAAAGACAATGAAGTCTAGTATGCAGAGAAGGTGGGTAGCAATTGCAATGTTTTGTTCTACAGGAAAAATCAACACCAGAGATACTTAACACCTACTTAAGAGGTTTGAAGACATGGCAAACCCAAAGGTCAAACTTCAAAATGACTTAACTTGTAGCTGGAATATTTTTGCTGTATTTTGGCATTTTACTGTAATCAGCGGCATCCAAATATCTGAGGACTCAGCACTATCTTGGCAAAGCAGACTAACAATTCTCACTCACCCTCCAGAGGATTTTTCCCACAAATGTCTCAACTTTGTACCATTCAAGAAACAGAGTGAAAGCACACGAGGTTACAATGTATTTAACTCCACTATATTTTTTGTTCTTTGAGACATATACAAGTAAATTCTTTTTAGGAATGGTAAATGGTTTAACTTAGCAAGTTTAAACAGTTTTCTTTAAAAAATTATTTTTAAGTATGAAGTGCAGGAGTTTACGGTTATTATGTTTACTATCAAAATAGCCAAGTGTGGTGGTTTGCATGAGTGTCCCCCATAGGCTGTAAGTATTCAGACATTTGTCTCCAGTTGATGGCGCTGTTTTTGGAGGTTTTAGAAGGTGTGGCCATGCTGGGGGAAGTGTGTCACTGGGGGCAGGCTTAGTGAGTTTTAACAAGCCTCGTGGTCTACAGTCTCTCTCTGTTTCCTCTTTGCAAGATGTGACCCTTGGTTTGCTGCTCCAGATCCAGCTGCCACGCCTCCCACCACAATGGACTCTAATTCCCTGGAATGCCAATCTTTTTTTTTTTTTTAACTTTTTTTAAAATTAATTTTATTTATTTCTGTATGTGTATGAATGTACTGTCTGCATGCAAGTCTGTGCACCCGTGTCGTGCAATGCCGAGGAGGTCAGAAGAGGGTGTCGGATTCCCCTGGAACTGGAGTTCTCCTGGAATTGGAGTTTCAGATGGTTCTCGGCCGCCATGTGGGTACTGGGGATCGAACCCAGGTTCTCTGTAAGAGCAGTCGGTGCTCTTAACCGCTAGGCCATCTCTCCAGCCCCACGAACCTCCAATCTTAAGCTCAAATAAACTCTTCCTTTTATAAGTTCCTTGGTCATGGTGCTTTATCACAGCAACAGAAAACTGACTAATACACCAAGGACTCAATAATATAAAAAAAATTATAATTCTTAGCTGGGCGTGGTGGCGCATGCCTTTAATCCTAGCACTTGGGAGGCAGAGGCAGGCAGATCTTTGTGAGTTCAAGGCCAGCCTGGTCTACAGTTCCAGGACAGCTGGGGCTACAGGGAGACCCTGTCTCGAAAAAGACCAAAAAAAATTTATAATTCTTGTAAATATAATCTGTAGAAGAATCTCCAGACCACATTAAATCCTGAGTATACCATAACATGGGTTTTGTGTTTTTCACCCATTCTTTCGGTTCTTCAATTTGCTACTGCCTTTTGTGTTTTCTTCATCTAATAAACACAACCTATCAGGATATTCTCCTCCAAAGCCCTACCAGACAACTTTGTAAATATGCATTTAAATTTTTTTTATTAATTTTATTTATTTCTGTATGTGTATGAATGTACTGTCTGCATGCAAGTTTGTGCACCCATGTCGTGCAATGCCGCGGAGGTCAGAAGAGGGTCTCGGATTCCCCTGGAGCTGGAGTTCTCCTGGAATTGGAGTTTCAGACAGTTCTCGGCTGCCATGTGGGTGCTGGGGATCGAACCCGGGTCCTCTGCAAGAGCAGTCGGTGCTCTTAACCGTTAGGCCATCTCTCCAGCCCATAAATATGCATTTATAGGCTTCAAACATTTTAAATTATGACTAATCCCGAGAGCCAGATTTATTTTATTTTATTTATTTATTTATTTATTTATCTTTATTTTTTATTGGTTCTTGTTTGAGACAGGGTCCCCTGTAGCCCCACCTGTACATGGAAATCACTCTGTAGACCAGGCTGGACTGGACCATGAGACTGCCTGCCCTTCACATCCCAGTGCGAGATAAAGGCATGCCGCGCACCAACTGGCTGACAGATTTCTTATTTTTTTTTTTTTTCAACATAAATTTATTATGTTTTATTTTAACAAATCTAGAACCACCTGTTCCCGCTCAGTATCCAGCCTCTTCCCCAGAGCTTCGGCATTCTGCCAAACAGCTTGGCTAGCTCTTAGTAGTCTTTCTCAATATTTTCCATGGGGAATTTGGACATGTTTTTGAGCAGAAATTCACTGTTTCAGTTTTTTTTTTTTTTTTTTTTTTTTTTTTTTTTTTTTTTTTTCCAATATGCATCACGCCCAGCTGCTTTGGATCAAAGCTCAGGGGGCCCTACAACAAGAAGAAGAACTTACAACTGGGTAATTGGCACTAGCATCCACAGATGAGATGATACCAATGCATCGTTTGTTTTTCTTTCTGGACTGTGTTACTTCACTCAGCATGATGTCCTCTAGCTCCACCATTTTCCTGCAAATCTCGTTAATGTTGTCTTTCTTCTTTACTGCGGCATAGAATCCATTCTGTAATGTACCACATTTTCTCTATCCACGAATCAGTTGAGGGTTTGGTTGGTTCCAGCCAGAAATTTCTTATTCGAAGTTCAGCAACTAAATATTTAGAACGAAAGACAGATGTGGGTGTTTATAATACAAATGAGAAAGAAACAAGGACGAATTATGGGTCATGAATCTTAAAAGCCAAGATGAAAGGTCCCATAAGTTTTTAAAATTATCTCTAATGACAAAAAGGCAACTGCACCCTATACAATCAATGCTATAATGATAAGGTTGACAGCAGCAAAGGACACACTCTATTTCTGAGTTCAAGTTTACCATGGCAAAGGTGACAAGATCCTAAGTGCCACTCTCATAAAAATAATCAGTTTCTATTTTTCTTTCTCTTCATCTTTCCTTCATGAGGAACCAAAAAGTCAAAAGTATTGTTCTGCATGGACCAACCATGACGTATTTTTTTTTTAATACCCAAATGGTGTTTATATTAGATGGTTTCGCACTCATCTGTGATGTCAGGGTACTTTAGTGCTGCTGCTTCCTCCATGAAGGAGCGTCCATTACTGTGAGCCATCCATTTTTTCCATCTGTGGCTGAAGAGGACATTGGCAGCCAGACACACAAGACTACTACCTACCCTTGTCCATGACTAAAGACCCATGTGAATATATGTATAGCATCTTGGGCATTTCACGTCCATGAAATAGGAATTGGGGCTCTGCATCAGGTGCTTCTTCTAGGGTTTCCTCTTCTCCTCCTCCAGAGAGGGATGAAGGAGGTCCTGTGTGAGAGTCATGTTCTCATAGTTAGGTCGGCACCTCGTGTGAAGCCAACCATGACATCTTTTTATTTTTTTTTTTTTTTTTCTTTTTTTTTTAATCTTTTTGAGACAGGGTCTCACTGTACCCCAGCTGTCCTGGGCTCAACTCTGTAGACAAGGCTGGCCTTGACCTCACCAGGATCCACCTGCCTCTGCCGGTCCCCAAGTGCTAGGATAAGGGGAATGCGCCACCAGCCCACGGCCAGCCAACATGACGTCTTTAATAACATGATGGGTATATCCCTGTTAGTCTTTCAGGTGTTATGTATATATTTTTAAAAACTTCAAAAATTTTAGTGTATGATGCTTTGAATATTTTGAAATAAAGGTTCTTGAACTTTCTGTGATGAACTCTTCGAGCAATGCAAAACTTTTATTAACTCTTTTTATTTATTTATTTATTTTTATTTATTTTTTATTTACTGCAACCCATGTCATGCAATGCCCTTCATGTCAGAAGAGGGCATCAATTCCCCCTGGAACTGGGGGAGTCAAAGACGTTCTTTAAGACCACCATGGGTGCTGGGAATCAAACCTGGGTCCGGCTGCCAGGCAGTCAGGTGCTCTTAACCACTGAGCCATCTCTGCCACCATGAAATTCACTTTTCAAATTGGCAACACTTAAAAGTCCCCTTAAGTTGGGTCTATCCACATTTCAAAGTGCTTCCCTCACTTTGTGAATGTGAGGGTGGCTCTTTGCTCCTATCAGTATCACCAAATCAGCATCAAGTCAACCCCATTAAGGGGATGGAGAGATGGCTCAGTGGTTAAGAGTGCTGACTGCACAACATGGGTGCAAACATACAGTCAGACAGTCAGCTACACATACAAAACTAAAATAATCAAAACAGAACATACCAAAAACTTCAATAAGTTAAAAAGAAATAAATAAATACATAATAATAGCAAACATGCTCTGCTTTAAAAAACCAAAACAAATCCTCCCCGTGTTGTTAGCCAACACTAGTCAAACTGTGAGAGGGAAAACTTTGTAACCTCTTTACATCAGACGGGTCCTCTGTGTTGTCCAAAATGAAGGGTACAGCAGTAAAAGTTAATCATGTTTCTGAGTTACTCTCTGGCAGCGGCACTCTGCTCCATGGATTGTCAATGGATACAGTCAAAATTCCTCCATTGGGGAGTTCTCTTTGCTACCGTATCATCTAGCAGCTGTTCTGTGTTCAACTGGGCCTGAACCTTCAGGCCTCTTCTGAAAAGAAAAGTTGTCTGATGTGTATCTTTCTGATGACTTAACTTACTTCCACTCCTGGTAATATTAGCCGGAATGTTATTTTTTCTGTTTAACTGTTTAGGTCTCTGAGAACTGGCAACTGGTTTCCTTGGACATGCAATTTTGTCTCAGAAGTTGTTTTGCCTTTTTAATGCTGGAAAACATTGTTCTATATTCTTATCACTTAGAGGTGGACGTTTCATTGGACTTAATCCTTTTCGAATCCCCGTTGCTTTCCTAGCTGCAAGCCCAGAGATAACTCCATAAGCACATCTCTTTCCAGGCATCACTCTTCCTCTACAGCTCACACTAGTTTTTCCCAAAAGCAGAATTCTACTGGATTCCCCACCGCACTCTCACCCGGAATTGTTTGGGTACCCGTGTGCTGGATTCTTCTATTTAGTCTTGGAATGTTTTATTTCTTTCCTTCGCTTTCGATTCAGTTTGATAATATCATTCAGAGACATATCGATTTTGTCCAAGTTTTCATTGTTGCATGCTGATGGCAAGGCATGGGGTCGCTGTGGCTCCCACCAACCCAGCACCGAACAGGTTCATGACTGGAAGACGCACCCTTGAACCCTCCGTCCGCTGGAAAGGACCAAGTCAGGTGGCATTTTTTTTTTTTTTTTTTTTTTGGTCTTTTCGAAGACAGGTTCTCCCTGTAGACCCCACTTTCATGGAATTTAGCTATGTGAACCAGGCTGGCCTATGACTCACAAAAGGATCCGCCTGCCTCTTCTCTCCCAAGTGCTGGTATTAAAGACGTGCGCCACTACGCCCAGCGTGGGGGGACATTTTAATTCAAACCACCACAAACACACTTAAGCGTACAAGTTCTGGCATAAATTTATTTAATCATTGTCTTTTAACACTGTGGTGTGGGTGTGTGTGTGTGTGTATGTTTGTG
This sequence comes from Rhizomys pruinosus, assembly GCA_009823505.1. Lineage (NCBI taxonomy): Eukaryota > Metazoa > Chordata > Mammalia > Rodentia > Spalacidae > Rhizomys > Rhizomys pruinosus. Next base: position 9,075 of record VZQC01013164.1, on the reverse strand, counting down.
TGTTGTATGTAATGTGTATGGGTTAATTTTTTTTTCAAACCATTTTTTTATTGAAGCTCCTGTGCATTTCATACAAAAGTTCAATCATATCTAAACCGGTGCCCCTTCCCTGCCCCCCCACACCACCAGAGCCCATGTACTTGACCAAACATGTTTTTTTAATCTTTTTTCTCAGTCTCTCTCCAAATTCTAGATGCAGAAGTTAACTGTTTCATCATAAGTTATCAAATTCCACCGTTTCAGTCAGTTCCTTGACACATCTTTCTGTTGTTGGTTGTTGTTGTTTGTTTTTTCTTCCAATATGCATCACCCAAAAAATAATGCACATATTCATGCACATATTCAGTAGTGTTTATATCATCGTCAGCTTATGATTTTTTCTTTTTCCCTACCACCAGTCACACTTAGGGTAATCTCCTGAGTGCTGATGATTTTTTATGTTATTATTAGGTTGAAAGATGTGATGTTTGAAGCCTCCTTCGCCGCAAGCCCAACGACATCAGTCTGCCCTTGTGTTGCCTGGGTCCTCTGAAATATCAACGAATTATAATGTTTATAGAAGATTAGAATGGGAAAGGCAATTGGAATTAACGCGCCACTGTTTTCTGTCAGGTAAGAAAAACTCAGGCTAGGTGTGGGGTGCTCAGGTAGGGGCCTTGCTTCAAAACCACCTGAAGGACAGGTAAGAGTCCGGAACCACTCTAGTCAGGAGCAATTCCCCCCAACCCCCAGCCGAGAAGGAATTGAGGAGATAGTAGCAAGTGGGATTTTTTTTGGGGAACCTTCAGAACATAAAGGGGAGATTGAGTTAGACTTCTAATATATTAACAAAATTGAAAGACTGAACCCTAGACAAGTCAACACTTATCCAATAAACAAGTAGGTAAAAAAAGCATCGAGAAGTGGCAACACAACAAGCCTTCCCCCATAGTATAAAAAGACATTTTGTGATGGCATCATAATACAGGCCAAAAATGTGGTGTGGTGTAACCCTCATGGCCATGTAACAAAGAGACGGCAAATGAGTTAACGTGGGAGGTGCAGGATACTTCCGCACAAAGCTCTACCAAACTTGTAGGAGATAGCATCAGTGGGGTCCCCCTGGAGGTGACCCAAGGAAAATATCTTAGAGGAGTAATTGCAGGCCTATGCAGAGAAATTAAAAGATAAGAGAATTCAGAGAACTAAGGAGAATGAAAACTCAAAAGGAACTAGAAGGATACATAAGAACAAACTTTGGAAAGAACTAAAGGAAAGAATGAAACGCCAGAAAGAGATAAAGGAGAAAAAAACAAACCCTGAAAGGAGGATAAACACTGAAAAAAAAAGCCAACCAGCAAAGTAAGGAGCACCAAGACAGATTGAGAAGCTCAAAAAGGAATGGAAATACTAAATCAATCATAGGAATTAAATGAAAAAGAACATAAAAACACTCATCCCAATTCAAGAAGAAAGAAAAGAAAAGCCTCAGAATAGAATGGGAGGAAGCAGAACAAAGAATATCAAGGACTGAAGATAACAAGAACAACTAAAAAGCTCAATAAGATTATGAAAAATTTTTAAATACACAAAAAAAGTGGAACAACAAGGAAACATGGGGGCAATCTGAAAGACAAACCTCGGCATCATTGGAATAGAGGCAGGAGAAGAAGCTCAAGAGAATATTGATTCAGATCTTCAACAGAAAGATAGGATGAAAATTTCCCCAAACTAGAAAAAGACAAAACCAGACAAATAAAAGAAGCACATAAGAAACTGCCAAATAGACAAGATCAGAAAAGAAACGTCCCACATGGCCCATATCATATTTAAAATGCTAGACGCCAAAAAAAACCAAAGACAAAATACTTAAAGACACAAAATAAAGAACAGTCCACAATAAAAAGGAAACCCATTCAGAATTCAACGGGATTCTTCGTCGAGAAAACTATGAGAGCAAGAAGAATGTGTAGCAAAGCATTTCCAGTGTTTAAAGGACTGATGGGTGCCAACTCAAATACTATACCAGCAAAAATTCGATTATAGTTTTGAGGAAGAGAGAAAAATCTTCCATGACATAAAACAAGATGATGACTTACAATTTTCCAGAAAAACCAACTCTTCAGAAAATGTATGAAGCAATTCAAAGGGCAGAAAAGAGGAGCAAAAATCCTCAAACGCCTAGGAAAATAAACTAATAAAACAAACAACCTTCAGAAAAAAAAAAAAAAAAAAAAAAAAAAAAGTCCAAATGGATAATAAGGAGAAATTAAGCAACACACCTCTTTCAATTATAACGTTAATATTATGGCTATTTTACAATGTTTTAAATTTCTCTCCCAACCAATGAGCATGGGAGGTTTTCCCAGCTTCTGATGTCTTCTTTAATATCCTTCTTTATAAAGGGTTTAAAATTTTTTCATAGAGATCCTTGGTGTCTTTGGTTAGGTTTTTATTCCTAGGTATTTTATTGTTTTTTTTGGTTGTTTTTTGTTTTGTGGCTTTTTCGAGACAACAGAGGTCTCGCAGGGGGGAAGGGGGGGGGTGTAGCCCCGCTGTCCGGAACTCACTCTGTAGACCAGGCTGGCCTTGAACTCCACAAAGATCCGCCTGCCTCTCTGCCTCCCAATGCTAGGATTAAAGGTGTGCGCCACCACGCCGACCCGCTATTTTATTGTTTTTGAGGCTATCATGAGTGGGAAGGTCTCCTTAATTCCTTCTCCAGTGTGCCTTGTTGTTGGTGTAAAGAAGGCCATGATTTTTTTGTTTTAGGTATTTTGTATCCTGCCACGTTACGGAGCTGTTATAATCTTTCTAGGAGTTTTTGGGTTGAGTTTTTAGCATTCCTGAAGTAAACAATCATATCATCAAGCAAATAGGGATAGCTTGACTTCCCCTTTCCAAATGTAGTACTCCTTTTAATTTCTTGTTTTCTTGCATTTATTGCCCTAGCAATGTTTCAAGCACTATATGAAAGGAGTGTGACAGGGGGCAACCTTGCCAAGTTCCTAACCTTAAAGGGAATGTTTATGTCATTTTCCCCATTTAGATGAGTTTGGCAGTGGTTTTCCTGTATGCGGCTTTTGCATTACATTGAGGAATGATCCCTCCATCCAATCCCATCTGGGATTTTAAGCATGAAGGTATGCTGGCTTTTGTCCAAAGGCTTTTTCACATCAATTGAGATGATGGTGTGGATTTTTGTCTTTCATTCCAGTTATATGTTGCTCGATGATGTTTATTGATTTTCGATGTTGAACCATCCTGGCATCCGTGTAATGAATCCAACGTGGTCATGATGTATGATCTTCTTGATATGAGTCTGGAAATGTGATTTGCCAGTATCCTGTTTAGAATTTTGCATCTGTGTTCAATAATGATATCTAAGAGTTTCTCTCCTTTTTTTAGTTGTATCTTTGCCTGGTTTTGGTAAGTATGTGATCTGTCTTCATAGAAGGAATTCGGGAGAAGTCCCTCTGTTTGTAACCTGCTACATTCAGTAATAATGGTTGTAGGTCTTTTAAATGTTTATAGAATTCTGCGTGAAACTGAAGAGGCCTGTGCTTTGTTTTAGTTTTGGGAGGCGTCTTATTGCATCTTCAAGTTCTTCATAGAGAATGGGGCGGTTAAACCGTCAATCTCTTCTTGGTTGAGGATTTCAGATATTCATCAATTTATCCTAGGTTTTCAAACTTGATAGAGTGTAGGTGTTTTGAAGTATTCCCTAATGATTTTCTGGTCTTTTCCTTTCCGTTGTGATATTTCCCATTCACATGGATTGGTAGTAATTTGGTGTTGTTCCTTCGTTCTTTTGGTTAACCTGGGCTAGGGGTCTATCTAGCCCGTGTTGAGTCTTTCAAGAACCAACTTTGGATTCATTGATGAGTTTTTTTGTCATTTTTTTTTTTTGTTTCTATTTCATTGATTTCGTTCTGCTCTGTTTTTTGTATTCTTCCTGTCTGTTGTGTTTAGGGTTTTTTTTTTTTTTTTTTTTTTTTTTTTTTTTTAGCTGCATTGTTAGATCCATTCACTTGTGCTTTGCCTGTTTTTTAAATGTGGGCACCCGGGCTATAAACTTCCCTCTTAGGATGCTTTAAAGTGTCCCATAAGTTCTGTTGGGGTTGTAATGTCATTGTCCATTCAGTTCCGAATGCCTTTATGTCTTCTTTATCTCTTCCGTGACCCATTCATTATTCAGAGCATGTTGTTTTGTCTCAATGTGTTCTTATAGACAGAAGGGATTATCCTGGTGTTGATGTTGATCTTATTGCACTGTGGTCGGATAGAATGCACTAGAAATTTTTCACTCATTTTTGTATTTTTGGAGGTTGCTTCTGTGTCCCATTATGTGGGTCGATTTTGAGAATGTTCTGTGGGGTGCTGAGTAGAAAGTGTATTCTCTGGTAGTAGGGTGGAATATCGGTAGAGGTCTGTTGGGTCCATTTGGTGCATCATACCTTTCAGTTCAGATGTCTCTCTGTTTTCTTCTGTTGAGACCTGTTGACCTGTCCAAAAGGGCTCAGTGGGGTAATTGAAGTCGCCCTGCTATGAGAGTACTGGGGTTAGTGTGTGATTGTGGGTCCCTGGAGAATGTCTTTATAAAAGTTTGTGCACCAGAGTTTGGTTCATATATAGTCATAAATGTGAAAAATCTTCTTGGTGAATTGATCCTTTGTAAAAAAGGTAAGGGCCTTCTTTGTCGCGTCTGATTTCTTTTACTTTGAAGTCCTATTTTTGTCTGATAGTAAAAATACACACGCTGGCCTTTCTTCTTTCTTTTTGGTACCATTTGCTTGGATATTTTTTTTCCATCCTTTCACTTTAAAAGGTGGTGCTTCTCCTTGAAAGTAAGATTTGTTTCTTGTAGACCAGCGCATATCGATGGGTTTTCTGTTTCCATAATCCAATCTCCAACTCCCAGTCGATGGTCGTTTGATTGGGGAATTTTAGTCCCATTAATATTTAAGGATATGACTGATAGGTTTGTGGTTGCTTCCTTTTGCCTTATTTATCCATCTGCAGTTTTGATTAGGTTTAGGTTTTTACTTCTGTAGTTTTGCTTTTATTGATATCTCTTTCGAGGTGCCTGGGGTTGGTTGCGTCCTTCTCTTCTGTCCTTTGAATGGCTTAAGTATTCTCTGAAGGTTGGTTTTTCCCAGACTTTAGTCTTTATCTTGATTACTGCCTGGCAAGGTTTGTTTTCTCTTTCCTCCAACTATATTGACATTTTTGCTGGGTATAGTAACCCTGGGTTGGATCTATTGCCTTTAACACTGGAATGCTTTGCTCCACTTCTTGCTTTCATAGTGTGCACTGAAAAGTCATTCTGGTAGGTTTTCCCTTGTATGTATTTTGTGTTTTTCTCTTGTGGCTTTAAGATTTTGGTCCTTTGTTTATTGGGTGTCTAGCATTTTACCAATGAATTTGCAGGGGAGTTTTTCTGTTCTTGTCTGTTTTGAGTTCTTTGTGCTTCTTGTATTTGTATTGGTTTGTCCCTTTTTTTAGTTTGGAGGAAATTTTTTTCACCTATTATTCTATTGAAGCTCTGATCAATACCATTCTCTGGGATTCTTCTCCTCCTCTACTACAACGGATGCAGATGGTTTGACCTTTCTATGTTCCCACTTTTCCTGTTTGTTCCACTTTTTGTGTATTATTTAAATTTGTTTAATTTTACATCNTTATCCCTCATTTGTGGTTCCTAACACCAAATCCTTATATGTAAGTCAAAGAGAGTAACTGGTCAGTGAAGATAATATCACATTGACTGTTATCACTATAGATACAGCTTGAAATACATGTCTCTATTTTCCTCAGTTCTAAGATTTATAAGAAAGAACAAATCTTTTTAAGTACATTAAAATATACACCAACTTGCTATGTAATTTAGGAATGTACAGTTATATTTTTATCTGAATCAAGCTTATGGTTGACCTATAGTTTGATTTCAGACTTTGTAAATTTGCTATATGTAAGGAATGTTAAAAAAAAAAAAGCTAAGAGTAGAATCATGAACATCAAAGGCTGAGATAGCACAGAGTTGAAGTGTTACTTAGAATACTGGAGTACAAGAAGGTTATGACATGCTTCAAGTAAAAAACACATCGTTTTATAAACTTTATTCAAAACATAGCCTATAAGCTCTTAACTGTGAATTTGATGCTAATGAAGTAACAATGTACTGAATAAGACTATAATTTTTTTCTTTTTTTTTTTAATCTTTTTGAGACAGGGTCTCCCTGTAGCCCCAGCTGTCCTGGAACTCACTCTGTAGACAAGGCTGGCCTTGAACTCACAGAGATCCACCTGCCTCTGCCTCCCAAGTGCTAGGATTAAAGGCATGCGCCACCACGCCCAGCCAACCATGACATCTTTAAGAACAGATGGGTATATTCCCTGTTATTCTTTCAGGGTGTTATTTATATATTTTTAAAAAACCTTCAAAAAAGTTATTTATGCTTGTGAATATTTTGAAATAAAGGTTCTTGAACTTTCTGTGATGAACTCTTCGAGCAATTCAACTTTTTTAAATTTTTATTTATTTATTTATTTTATTTTTTTTTTTTTACATGCACCCATGTCATGCAATGCCATGGAGGTCAGAAGAGGGCATCAGATTCCCCTGGAACTGGAGTCAAAGACGGTTCTTAACCACCATGTGGGTGCTGGGAATCAAACCTGGGTCCTCTGCAAGAGCAGTCAGTGCTCTTAACCACTGAGCCATCTCTCCAGCCCTGAAATTCAACTTTTCAAATTGTCAACACTTAAAAGTTCCCTTAATGTGGGTCTATCCCACAATTTCAAAGTGGCTTCCTCCTTTGTTGAATGTGAGAGTGGCTCTTTGCTCCTTCAGTATCCCAAATCATTCATTCAAAGTCAACCCCATTATGGGGACTGGAGAGATGGCTCAGTGGTTAAGAGTGCTGACTGCACAACATGGGTGCATAAACCTACATGCAGACAGTACAGTCATACACATACAAAACTAAAATCAAAAAAGAAATACCAAAACATTCAATTAATTTAAAATAATAAATAAATAAATAAATAAATAATACAAACAGTGCTCTGCTTTAAAAAACAAAAACAAAGTCCTCCCCGTTTGTTTGCCAACACTATGTCAAACTGTGGAGGGACACCTTTAGGAACCTTCTTTACATCAGACTGGTCTCTTTTTGTCAAGAATGAGGGTACAGCAGTACGAGTTAATCATGGTTTCTGAGTTACTGGGCACGGCACTGCTCCAGGATTGTCAATGGATACAGTCAAAATTCCTCCATTGGGGAGTTCTCTTTGCTACCGTATCATCTAGCAGCTGTTCTGTGTTCAACTGGGCTTGAACCTTCAGGCCTCTCCTGAACTGAAAAGTTGCCTGACTTGTATGTCATCTTTCTGATGACTTCATTTACTTCCACTCCTGGTAAAAATAGCCGGAATGTTATTTTTTCTGTTTAACTGGTTAGGTCTCTTGAGAACTGCAACTGGTTTCCTTTGGACTGCATTTTGTCTCAGAAAGTTTGTTTTCCTTTTTAATGCTGGAAAACATTGTTCTATATTCTTATCACTTAGAGGTGGACGTTTCATTGGACTTAATCCTTTTCGAATCCCCGTTGCTTTCCTAGCTGCAAGCCCAGTGATAACTCCATAAGCACGTCTCTTTCCAGGCAGCACCCTTCCTCTACGGCTCACACTAGTTTTCCCAAAAGCAGAATTCTACTGGATTCCCCACCGCACTCTCACCCTGAATTGTTGGGTACCCGTTTGCTGGAGTCTTCTATTTAGTCTTGGAAATTTTTATTTCTTTCCTTCCTTTCGATTCAGTTTGATAATATCATTCAGAGACATATCGATTTTGTCCAAGTTTTCATTGTTGCATGCTGATGGCAAGGCATGGGGTCGCTGTGGCTCCCACCAACCCAGCACCGAACAGGTTCATGACTGGAGACGCACCTGGAACCCTCCGTCCGCTGGGAAGGCCCAAGTCAGGGGGACATTTTTTGTGCGTGTATGAATGTACTGTCTGCATGTAGGCTGGTGCACCCGTGTCATGCAATGACGGGGAGGTCAGAAGAGTTGGATTCCCCTGGAACTAGAGTTAAAGACAGTTGTTAGCCACCATGTGGGTGCTGGGAATCGAACCCAGGTACTCTGCAAGAGCAGTCAGTGCTCTTAACCACTGAGCCATCTCTCCAGCCCTCCTTGCAGGTGTGTGTGCAGCTGTGGTTTTCCTACAGGGCATGCGTACATGCTGGCTCTGATTTTCCTGCACTGGCAGCATTTAACCCTGCTGAGCCATCTCCCCAGCCAGGGACAGGTGCCTTGTCAGTAATCAGCGGAATATGGGAAAGACGACTTTCTTCTCCCAAGAACCGTTGTGATTCTGACTTGCTGGCGGTGGCAGCTGTCTTCTGCTTTTGGTGCTCGTGAGCTTCAGTGAAGTGAGAAGGCCCTGAGGAAGGAACTGAGGTCAGTCTCTGGCTACCACTGAGCAAGGGAGGCTGCACGTCCAGCAATCTGTAAGGACTGAGTTTTGAAAACAACTTGAGCTCTGAGTGGATCTTTTCAAGGTTAGCTGTCAGGTCAGATCTCAAGTCAGGCATGGCGGCCCAGGCTTGTAATCCTAGCACTCGGGAGGCTGAGGCAGGAGGATTGCCTTAAGTTTGAGGTCAGTCTGGGCTACAGAGTGAGACCCTATCTCAAAAAACACCAAACCAAACGGAAACAAATAGCTTTCATATGGTCACTGTGATTTTTTTCTTATTTGTTTGGGAAGCATGTGTGTGCATATGCGGAGGTCAGTTGGTAGCTCTCTCCTTCCATCATGTGTGCGCCGTCCAGCAGCGCGGATCATCGGAGGCGGACTGGGAATTGATCGAACGTTTGTTTGTTGCAGATTCTTTTAATGGTACGGTTTCCTTCTAACTCTACTACTACTAACCACTAACTACTAACAACAGCCTAAAAACCAAGAACTTTTTTTTTTTGTATGTGTATGAATGTACCGTCTGCATGTAGGATTGTGCACCCGTGTCGTGCAATGCTGCGGAGGTCAGAAGAGGGTCTCGGATTCCCCTGGAACTGGAGTTCTCCTGGAAT